>JADFUC010001146.1:0-600000 GCA_019722365.1 Lithospermum erythrorhizon | reverse complement strand
AGCCGAAGGTCGCGGGTTCGAGCCCCGCCGGGACCACTAATGTCATATCTAATACGGAGTATTTTTTAAGTGTACTCGTTGAAGTTAAAACGGATTCACTAGATATGCTTACTGAATATGGTTTGCTCCAACCATGCCAAAACACAAAATCCAAGATACCTCTATTAATTTAGAAAAATAAGAAAATACGCTCTCCATCCAAAAATTTATTCTGATTTTCTACCAAACAATTAAAAACATGAAATTGTAACAAGAAGTGATTATTTACACAACTACAACATATGAATAATCAGAATGATCTACCTAAATATGTAATGGTATCTCTAGAATCCTTTCAGTTACACATATGTGTTTCAAATCCCTCGCACGCAAAGACAACATAAGGCAAGCAACACAACTTCACATATATCAATTATTATTTGTAAAATTTTCAATTTTGTTGTTAACTGTAAAATTACTATAAATAGCATGAAAGGCTACAAAAACTGAATCTTGAAGTCATCTAAAAACAAAATTGTATCAGTAAACACACCTAGACATGTATACATTATTATTTGTAAAAGTTTACAATATTGTTGTTCATTGCAAAATTACAATCTCGGAAACAGCCTCCCCATTTCTACATGGATAAAGTTGTGTAATATCCAACCCCTACCATGCTTAGGCGTGAACCTCTTCACATAGAACATGTTGATGTTGGTGATTGTAAATTACAATTAATTAAGTAATAACAAAATTGAATCTTGAAGTGATCTACAAACACACTTGTATCAGTAAACACACCAAGACATATATACACTATTAGTTGTAAATTTTACAATATGGTTGTTCACTGAAAACTACAATTAATCACATGAAATATTAACAAAATCGAATCTTTTACTCATCTACAAACAAAACTGTATCAGTAAACACACCTTAACATACATACATCATTATTTGTAAAATCTACAATATTGTTGTTCACTAAAAAATTACAATTAATCACATGAAATATTAAAAAAAAAAAAATCAATCTTGGACTCATTACAAACAAAATTATGTCAAGAAATTGCAATTAATCCCCCCCACAAATCAAATAATAATCTAATTAGAGAGGAAATACCAGCACTGCAAGAAACAGGAGGGCCTTTTTGCAAAGCTTTGAGCTCTTTGAGGATTCTTTTGGATGCCATGTTCTCAAAATATGCTGCAAAACAATTGATGAAAAGGTATATAGCTAGAGGCAAGTTAATTAAGGATGGTTTTACTTTTAAGACAATTCAAAGCTTATGATAGTATGTCTTAAAGTCAAAGTTGTCAGTCTTCAATTGCTGATCAAAGTTAATTAAGGATGGTTTTAAAAGTATTTTGAGGTGGAAGCAACACAAAAGGTATATAGGTAGAGACAAGTGTGATATGTAAATTAACGCTACTACCGATCCTAAAAAGATGTTAAGTCGAAAGACAACTAAGCGAAGCGAGATATCGACATTTGTCATCATTTAAAGAGAGGTGATTTTTGGAATACTCCTATAAATACTCAATCATTTGCACCACCACGTGAATGACGTCCCCGCATCGCGCCACTGACGCTATGTAAGCTCGAGAGGCCCTAACGGCGCGAGACCCGGACCGATCGGTAAGTTTGGGACCGACTGAAATGAATCCACCGAGAAAGACTGGACCGACCGAAAGCGCCGAGCCGCAGAATCACCAAGAGAACCTACGCCCGACCGGTAGCAAATGAGGAAAACGACTGAGAGCACCGGAACGAATCGACCTACCAAGCAGCCATCTTGGGACTAATCCGAGTAGCTGGGTCGAGAACTAAAAGCCTGGGACCGACTCCCAGAGAATCTCAGAAAGCGCCCGAGGAACAACCGAGAGCACCCTCGGACCGACCAGCAAATGAGAATCCACTCAAGAGCACCCGGACCCACCGAGAGCAACCGAGAGCAACCGAGAAAGACTCCATGAACGGGCCAAAGAGCAACCGAGAACGACCGAGCAAATTTATTTGCCCTTTGCTTTATGTTAAAACAACATCCTGCTTGTAATTATCATTGCCTATGTATTTATTTAACTATCATTAGAACTAATAACGAAATTAAAGTTAAGCAATTGATTACTTAAAGTATGAATTTTAAACGAAAGATCCCAAGGAAAGACTAAGTTTTATTCTGCTTACAACCGAAGATACTAAAATTGTGATATGTGTACATCAATCAAATTGCACAAAAATGGTATCAAAAGATTTAATAATGGATAGCGCAAACCCTTTAAAGAATCCAACGACGTAACACTTAATGTCAAAAAGATACATTTCGACGAAGAAAGATAAGAAGAGTATTTCGCTCCGAAGTCAGTTCTACCTTAGCTTACTGAGCACTAATATACCGCTAATCAGATGTGCCTAATATAACCTTTGCAGAAATTTGCTAGCAATATTTACTCACGTCCCATAAAGAGACATCAGGAATTAATAAAACATATATTTCCCCGATATATCCATAGATTATTCCATTTTGGTCATTGCTTTTATTTTAACAATATAAACCACTTTACATACCTAGCGATTAATCGCAATATCTCTGGGAGATCCTGCCAGCATTAATTCGTAACTACTCTTCAAATCATTCTCAAGTTATTACCCCTCAATGGCCAGTGAAAGAGTGTGTATTACTGCATCTATGACACAACATATACAAGAAACGTACGGCCTCTCAACTGATAAGAGTCCAACAATATCAGACGTAAGAGCACGCTGCATTTATTGGCTCAAACGAAAGAAAAGTTACATCAAAAGTGACAGAACCAAACACATTCTCCCAAAGTTCTTCTCATTCACACAAGAACTCGAAAGGAATAAAAGAGGTCGGGAGCATCCAGCATATCTCAATATAGCCTCCAAGAAAACAACGATAGATATTTCAAAGCGGGAAAGTATTATAAAAGTCAAATTTACACAAAGACAAGCTCGCTGGAATACGTGTTAAATTTGAGAAAAGCTGAATAAGTATTGGTTTGTTAATTTTGCAATATAAATACTTCCATCCCTTCAATGTAAAATACACTTTGTTTATCGATAATAATATTCCTCTTCCTTCACTCTCTTCTTCACATAAGACGAAGTAGTAATAATAATATAGTAATAATAACAATAATATATAATATCGTATTAGTTTGAGCTATTAAATACCCGATTTTTGTAATAATACATCATTTTTAAATTACAAAATTCGATCCGCCTAGTATTTAGATGCACATCAATCATCTGGGCGGTAGATTCAGCCATCTACATTCGTGAAAAATATTCAACACCCACTTTTTCAATTCCTAACACTCCACATTATCTTCTCTCTCTTCCATATAATAATTCAACACCTGCTCAAATTTACACTCTACAAATTCGCTTTGCTTTTAATAAAATTCAACACCTTTACCCCCACCATTTTTATCTAATATTCTTATTTACTTATATTGAAAAATGGTCACTCTTTTTTTTATATTCAAATTGAATGGTAGAAGTTTCTATTTATAAAGGAAAACCCATGAATTTTGTTAAAACAAATTTTTTTAAAATACTTTATTATCAAATATCATCCCAATAATCAGATGGCATAAAAAAAATATTTAAAATCAAACAAAAACATCCACTACCTTTTCTCCTCACCTTCGTCTCCAATCGCGCAAATATTTCTCTCACTGCCCCACTGCTCAAACATTCAACATGTTTCAATGATTTTACTTGGGCTTAATACGTATCACTATTTACATTTTTTAACACCCTACATCAATGGATTAAGTTGTTAAATTGTTTTTTCTAACAGGTGCATTGTAACTAATCTTATGATCCATGATTATGATGATATAATTTATCAGGTCTTTTCCTGGATCTCCACGCCAACTTCTTTTCCCACCAGAGCTTGCTTGGACTTTTTTGGATAATCACTATATGATTGCACCTTGAAAGACATTCATCTTCTTACTATCAATAACTCTAGTGCTTACCTTGGAAATACCTGTGGTTCACAGTTCAATGGGTTAATTTTGGTCAGAAGTAGCTTAGCAAAACCCATGAAATAAGAGGATGTTTGAGGAGCTTTTTGATAGAGTTAATACTTGGATTATCGATCAACATCATGTTTAATACTCCCTATTGTCTTTCATCCATTCCAAATTCTAATACTATTTACTTTTACATAAAATTTAAGTAAAATTTATATATATCTTATTAACATAAATTTTCCTCCATTTTTTCTTACATAATTTGCAAAAAGACAACCAATAGGATGGAGTGAGGTAATTAAATCTAAATGGTCCCAATAATTAGGGGACCAATTACAATTTGATCCCCGTAAATGACACCGATGCACAAATAGTCTCCTTTAAATATATATCATGTACACAAATGATTTCTAAATTAACACATCCATTAAATCTAACTCTAAAATATGTTAAATCTAACTCTGAAATATGTTTGGGGAGCACTTTTAGGGGTAGATTTATAATTTTAAGAAAATTTCTGGGTTAATTTGTTAGTCTAAAAATCCTTTGAGATAAATTGATTAAATTTCTTGCCTTTTGAATTAGCACCACCGGGCTTCCTCTTCCAAACACTTAATCTTCTGGTCCAAAAGAAAACAACTCCTCTGAAACCAGCCTCTATTCAGATGAGTTTAAATCTGTAAATGCTCAATAGATAGCTAATGGCAAATTGTACCAAGAACTCCATTACAACCAGCTATCTTAAACTCCATTACAACCATTCACTAAGAGGGTGAATTTTTATGACATGAAGCATGGAACAAAAAGGGTGATGATGTTAGTCTACTCTTGCTCTACTGTAGGATCTGCATCAGGCATGGATGTTCTGGCTTCAGAAGAATACTGGTTTTCGAGCTCCCGTCTTCTCAAGTTCTCCATCAATTTGACAACTTCAAACATCTTAGGTCTCTGGTCCGCCACCCTTACTACGCATGACAGGGCTATCTGTAGCATCTCCACCATCTCTTCTTCGATATTTGGATACTTCATTAGCTCCACATCGAACACCTCTCCTGTCCATTCTTCTCGGACAACTGAGTGAACCCACCGGACCAAGTGTATCACCTCATTGCCTCTGGTGGTGTGGACAGGAGATTTAGCAGTTAGAAGTTCTAGTACAAATACACCAAAGCTGTACACATCGGATGCTTGTGTTGCTTTACGAGTGTCTGTCAGTTCTGGGGCACGGTAACCAGCAGCTCGAGCAATTGGATGAGCTAGGGGGCTCATTATTGTGGCCATACCCACATCGGATACACAACCATATTGTTGAAAATTCAGAAATACATTCGAGGATTTGATGTTGCCATGGACAAACTTCCCACCATTCTCTGTATGAACTCTTGCAATGCCTCTAGCTGCCCCAGTTGCAATTCTAACGCGAGTGTCCCAATCTAAAGTGGTTTTATTTCCTCCTTTCTTACCTGCAAAATTGTTCTTAAATCAACCCTTGCAGAATTTCAATGCTCAAATCATGGTTTTCACTTCAATGCTCAGTAAACAAGCATTATGATCCATGATTTCCGTTGGTATCACATCATGCATGAGAATACAACTAAAGACATGCTCGACATGATCTCTGCTAAATGAAATGTGATAATGGAATCAAGAATGAGTGTAATGCATACATTATATGTCGAACTCAGAGCCATGACTTAGTTGTTACTTTGATTACAGAAGAATTAACTCTTAAGCTGCAACTATCTGAGCTTTAAGAACCCTTTCCTAGATATTTGAAATGAACAAGTAGTACAACTATACAAACAAATCCTATTTATGACATAACATATCACTTGAGACAGCTCCCATAACATATTCGTATAAGAATAAAGTTCAAAATTAAGTTATTACTGTACATGACAGAAGAATTTCGTGATTGAAACTTTACTAGCACAGTATACGAAGTAATTTATAGCAAGCTTACCATGTAGCGTAGTTGCAACACTTCCCTGACTGTAGTAATCAAACACCATAAGCTTCTCGTCTTTCGAATAATAATATGCCCTTAGTTCAACCACATTCTCATGCTTGATACGACCAACCACTTCCATCTGCTGCTCAAAATCCCTTTTCCCAACACTCACATCCTTCAACCTCTTAACCACAACCATGGTTGCATCCTCGAGTATGGCTTTGTAAGCTGTGCCAAATGTCCCCTTCCCTAGTACTTCAGCAGAAGCCCTCAACAAATCCTCCAAATCAAATACATAATTGCACCCCTCGAAGAAAGATAATCTATTGTTGGCATCTTGGGTTCGTGAAACTGCTTTCTCGGGTGACATATTTCCCTTCTCCAACTTCCCTGAAAATCCATCTTCACTCTTTCCTCTTAAACAAAAGACAAGCAATAGAAAGCCTACACCAAGAACTCCAAGAGCAGAAGCAGCAACTATTATTCCAACCAAAGCCCTCTCACTCAATTTCACACCATTCTTAGACTTAGCACTCGCCTCACGAGGAATCGAAACAACAGGTGAGCTAGAAACATTATAATTCAACAACGAAGCATCGTTTCCATCAAACATTGATTTTGGAAATCTTTGTAGTGATTGAGGCACAATGCCACTAAGATTATTATACGAAACATTCAAATACTGCAAACTAGGCAACCCCAAATCAGGGATCTCACCAGAAAGCAAATTACTTGCAAGGTTCAAAGAACTAAGCTTTCTCAACAACGAAATCGAACTAGGGATACTACCATTGAACTTATTACTAGACAAATTCACAATACTAAGATTTGGCAAAACAGATAAATCAGCAGGCAAAGGACCAGTTAAGTTGTTGAACTGAAGATAAAGAGCAGACAAGTTCTTAAGCTTCAAAAGTTCCAAAGGAAATGTACCATTAATACCATTAGCTCTAAGGCTCAAGATCTGCAATGCTGATAAACGACTAAGAGTATTTTCTGGTATAGAACCTTGAAACCCAACTCCAGGTAGCCTTAAAGATATCACTCTTGAACCATTTTCATTACATATCACACCTGTCCAATTCTTACAAACTGGACAATCTTTGTCCCATTTTAGAACATGCAAATGAGGCAACTTTTCAACAAAATCAAGCAATGCTTGCTTATCATCCTCAACAAGAGTCTCAAAAGCATTGCATTGTACAAACAAAAACAACCCCACCAACCAAATGAGCTTGAAAATGTCCACACTCTCCATTTTTAGTAAAATAAAAATATTGGTAATAATAATTATTTAACTAATACTACTACAACAACACTAAAAACACATTCTTTAGAACAGAAACAAACACAAGAAGCTTCAAGAAAAGTGCAAACACATAAAACAATAGTACTATGCACACTTATATAAGCAAAAGCAAATTTCAAGAAAAGTGAAGTGAAGTGTGACTACAAAAATGGGTTTAAAAAATGGAATTTTTTAGACTTTTAGAGGGTTTGAAATTATGAGATTTGAGTCAAAATGGATTTTTTTAAGAGAATAAAAGATTCTTGCTTCTTTTTTTTTACTTTGCACTTTTACTTTTTTGGTAATCCATGAGAGTGAAAGAAACTGCAGCTGTTTTTTTTACCTAGAAGATTGTGCAACATTTCTTACTAGTACATGATATCAGAAGTACGGAGTAAATAAATATTGAAAATGAAACTTTATTACAAAATAAAATAAAATGAAATAAAGGAGAATATTGGAGAATTTCACATCCACTGTGGATGAGGATATAGATGAAACATCATTCTCTATGGACCTTATGCAATGAAGATGATTAATGAGATGGTATCTGTCAACCCTGTAATAGTAAAAAAATTAAATTTATTATTACTATCATATGTTGTTAAGTTTTCATGTTATGTGAAATAAAATAAAAATATATTCTATGACTTTCGAATATAATAGAATAATCAAAAACGTTATTCACTTTTTATCATTTATAAAGTAATAGTTAGTTGTTTGCATTTTATTTTATATCAATTCAAAAACATCCCTTCTTATGGCAAGAGGATTGTTTTCTTATAACAAAATCTTAGATTCCTTAGCATAATAATAATGTCATTATAGGTACACTCGTTTTTTTATTCTCTACTTATGCAAAAAATCATACCAAGAGGGCAAGAGATGGTGTGGTCCATATGCCTCTCAGAAACACAATTATTAAAGGTATTATTATAGCACAATAACAACCACCAAAAATAAAGATGGTCATAATGAATTGCACCAGATTCTTCCCTATATTGTCTATAGTCGTCTGTTTTGAAATCAACTATAGGGACACAATAAAGTACAGTATTAAGGTGCGTTAGGATGTCATTTTACATTATATATTTTCATGTCAATATAATTATTATAGCATAAATGATTAGTGGTAAGGTCATGACTTAACATTATTCGTGTTACATGCAAAATCAATTGTCTAACTACCAGCCGTATTATCATACATATTTTTTTAATAAACACAATAATAATAAAAATAAAAATAATAATGCCATAATATCGAATTTGAGAGTTAGGTCTTATGATACTAAGTTTTTTTCTTAATATTTGTTATTTGATACTAAATCAATCACAATCATTAGATCATCTTTTTTTAATGAGTTTAAATCTAATGGTTAATTTTGAATGAGTAAAGTGACTTTTTTGACATTAGTTTAGTACTATAAATCGGACTCCGAAGTTGAATTGTTTGTAACATTTCTTACATTCTCATTTATAATTACTAGTAAAATGTACGTGCAAGTATTTATGATTCAAATATTTAAATTGAAATAAAAAATTAATTAATTAATTACGTAAATTTATAAATTATCTTTTTTGTAATATAATTCATTTTTGTTCGTAGTTATATGATCTCTTACGAATTTTAATAATAAATTTAAAATTTTTATTATTATCTAAATCTTTCTTTTCTTCGTTTTGAAGTTTAATAAAAAGAATCTTACTTTTAGTTATTTTATTTATTGTTAGATTATATCAACTTTTTATAACTTAATAAAAATACACGCCTTATTACTTTATTTATTATTAGAAAACATCGACACCGATTGATTAATAGTATAAATTATTAAATGAATTATTATTCGATTTTGTTTATCTATTTATTTCAATATATTATAGCCGATGATTGTCCATGATAATATTTGCATGCAAATTGATAATATCCCGAGCCTTATTATGAAATTACCGATTTTAGCGCGTAAAATAATGAAAAGCGCGTTAAATGTCGCTTTGTTCGAATGTGAAATATTCCAAATAAATTACAATAAAAATTAAGGGAATAAGGATGGATGACATACCTCTTTTAAAAAGTATATCTTGTACAATGAATTTTTTTAATAAAAAGTAAACTTCAATAGTGTATATGTGATTAATATTACTTGAGATGGACACTTTTAAAATTTTGACATAAATCACAAATTTAATATAAAATGTATCATTTAAGTCATTCGAATAAGCAGAATGGGTTATGCATCGAATGTTAAATTGATAAAATTGGATTATATACCTATGATATACATATATTCATGTATGTATTTCTAAGACCATAATATCGATGAATTATATTTCATATAGAGTGAAAATTAATATAAATATTATTATGTAATGATATCTTTCTTATTTAGTTCTTAATCAATATTAAATAGTGAAGATTGATTTTTTTTTAAATTTTCTTTCATATATTGAATTATTCACAATTAATTATTACTTTTCATATAGTCTATAGATAAAGATATTTTTATTTTAAGCATAAAAACTATATTATTATATTACATAATTAAAATTAAATTAAATTTACGAAATAAAATGTCAAAATCTCTTACTCTCAATCTTAAATCATTGTAAATGCTTGATTTAAAGTCTTTCAAAATTGACAAACCTTTACCACTAGGCGATAAACATAATTTTTAATTTTGAATAAGGTTGTGTAATATTAAAGTACATTGAAAATATTATTATTTGATAATTTTTACCAAATATTATGTAACATATATAAAAATATTTGAATTTAACATTTAATCTATCAAACATCCAAATTTAAACCTTAAAAATCTATTGGGAATACAAGGATTATTAGATATGTATCTTTACACTTTTTTTATTTTAATTGTTGGATTATATAGTTAAATGTAATACAAATTAAATATCACATAATAATTTAGATATATTTAATAGTATTTTTTTGGATTGAAGAAAATTGTTTTCGGTCATGAATTGAATAATTATCATCACAAAAAATTTAGTATGAATGGTAATAGGCTTTATTTGAAGCTTGATATTAATGATAGTATGGTAATTAATATATAGAGACTTGTCCGTTGGAAGTTGTCATGTTGAAGACAACTCTCGGATGCTATTAGTATATAATTATATTATATTTTATATTTTAGAGATTTAGATGCGTTATGAAATTTATATTTTTATACATTTTTGAAAGAGAATAAACTAGTATATTTTCATAATATATATATATATATATATATATATATATTAATTTATTATTAATTAACTTTTCATGTCATGAAGGGTAATTAGTAATTAATAGTATTATAAAAATGGAAGAAACATAAGCTGTGACACATAAATAGGAGGATAATATGATAGGTTTACATAAAATATATTACTATTTAATAGTAGTTAATTCCTATTAAAACTCATTAATTATCAATTAAGAGGTGGAATTATAAATTAAAAAGATAATATTTTTTACTAACTTTTACATTTTGAGAGAAGGATAATTAGGTAATTAATAATATGAAAAGGGGGAAGAAATGGAAAAGCATACTTAAGCTGACCATGACTTTTTATATATGTTAGTGATTTAACATCCTAACAAGTTTATGTTTTATAAAAAAAAAAAGTTTATGTTTAATAAAGACGTATAATATTTGGTGAACACATATATTAAAACAACTCTAGTACTTAATCAACACGAGCATACAATTGACTAGAATTCTGCATTACTATAAGTTTTATGATACCGTAGCGCCCGCAATCATAATATAAACTTTTTATTCATCATGAAATAATAGATAGTCTTTCTTTTTACGTTCGTATTTAGAAACACTTAAAAAGCTCCATGTTTTTACACGTTTCGGTTGGATCAGTTTTGGACCAAAATATGAATCGAACCCGAGTAATATGTAACTCTGTTTTTTCTTTGGTGATCGAGTTATTAATTGGGGAATGTCGAGCTTTGTTCGCTGACTTGTTGATCGAGCCATCGATATTCACATGATTGTTTAGTAATGAAATTGTGTCGAATAAAGAGTAATTAGTTCGAATCTTTACAAATTCAAATTTTAACTTTTAATGTTCTTTGTTGCTTAAAACTCACAATTTTTCTGTTATGAATACATATGAAACGTTTGAAATTAAATTATTTATATTCTAAATATTATTTCTTCTATAACTTTTACAATCACCCCGTTTGGTTATTAAATGTTACCAAATATAATATTCTTACGTTTGAATTAGCGATTTCTTTATTAAATACGATAAAAAATTTATTGTATATTTTGAGAACAATAGCATAGTCCATGTAGTCTACCCCCGTGAGTTATACAATGGACAAGTTCTTAATCAAAAATCAGATTGGCGCAGTGGAAGCGTGGTGGGCCCAGAGGTCCAGGATTGAAACCTGTCTCTGATAAATGTTTATTTTTTTAACTTAAACCAATTTTTTTGTTCTCTCTGATTTCATCTTCTCTTTTTCTTCCTATTTTTATTTCCCTCTATTTCAAAGAATAAAGATGTTAGTATGTCAACTTGAAAAATCACAATTATTTCCCAATGGACAATTGCAAATGTATTAATGTCACAATAAAACAATATGCATTCCAAAATAATTCAAACTAGGGGAAATACTCAAACACATTTCTTCCTTCTAATCAGAGCCATATAAATGACTACTGAATAGACATCGTTGTATTGATTTATAACATTATGTATTGCATGATGAGAGGGCATGTAAGGAATGAGTCTATCATATTCTACTACAGAAAGAGCATATTCAACTATCCAAAGAGCATAATATTGTTACAAGCGTATTTAGTCGATGATATTTATGCGAACTTTCCTCTGAAAAATTAAATGCGTTCTTAAAAAAAAAAAGCGTAATATTGTTGTAGCTGGCCATTTCTGGAGCACTTTTCCCACAACAAATGTGCGATCTGCTGAATGATAGCAAGTATAATAGCTTGCAAGCAGCCAAACACTTGAGACAAGTAGAAAACAAGCTGAAGCAGTAAACAGTAAGATTTGTGATAGAAAATAACTGAGTAAATCACTTTATACTACCATCACAATCAGAGAATAAAAGTGACTTTTCTATCTTATAGTCCTGTGTCTGGACCAGATTGCATGAACTTATTATGTTCTTTCTTGAAGCATCCAAAGCAAACAACACAATCATCCGGCAGAGTTCTGCGTGGAACGATCGAATCTTTAATTTAGGACATTGATTTACAGCAGTTAGATATATATGAATGGAATGCTTCTGAGATGTAATTGCATGAGCTTGTTACAAAATGATGTTTGTCCTAAGTTGTAAACTATAAGTGAAACATATTACCGGCTTCAGTTAATTGCAACATGTTCGATGCATGAAAGTTCCCATTGTTTTTTAACTCTACATAGTTTGACATTGTGAAGAGGAAACTCTACCATTGACATTTTATTCTGTTCCTGCAGATAGTATGATGAAACTTGTGGATTGCTCAGAAGCAAATCAAGAGAGCAAAAGAAACTCTCTTTTCACACCTTTGCTAGGACAAGCAGCCAAAATCACTCAGAAAACCGGACAAGATGATGTAAGTCCCTCTGCGGAATCAGGGATTCTTGGAGTTCTCTCATTCTCTTGGTTAACTGAACTAATCAAGAAGGAAATCTTCATGTCGCTACTTAAAATGAGATAAATATCGTCAAATTTCTACATAGTATATTATTAAATATTTCGTTAAAGTTGCTTGACATTGAATACCGGTGCTCAAATCGAAACGTAGCGCAATCTCGAATTATTGTGATTTAAAGCTTTAATTTAATTCTAGTCTAAGCAGCAATGATAACTTGAAGTAAATGAGGAAAAATAAATAGCAGCCTTTGATTTTTATACGAGGTTACTTCGATGTGAAATAATACGTCTTTATTCTTCTTTGTAGAAATGGCTAAGCCCATCAGGAAGATCATTGTGATTCACTGTCGAAATTGTATTTCCCGATTGAGTAATCTTATAGCGGTATTACCGATCGCGAAACTTCTGATATTATTGATGATGATTCAATAATATTCTTTCAAATTGTTTAGAATAATTATTTTGTGATAGATAACTAATAGAAAAAGGTTCTACATATATAGAAAAACATATGCTTTAACTGGGTCAAATTAGATAGCAAATAAGTCGGCAGCAAAACTTATTGACATAACGTAAGCCATTGTGTCGTAAATTATTTTATCTCTCTTTCATCGTGGAAGTCGCGCTTGGCGATGACCTCGAATCCCTATCAGCTTCATCGTGACCCGTCGTGACAAACACTCGATGGAACAGTGGCAAAATTTCTTCAATGTCAACGCTCAGTATTGTGGACCTCGACGTTTCAGTCAAGTTTAGCCAGACATTGGCAGCAACCATGACAGCATACTTTAGCTTGGGAGTATTGGCAGTTCTTTAGCTGACGATACTTGTTTATCATCATACCTGCAGTCTACATGACAATTCATTTTACAGGTCAATACTCTAATTCTTGGTCATTCTAAATAAGTAACGGAAAAATAAACAACAGGAACGTACAACTAATCAGATATTCTGATTCAGGAACTGTATCAATGATTTGCATAATTAATTATTTGGAACAGAAATTCTACTGTTCTGCAAAAGAGCTGATGGGGATTGACGGAACAACTAAGTCCTGCGTCAGTAGCTATCTAGCTGAATCTATCGGAGGGGCAGTGACTATAAGAGCCTTACAAGAGGAGGATCAGTTCATCTCCAAATTCTTCTACCTTATCGACAGCAAATGAGTAGCTTATCCAACGCCTAGAGTTGCTCTCTGCTGTAGTCCTCTCATCTTCAGCTCTAGCTATGACTTTTCATATCAGTCAGAAAATTACTTTCACCACTCTTGCTTACATTTATTCCGTGGACATGAATTGACAGACATTAATCCATCTTATGAATGAATGAATGGATGAATGATGTACTGAGAAATCATATATTGGTCTTGCAGGATATATAGGGATGCTTTATCGTAGGCACTAACCTTGAATGTTTTCGTAGTTTGTAACAAATGATATTAATGAGAACCAAGACAAAACGGCGTTTATTAATAGGACCGTTTAATGTTGGACGTTAAAGTCTACATTTGAAGAAGAGAACATGTCTTCTAAATGAGATGATGTGGCTTATCTCATCTCATGAGGCATTAGTATTTTACATAAATCACTGTCATCATCGCGTTTGAGAGGTAAAACATATCCGTTTCCTTAAAGTTATTTCCTTGAGCATATCTTGAGCTTTTAATAAATGAATTATTCTTGATCGGCTTGATTAGGTGGTTTAGGTCTGTGGTACAAATGGAGCCCTAAGGACAAAGACCTAAATTTTCAAGGCAATTGAGACCCAAGTAAGCATACGGCCAGCGTGGCGGCGCCAGCTCGTAGGCGAGGGGAACTCATGCTTGATAAGGGCCAAAGCCGAGGCAATGAGACTCGCCGGATGGGAACTTGACCACAATAACGGACGCGTTCAGGATGCCCGTCGCGGGAATGATCCGCTGAGGAAGGTGTGGCGTAGGCCGCCAATCCACCGCGTGATTGTCTTGTTCAAGGCGATTATGCGCTAGAGAACTTCGGTGTTTTCGGTTGAAGGTTAGAATCGTATATGCACGTTCCTAGTGAAGGCTGCATTGAAGTAATGAATCCAGCGGGCCTACGCTCTTAAATGCTTTTGCCCAGAGTGGGCATTAATGACCTAAAAAGTAAGTATGAAACTAATCAAAAGTTTTTCCCACTTTCTTATGTCTTATAAATTAATCACGAACATATCGAGGTGAAATACCGCCAAATTAATTTAGTTGAGAATCGGTACTTTTGAGGCGAAATTGGTATTGTTGGCGGGGCCGAGGAATAGTAAAACAACTACGATGTCGTCGTTTACTTTGGTAGAGGCGTAGAGAACATCGCCATAGATGATGTAAAGCATATCAACCATTCGTCCAGCTGACCTCGGATCATGTTTATCTGTCGTTCACCGAATCCGCCTGTTGGTGGATCGGTTTGTTAGTGCATGAAAATTTGCCAGAGTATTTGTGATGTCAATAGTTGGTAGCGACAACTCGAGGACAAGAGTGAATCTTTCGAAAGAAGATTTTGTTTTCATTTATAAAAAGGAGATCTCGATAGATATAATTTGGTTAATGAAAAATGCGACTATACTTGGGTGATCAATCTAGAAGATACACACGTCTAAAATAAAGAATGAAAGAGGACCAACTGCATTTAATATATTTACAAGATTGAAGTTTTTGTTTATGGTAATCTTTACCATAAATTTATTTGTGCTTACCTTTATATAAGACCTCTATCTGAGGCGCAGGGATGAGCGAAGCGAGAGAATCTGCGTTGTATTTGAGGCATAAGAGCATTTATAGTTGATATGGATATGCAGGGTGTTCTATAAACTCCTTTAGATTGTACAACTATTGTTAACACATTGTTACGACGGTCACTTTTTTAGTGTTAAACCACGTAGTAGACACATCTTGGGATAGTAGTGTGTAGTGGAGGATAGGTGTATTGAAGTCGGGAGGAGCGCGAACATACGTCAGGATAGAATTAGAATAGGGCGTAGAAGAATGGGAAGGCGTTCGCGTAAGTCACTGTTGTAATTCTGTCGTAGTGGAATAAAACTACCATTCTGCGCGAGTTGCGCGGGCGGTATAATGCGTATTACTTATTTGGGCCCCGGGTTCTGGAGTTTGTTGTGTATTTTACTTTTAACATAATTTACTTTTTAGTCGAGGTTAGTCATAGAGTTGTTGATAGTTATGCGACAGGCGGTAGAGTACGTATTAGATTACAGCTTTTTCGGTGGTATCGGAAGCGGACAACTGCAAGTATAGAGTGAGATCGGTGCGATCTTTTGCAAATGGAAGATTTTTAGGGAAGGAAGTACTGCTATTCGACTCGCATTTCTTGATGGAACCAACTATACCCCTCTTGGAAGGCTAGGATAGTACATTCATAAATCCATGGACATGGGCGTGGAAGTTATGCGTCTTTGGATGGATAACTCTGACTATCATGGCAAACAATGTAGTGGCAATTGAAACTTTGAGAAGATGATTAGTTTCTGGAAGAACAGGAACTTGCTTTAGCAAATGACAAGGCCATGAATGCTATCTTGATGCAGTAGATCTCGATGTGTTTGGGCGATAAACACATGTCACGGTGGCATAAAACGACTTGGGATACTTTGCAAAGCGCATATAGAAGGAACATGAAGGTCTCGAATGTGAGACTCGTGATCGACACTTGAGATTCGAAGCTCTAAAAATGGGAAGAAGATGAATCTATGGCCATGTATATGACACGCTCAAAGGATATGGCCATGAGTCTTTTTACGTTGCTATGAGCAACAGGCGGAGTGAGGAAAGTGCTACAAACGTTGCCCAAAAGGTTTGCTCATAAGGTAACAGCTATTGAAGAAGCTCAGGATTTGACTACCATGAGTTTGGATGAACTGATTGGTAATTTGGCTACATTCGAGATGTCCCTTAATGAAGGAGAGTCTAGTAAGAAGAAATGAATTGCTTTAAAAGCTACGTCGGTAGATGTCGATGATGAATAATTGGGGGACACCATAAATATGCTTGCTAAGAACTTCAACAAAACCTTCAAACGATTTAACAAGAAACCGTTTAATAGGAGTGTCAGTCCATCATCAGCATGAAACAACAACAGTGGAAGTATTTGGTGTTTTACAACGTATAAATAATATTAGCAATCTTGTTGGATATGAATCGCTGTGATCATTTCTGGAGTTGTATAAATAATAATTAAAAGGCAGAAAATATGTGTACGTTTTTACGGAATAAAATAGTAGAGTAACGGCGGGCATATTGTGATAAAGACCCTTTGGCGTCAAAGCGGAAATCATAGATTGTCTGGCAGTAGTCATAGAAGGTTTTCACTAGAAGCACTTTAAAATATTGAACTCACGGGCGTTGGGCAGAAAAATTCAATGGAATTAACTTTCGCTGCTAATAGAGCCAAAAATAGAAAAGGAGGGAGAGAACACAAAGTATTATCAAAGTGGTAAAGCAATTTTCTTCGCTGAGAAAAGTGGCGTATTTATAAGGTTCCAAAATTCACTCTTTTGGGAACTTTTTGTGAAGGATTTGTAGCTTCCTACCCAGCCTCATGCCTTGATGAAATAATCGGCTAAAAAGCATTCCCAAAGAATCCCGAATTTTTACTCACTTAGCATCCTTAAAATTAAGGCACGTTTTTGAGGTTAAGAAAATATTAAGAGGTATCTTTTAGGACAATCACCGAATTACCGACTCTGACTCTCTTGGTCATTACGTTGAGTGGGAAGGTTACAGAGTGCAACATTCTTAAAATAAAGCGCGTAAAAATTTGAAGTAGAATATTCGAATAATGATTACAAAATTCGAGAAAGCAACTGGCCCAATAAGTGAGCGTGGGCGTAATTCATGATTGGAATTTTTGCCCCAATCTTACATAGTTCATTTAAACCACAGAAAATTATAATTAAGAATTGTAGTACAAACTTTCGTTGTAAATTATTAGCGACATCTTAGGCTCGATTGACAAAACCGTGTAGTAAATAATGTTAACCGAGGCGTTATATATTAGTACATTGATTATGAGAGGACCCTACTAGCCATCATAACCCACAATGTCATCTAGAAGGTATCCTATCTGAACATTACTACATGTCGAGCATTATATCTGAACTTAAACTTAAATGAGTTAATCGGTTGTCTGATAAATTATTCAACGGATACTATTTCAAATAGCTCGTATTTAACGAGGGAAGAAGCCGATGAAGTAGGGTAAGCTATAGTGCAGTCGGTCGGAGAGACAAAAGGTAGTGATCTGAGAGAATGTGGAGGTTTTGGACATATTCAAGCGAGTGTCAAACTATCTCGAAGCGATCAAAGAACTTCTCTCGACGCTTGAGTAGCGAAGAGTCGGGAAGATGGACAAGATGATCGAGTTAACAACTTTGTGTCGCTGCGAATTGCTTGATCCAAGCCCCATTGCTGACATTGTGGATGGCAACCGGTGGAGGCAGGAATATATGGCCAGATGAAGAGGTGATCGAGAATTACAAACTCTTAACACACACCAAATGGATGGAGCTTCTGATGATGTATACCAAAGTGAATCTTAAGAAAGAAATAAATTGAAGGCGAAAATGAGAAATTAAAGGAAATTAAAGGCTAGATCGAGATCAAAGAGAGATTCATCGCTTGAGCTTCGAAGTTAATCCGCTAAACAAAGGATTAAAATAGTGAATTCGAAGCACACTATATTGGAGATTCTTGAAGTTGGTAAGGCTGCTTTGGTGATAGTACAAAGATTTGGTTTGACGAGCTGATTCAAGCGAAAGAAGATGCAAATTTGTCGAAGGTTGGGTACATCCGTCGGCGGCGGGGAGAGCAGTGATCACCAAGAAGGAGGAGCGAGGTATGGTATTGTCATTATTGTAAAAAGTCATATTCCAGATTATTGCTCTGAGCTATAAGAGGAAACAAGTATCGACCTCGCAAAGGCTTCGATTGGGTCAGAAGGTGAATGGGGTTAAGTCAAGTTGGTTACGCCTCCTTGAAAACATCAGCCGAATCAAGTTGGTACTTTGATAGTGATTATTCAAGACACTTGGCAATTAAAAGAGCTCATACCGTCAGTTGCTCACTTAAAGGTGATCATGTCACTTTCGGTGATGGAGGCAAAGGAAAAATTATCAGCAAAGGGGAGTTGAATGTTAATGGCTTCTTCTGATTAAGCGATGTTACATTAGTTGAAGGGTTAGCGCAAAATCTCATCAATATAAGCCAATTATGTGATGATGGCATGAAAGTGTTCTTTAGCAAGGAGGGGTGCACAGTTAATGACTCCTGTGAAAAAACGGTTATGCATGGAGCGAAGGATCGGTGACGATTCTTGCATGTGGGCTCCCAAAGCAAGCTCATCTAGTAGAAAAGGTGAAATCTTTGAGTATGGCGCAAAAAGGGTAGGTCATACTAATTCTAGAATATTGACAAATTATTTAGAAGGCTGTTAGGAATACCAATGTTTGATGTCAAGATCAAGCATGTGGAGTGCAGTTGGAAAAGCGGACCCGAGAGTTGTTGTCACCGGAAGGCTACCCGGCAGTTAGTTTGGCGCTGGTATGCCAGGGATTGATGCGCATGGATCATTGAGGCCTATGTAAGTTGAAAAGCATAAAGGGCAAGAAGTATGTTTATGTATGTGTTGATTATTTCTCACGGTACATGGTTGAGTTTCTTAGAGAAAAATCTGACACATTTAAGGTGGTTAAGAAGCTGATTCTTCAAGTCCAAAAAGAGAAGGTGCAACATGTTATGCGGATCAGGAGTGACCATGGAAAAGAGTTCGAAAATTCAAAATTTGCTGATTTCTATGTTGATGAAGGAATTACTTATGAATTCTCCGCTCCCATTATACCACAGCAAAACGGTGTTGTTAAAAGGAAGAATCGAACTATTTAAGAGATGGCACGTGTCATGATTCATGCTAAAAATATCCCTCGATTTTGGGCGAGGCTGCTCAACCTTGCTGTCGCATCCTCTTACATCGCTCTACAGCAGTACAAACAATACAAATTATGAAATATGGATGCAAAGAAAGCCAAATGTTCAATATTTTTATGTATTTGGTAGTTTGTGCTATATTCTTGCAAACGTGAACCAAGGCAGAAATTTGATGTCAAGAGTGATGAAGACATATTCTTGGGATCTGACATAATAGGAACTTTACGTGTGTTTGCAAAGGACTCAGTGGTATCCTAACAATGTGTTAGGATTAATCACTTGAGGCGTGTGGCCAGAGGCAATTTATTGCCAATGGAGAAGCGATTACAGGCTTGGCTGATTTAATTTCTACCGGATGTGTAAATCATAAAAAAATAAAATTATTATACCTTTATTCATAATAGAATTACGGACAGCTGATACCGTATGAATATTTATCTTTCACCATAAGTATGACCTAGCTATACCAACAGGGCATTATGTAGCTAGCAGTTATTTAGAACTTCAGGAAAAATAGAAAACAAGCAATCTATTTCGGTATATTTATTCGGAAAAATAGAATAACAAGACCTAAAAGTATTCATGAATCATGGCTACCATTGATGTCTGGCAATTAGATTTTAGGATTAGAGGCTGGTAGTGGAGGTATTTATAAGCCAAAAGCGTCTTCAAACCGCCTCAAAAAAATCCAGTAAGGACTTATGCACAGTTCTGCCTGTCAGCTTATTTGAAGCTTGCCCGAAATTGTGACGTCGAACTTTACACCTTCCGACCCCATCCTGACCTACACAGCAAAACAGCTCTGACTTGATTCGAGTCACTAGTTCCAACACGGAGGACGAATTGAAGAGAATAAACGGATGAATAAATGGTTACTGAACTGATAAAATGTTGAGGTTGAAATGAGGAAGACAGTTAGCTCTTCATGTTCCACAACACATTACAACTCTTAGGAGATGTGTTGATCAGTTCGAGTATACTGCTTTTTTGTTCTGGTGATTCAATTCTTGCTAATATACAGTGATTATGATGATTTGCTTGACAAATAATTTTGGAGCATATTGTAATTTGTTGTAGGACTTTATTCTCACAGTAAGACCCTCTACCACATTTTATATACTCCTTCACTCATTTTGTGTCTCCTATTGTATCTCGTCTTTATAAAATTATACACCATATATAACCGACATTATGAATAATTATGATATAACAAACTCCAAATATTCCAGCATATAAAGAAGGTAAATGATCATCACCGCTTTACTTTAAACATAAGATGGTGCGGTATATAAAAAATAAACTGGTATGATCATCACGTCCTAAATTTATTTTGCTTTATGTTGGTTAGGAAGAAGGTGTAGAAAATGCAAGAGCAAAATAAATTTCATTCACCACCCTCAAGCAAACCTCCCAAATCGACTAGAAAACATTGCCTTGGAATCGAGAAACATGTATAATAATTACATCTGGTTAAACACTTCTTAACTAAAGTTTTTCATTCTATGCAACACAACTACACTTGTATAAATAAAAGGCAACGGAACTAAGAGGGTTACACTGCTTCATGAATGCACAAGAATTTCTAGGTCAAAGTTTAATTGTAAGCTCAGCCTTAAGATAAAGAACCCCATTGATGAAATAAACCGACTCGTCGGCGATAAATTGACTCCAAGATACTCCAAATAAGTTCCTGTAACCAACAGCTTTGCCTCCAGTAAACGTGTAGTTTCCTTTATATTTGCTCAGGAACTCCTCGGTTGGCTTGGATCTTGCTGAAAACTCGTAGTCAACAGAAAACGAGACTGATCCCTTCTCCTGCATACCCAAGAACAACCCGAAGCAGTAGAAAGAACTCTGCTGGTCCATGTTGCAGTGTGCAGACAGGAAAAACCCCTGTCCTCCCAGATGGAATGCTTGAGAATATACTTGACCGGATGGGAAAAGATGATCACACTCCTCCTTCTTCAGATCAAGGTAAACTACGCATTGTGGACGGGGAGACTCAAATTCTAACACCTTAACTGGACGATACTTGTATGCTCGCTCCACAAATCTACAATGGGCTGTGTTCGTCTCCTCTGACGCAAGAAACCGCTGCCGATGAGGAATTTCAGCTTTGAAAAAGAGGGCATCAAGTACCACCTTCGAAGCATAATCAGGATCGAAGTCGTTGCATGTTAGGGTTTTCTTTAGCTTTCTACAGGTCATGTGTGGGAAACGAATGAGACGAGCCAGTTGTGTGGTTAGTATATCTCGCCTTTCCTCTATCCTTGGATAATGTATTCTAGTCCATTTAAGTAGAAAATCATACACAACGTCCTCTGAAGCAACTTGGAGATCATCACTGGATAAGACTGCCTCTATTCCAGCTAGAGGTAAGTTGAGCACCTCTTCTTGGAATCTAAGAAAGACATTCAGTAACATAATGAAATGAATTAGAGAATGCAATCCCAACTGATAAGAATTATGAATCTATGAGTTACTGGAAGACCAAACAGCAATAAGATATGATACAAGAAGGTATACGAGACACTAATATATCGAAAACAATTCAGACAATTGTACGTCTGTGTGGATTCTGGCCAAACAATCAAACATTATAGATATCAGTGGCCATCTTATACAAACAAAGGTTGGATAGTTCAATCGTATACAAGTTAACTATGTAATAACAACTATAGAAATACAACTCAAATTAGGAGTAGGTCTATCACTAATAAGAAGTATCAGGAAGAAGATTAAAACATGTATAAAAGAACTCACTTGGTAATATCCTTGTAACGAACAGCGAGAAAGTTCTTCGCAGCATCTGTTAGAGGCTGAACTGCATCTGCCATCATAACACTTGAAGGAAGATCCAAATACAGCAATGCTGATTCACAGGTCATTGGAAAACCACATAACATCTGGCTGCAATATCTCATGCAAGAGGCAACCTGAAACTTGTTTGCTGCCATTAACACATCTAGCAAAGAAGAAGGTGTTGCTGTCGAAAATGTATTACTGTACATGAAATTCAGTAGGTCCATCAGAGCCACTTCTTCTGCACATCAGAGACATGAGGATGTAAGTTCACAGCACCATCTCAGAAACATTGCTTACTCACAGAGGCATGTCAAAGGAAATTATTTAGGCACAAGAAATCTATGATTAGCCCCCGTAGAATATAACTCTTCATGTGAAAGCAAAGACTGTGATGGCAAACCCATCATATAATTCATGACATACCTGATGCCTGGATCCGGAGAGTTACATGACGCTCCTCCGACTCTCTCATACCATTTGAGAATAACTAAGAGGATAAATATAATATTAGAAACTAAGAGGATAGCGACCATATTTGTAAAACAACAGTATGGATGAAAATTCCTCACCTTGTAGAAGAAAGGACTTTTTGCAGCCAAAATTGGAGAGCTGATGTGTATGGTCTTTACTTGAATGCCACAATCCATATTACAGAATTCATTTTCTTCAATAGCATCTTCGCCTACAGAATTTCCAATTAGTTGCATGATATACACGCTAATTATCAAATTATTCAAAGCCATAACAAGAAGCGATTCAAATAATTGAAGAAAGGAAATCAGTATAAAAGATGTTCGGCCAAGAAAAAAGTATTATGCAAGAGGGTTCAGTCTTCTCATTCCATTAAAAAATAATCCTCCGAATGAACAAAAAACCGAATGAGATGTTTATTTAGTTCTAAATTTTAATATAATTGCAAAGAAACTTCAATCTTTGTACCAGGCGGGTCCGGCGTTTCTCCAGGACTTGAAGGTATTTCCTCAACCATAGCAACAGCTTCCTCATCTTGATTCTCATAAGTATCACCATCTTCAGTATCTGGCATATGTGAACTTAGAATCTCCTCTCCTCGTTGCATGACTTCATCTGCAACTAAAGGGAAAAAATTACAAGCATTACTCTCTATAAAAAATATTTGAATCTTCTTTCAAATATTCAAACTCCTAAGAGAAATTTGATTTAAAAGGGACCGAGTGACCCAACTCATCCTCCTATCTAACCCAACATGGCAACATTCATGATTTATTATTCCTTATATATTGTAATATGTATATATTATGAGTTTACCCGCTATGTTAATCCATTCAAAACCAATTGACGAGATGGCAATAACCCAAGACTCTATAAACCACCTTCTATGCTTCGACTGTTTGACATATGCAATGTGGGCCGAGTCCTCGCTTCATTAAAGGTAACTATTACTCTCGACCGTATCCCATTTTTACATAAAAATATGAAACAATTACACCTGACACGAAACTCGCCTGGCGAAATACAAACCAATCACACATAACGAAATAAAATCCAAATTATCCAAAACAATATAAAAATTCATATTACGCACATACCAACAGCTTATAAGTCAAAAATTGAACATTAAATATTCCAAACTCAAAAAAGTGAAACAAATTCTTCTCATATAAGCATTAACTAAATAATCCAAAATAATTCCAAAGCTTGAAAAATCGAAACAAATCCTTCTGAAGTAAGCACTCTTTAAATCATCCAAAATAAATTCCCAAAACTACAGAAACATCGAACAAAATCCTTCTTATATAAACATAATAAATAGTAAAATAATTCCAAAACCCGAAAAATCGAAACAAATCCTTCTTAAGTAAGCATAACTAAATAATTCCAAAACTTGAAAAATCGAAACAAAATTCTTCTCATATAAGCATATAACTAAATAATCCAAAATTATTCGAAAAATCGAAACACATCCTTCTTAAGTACGCATAACTAAATAATTACAAAACTCGAAAAATCGAAACAAAATTCTTCTCATATAAGCATATAACTAAATAATCCAAAATAATTCCAAAACTCAAAAAATCGAAACAAATCCTCCTTAAATAAGCATAACTAAATAATTCCAAAATTCGAAAAATCGAAACAAAATTCTTCTCATATAAGCATATAACTAAATAATCCAAAATTATTCCAAAACTCAAAAAATCGTATCAAAATGCTACTCAAATAATCATAACCAAATAATAAAAACTTATTCCAAAACTCAAAATATTGTACCAAAACAATACTCAAATAATCCAAAACAATTCCAAAGCTCAAAAAATCAAACAAATCCTTCGTAAGTAAGCACAACTAAATCATCCAAAATAATTCCAAAACTCAAAAAATCGTAGCAAAACGCCACTCAAATTATCATAACTAAATAATCCAAAATATTACAAACTAAATAATTTGAAACAAAATTCTTCTCATATAAGCATAACTAACTAATCCAAAATAATTCCAAAACTCAATAAATTGAAACAAAATCCTTATCAAATTTTGAAAACTAACCATTATCCTTTTTAATATCTTCTCTACGACGCTTACGATGCCTCGACCAATCAGCAATCGAGGTACACTCGCCTTCACAATCACGCTTCTCCACTACATCATCATCATCCTCAACCACATCCCTCACAATCTCGATCCTCAAAACCCGATCCGAAAAATTGCTATCGTTAAACGCAAACCCGAAATCCGAATCGACTTCCGATACCATTATTATCTTAATTGTCCCAAAATGATTGTCCAGTTAGTTGTCCCAAAAAGTTGTCCAGTTTGAATAAAATTAGGCTAGGAGATGGAGCTGGTTAACATGTTTTTTTTTTGTCCCAAAAAGTTGTCCAGTTTGAATAAAATTAGGTTAGGAGTTGGTTAAATATGTGTTGTTTGTCCCAAAAAGTTGTCCAGTTTGAATAATATTGAGTGAAGGATTTTAAATGGGATTTTGATTGAGAATGAAGCAACGTGTGAGAGAAGTTCCGGGAGGGAGTTAGTTTGGCGGTTTGTTTTTTTCTTTAAACAAAAAAATAGCGATATGGTGTTTAAAAAGAGAATTCTCGTAATTTTATTTATTACTCTGTATTATTAAAATAAATTGTTTTGGTGAAAATTAGAATCGTAAAAAGACCAGCAATCTAACGGTTATAAATTACCTTGAAGGATTTGCTGAACCCTCTAAATCTAGGCTCGTGAGTATGATAAAGACTATGAAATATAATACCAGTAAATTAAGGACACACAATTATACACCTTCCTTCACATGAAGATGAGAATACAATTCTTGTGTTAGTAGCATGCCTAAAGGATGCTACCTAATAGGTGTGTGCCAGAAGTCATGACGTTAGTGAAAATCGCCAGGTTAAGCGACACAATTAAACTAATCTATTACTTTGGAATGATCATCTCAAAGCCAACGTTGGTAAAATCAACCAGCATGATCAATTGTCGCGCTTGTTGCGATACGGTACACTGACATCATGATCGTAGATGATGGTGATAAATATCTAGCTTTAAATTGGTTTCGTCTGAGTCTTGGTACATGGTGAGGTCGTATTATTTGATTAATTATTTAACATGTAATACATCCACATGCTATTAATATGCATCGGCGAAATAAAATAAATAATATCGCATTTAGGAATATATGATATGACATTTAAAATAATAAACATATTCTGATACTTATCGAAGTGCAATCTTATATTTAACCCCGACTTTTGGGAAACTTCGGGCTAACATGGTGGAGCAGCCCGTCTTGATACTTGTGATTATTTTGTTGTTACTAATCCAAACTAAGGCGGCCTTAGCATGCTTGTAGTAAAGGCAAATAAATAAACAGCTTCGGCTGGTCATATGCAACGGTCATGGTTCGCTGTCTGGCGTATTTCCATCTGGCCAGGTAAATGTAGATATATCCTTCCGTTTCATTACAATATATAATAAATTGAAACACATAAGCTATGCATTTAGCCATAAATGAATTACTTGGTTAAATGACTCATGAAAATCATAAAATATTTTAATAAATTAAGAGATTAGTGAATTAAACATGTCAATAAATACATAATAAACATACTATCTGTCTTGTCTGGCCAAATATATAATAAAATCACGATAAAAACTAATTATGAGGTTGAGCTAATTACTCTCAATTAATTCAAATTTCAAAAATATGATTGACAATCATATAGATAATTTCCATTTTTGATTATACAAATCAAAATCAATCACACTCAAACTTTTAATTTAAATGTGATAGGAATTAAATTCAAATTTGAATCTACATAACTATATCGATAAAATATATATATATATATATATATATATTTGTGTTCCCAATAATTATTACAATAATTATTTCATATATACAATATTATTACAATAATCATTACAATAAGATAAAGCAGGTTCTCGTCTACACATTTATATTTAGTAGATGTTGTTTACCATGATTATATCTTCAAAATAAATATATTTATAAAAGGATAAATAATGAAAATGATTATTGAATTAAACTTATTATCATCAAAATTGATAATTACAATTATGTAATAATAATACAAAAAACCGAAACTAAGTAATTTTAAAAGGTAGGATTTTGTAACAACCAAATCCGAGGAAAGAGCGTGTGGACGATGACCGGCAGATCCCGATCGATCTGAGCCGACCGCGGTGGCCAATCGAGCGAGTCAACGGTGGCGGGCGTCCGTTTGTCCTGCGGGCCAGCCCTCGAGGTCGCAAGGTCGAGCCTCCATTTTTCAAAAAATTCAGTTTTTCGATTCAATTCAATTGTTTGAGAAAAAAGATTTGAAGGCCTTAAATACATCCAAAATTAGAACTTTAGTAGGCATTCCACACACAATTTTATTAAACTTTACAGTGAGATTTTATAAAATACATTTGCAAAATTAATTATACAACAAACATTCGAGAAATCAAAAAGTATTTTGGAACACTTAAACTATCAAATTATTTTTTGGGATGTTCTCGTCCCCTACGAATGCGACGAAAATTGGTGGAATTGTTCAAACATTTAAATACCTCAAATCCAATAAAAAAACGTTTAGATTTCAATCCAAAAATATTTTAAAAAACCCTTTCAATTCATGAAACACAAATCTAAATTCAAATCATCAAAAATTAACAATATGATCAACATGAACAATTGTATAAAATACATATTTTTTTATAGATCAATTTTCTGCTGCTCTGTTATGGTCGAAATATATAATATGAAAACGATATAAATGTGTTTTATACAAAATTATATATAAAATGTAATCGAAATTATACAACAAACGTACTCCTTGATGCAATATAGAAAATTCACGCCTTATTTATAATAAACATGAACAAATGCAACCAAGATCGAATAAATGTAAAATCAAATTACAAAACATATATATATAAATTCATGCATTATGAATACAAGAGTATACGATACGCGGCGGATATTATTGTCGCATACAGAGTACTTACATCTGCGGCCGGATATTGTTGTCAAACTTTCTCAACCGATGCCTCCTTTAGCGAATATAGCATCTCAAATGAAATAACTTCAGTTAATTAGCGCCCAAGAGCGGTTGAATCTAGTGATTGGATTTGCTAGAATCATATGTTTAATTGGACCTTTCTGAGTCAAAACTTGACTCAAATTTGTAGTAAGAAGGGGAGAGCGGCGGTATTGGAGGAAGATGACAAGGGTTTTATCATTTCCTTTCCTCGCTTATATATAGACTATGACCACTTAAGCCGAATAGCTCGGCTTCGTTAATAATTAAACTAACCACGTTAAATTAGTTAACTAACTTGTTACTAAAGAGTAAATAACTTAACAGTTACAAGTGAACTACTATTAGTTAGGCCATTTAATAAACTTACAAGTTTATTTATTCGATTTAATTCAATAGTTTATACTATAGTGTAAAAATCCTCACATTCGAGTATCTCGCGATTTCAATCGACTCTCGATCTAAACCTGATTTAATTATCATGAATATAACTCAAACGTCATGTGGAATCCCAGCAAATACCGGACACACATACGTTGATTTGCGAATACCGGTGAATCTATGGGAATGAGTCGATTACCGAATACCCGGACATATCGCGTCATAAGTCCTTGGCCTAAAATCTCATGTCACTTCATAATATGATCATGTCATAACATCATGCTGTACAATATTTAGATATCACTAATATCATCAATACCTCAATAATTTCTCAATACATATATCTAAATCATTTATCATCTAGGTGTCATTCTTTTATATTACTATCGTCATGTTATCTTTGACATAATCATAGAAATCTCAACATCTATATTCACGTCGATATCTGTGATTCATTTTAACAGTATAAATACGTCAACAATGTTATCAGTCAAATGGTTTATTCATTCTATTCGTACATTCATAAACCCATATAATCTCATTTTAACGGTGTTTACATAACATTAACTTTCTTTTGCCATATATGGTCATGTCATAATATCTCAAATTTATAACATTCGATATCTCATATATTGATATTTCAGCATAGTTTATCACTACAACTAGTAGTTCAATCAGCCCATTCTCGTACTTATATACACGTGTACCGTTATATCACGCTAATATAATCAAGATCACATTTTACTAAATACATCTCCAATAATTAACTTTCTATATATATCCACTGTAATTATCGTATCAGCAATACTCGTAATCCTTTTATAGGTATTCACCCACAACAACCCAAAATATACAATACGTATTCATAATGTATGAAAGATTATAAATGTGTGATAATTTTCGCCTCTAGTCAAGTTAAATATCGACAACTTTACTACTTCAATCTGACCGATATGACACTTCTACTTCTTGAAACTTAAATAGCTTTTAGGGTTATGAGTTTGGAGAATCGTCAAAGGAAGAAAATTTTGTAGGTAGGGGAGGGGTCGGCCGTAATGAATGAGAAAGGAGGATAAATTTGTATATAAATGAGATTGTTTAACCAACAAGTAGAAATGCATGGTGGCATGATAGCGGTGTCAGCGTGAGGTGTGGGTGTGGTTTAACGCTATGATGGAAAAAGATGAGTAGTCTTGCTTGCTCTACGCTTGTCTAATTAGAGTTTGTTTAAGGTAAATGACCATAATTCATTATAGATCATAAAATTTGAGTTATTCGCAAAATATCATATTTCCAACTTTATTTTATTGGAGACATTACATGTAAAATATGACCTTTGTCAATATATTATTAGAGATTGTCATGTGCCGGTACATCAATTAAAGGAAATAAAGTTAACTAACTATTAAAGGAGTATTAAATTTATTTCTCTTAAATTTTGAAAAGATAGAAATCAAAATTAGACTTTCTTTATAGGGGGGATGGAGTATATTTGTACTCCTTTATGAAGCTTTATAAATCTTGATTAAAAAACAATTGAGTTGACCGTAGGCTTTGGTCGGTGATTTCTAGGATGAGCTAAAATTTCTCTAACTTGTTCCTTTTCAATTAGCAGACGATATATATTATTTTTTTGATAAGTAGTATTATATTAATTGCTTTTATTAAAATGCTACCAATTCCCAGGTGGTAGTTTTTACGTTATTATTATCAAAAGCTTTGATCATAGTACTTGCCTTCCACTAATCCAAAAACTATAAAATTGATATCATTAGACTTTTTTTTAAAGATATTTTCATAATATTATTTTTGTAATTTTCATAATGTACATAAAAAGTAATTGATGATTAAATTGTCAATACCGAAAAATGAAAAGTCAATTAATTTGAAATGGAGGTAGTAGCTTATATGAAGATCAAATATAAAGTTCTACCAAACGAAAAAAAACTCAAATGTAAATATTACCCTTGTATGGAGGTGTTAGGCTTGGTTATTTTTTGAATTGATATCAACTTATAAGTTGATTTGATCAAATGAAATGTTGGAGTAATATTTTAAGGTGTAACATAAGTTGAAATAAAAAATAGTAAATTAACTTAGAATTTTTTTTATCAACTTATAAGTTGGTTTATTAAAGTAATTTATAATTACTGATATGTAACTTTATATCTTATTTATCCTTCATTTAATAGTCATAAAAGATAAAAAATTTTAGTTATACCAACTTTTAGTATTTTACTCTTTATTGAAAAAAATAAAAAATAAAAAATAATATTATATTTTAGTCATAAAATATAATTTTTAATTATATTTATTTTTTTATTCTTTTAAATATTAAATTAGTAATTTATTTATATCATAAAGATAAAAGAAGTGGTATATAAATAAGATGTCGCTATAAATTCATTTCTTAGCTTTTCTGGCTTCGAAAAGATTCTCTACAAACTTATAAGTTATGTGAGCCAAACAAGTCAAAATAAATTTGTCAAAATATAAACAGATATAAGATAATAAATTTGTTTTGACTTGTTTTGAATATGACAAGTTATAATGAGATTTTTTCTCATGTTTGGATAACAATAACTTATAAGTTGTAGAAAGGGTAAAATTACTTATAAGAACATCTTATTTATATATCACATTTTTTTATTTTTATGATTTAAATAAATTAAAAATTTAATATTTGAAATAATAAAAATTAATTATAACTAAAAATTATATTTTATGACTAAAACTACATTTTTTAATTTTGTTTCAATAAAGAATAAATGCTAAAAATTAGTATAACTAAAATTATATCTTTATTACTAAATGAGGGATAAATAAGATACAAGTTAAATATTGAGGGATAACTGATAATTCTTCGGTGTGAAGCCAAACAACAAGTTAACAAAAAATTGAGAAAAAAGTTGAGAATTACACTACTTTTAAAAATCAACTTATAAGTTACTTTTCAACATAAGTTACATCTTATAAATATTTCCTGTGTTCTTTTATCAAATCAACTTATAGGATTCGTTTGACAAAATAAACTTAGTTAAACTACTTACTTGTGTCGTTTATAAATTGATAAGCTTTATAAATTTAATAAAATAAGCATAGTCAAACACCCTCTTACCAAATGGGTACAATTCTACAAGTACGTACTCAAAAGACTAAGTCTAGACCATAGCACTGACATTTGGAATTGGAATAGCCACCAGAGCCAAGACCAAATCTCACTTCATGCTCGGGCCTCAAGTATAAGACTATATGTCTATACTCTATAATCTATATGAGTCATGTGTTCAAGTCCATTGTTCATACTTCATATGATAATTGAGCCCTTTTATTTTCAAGAAATCAAATGAGAGATCGATGGTTTGACTTAACACTTGGGGAAAAAAACGACTAACTCAATATCCGTTCGATATCCAATTTAAAATATTCCTCTTGATAATCCGTTGAAATCTTAGCCGATTAGATCGGAGTATCAATTTGTATTTGATACCCAATCGAGTTTACCCGAACCAACTCGACTAAATACTCAATAAGATTTTTAAAATATAATATATATTATAAAAACTAATGCATTTGTTTTGTAATTTATACGTAATGTAAGTAATATAGTAATCAAATACTGGGCCATCTCTATTAAAGCTTGATTAATCGAGTCGGCTACAGTATGATTTATTACTTTCGATACAGTGATCAAATAATTATACGATTAGATAAAATGTCTATCCTACATAATAATCGATCTGGCGTTCGAACTTCGAATGTCACGTCTGGCGTTCGAACTCTCGCGTTAACGATCCTATAAGCATGTTGTTGGAGGTGAAGCCAAATTATTTGCAACGGAGGGACCGGAGAAGTACAGAATCGAGCTCACAGTACTTTGGAGTCCAGAGAAAGTTAGGGAGAAGATCGGGACTTACGGTCCCGGCCTTGCTCCCAGAGCGATTATTCGAGTAAAATTTGTTTGAGGCGGTTTTGACAACTTGGAGCCCGAAAAGGCACAACTTTGTGGGTTTTTGTTCGCTATAAATATAGGATGTTTGCATGAGTTGTCGTCGCTTGCAATCTTTTAGAATGAAATAATAAATATAGAATAATATTATGTTGTGTGCTTGAAAAACATAGTTTTTGTTCTTGTGAAACATAGTTAGTACCGTTATGTAATAAAATATTAATGAATTATAGTAATAATAGTAGGCCCAGGGCTTATAACTTGATTTTATGGTTTATAATTGGATTACGACGTGATAAGACGTGCCTTTAGCATTGAAAAGGCACGTATAAATAGTTTGTGTTTTGTTTAATTCACCTTACTTTAAATTTCGCAATAGATTTTATTGATTGATTGGTCTCTTGGAGATTTGAGGTGCTTAGAATTATAACACATGTGACATAAGATCGTGATGTATGTCTGCCCGGGCCGCCTGGCAATGGTGTAGGTTGTGTCGAAAAGAGGATGTTCGCGCAGCAAATGATTAATTGAGTATCGAAATTTATCACAGCTTGTGGGGCAGGATCAAAAGTGATCTGAGATCAAATTTTTATTTCAACAGTGGGCCCATTTGTGAATAAAAAAGTCGCCTTCTAGCATTTGCCAGCGTTGCTGATTAATGTTTATTTTTTTCTCTTCTTTTTAATTAATTTTTTTGTATAATAATTAAGTAAAATAAAAATTAAAAAAGCCTCTATTATTTTTATTTTTAGAATCTATAAATATAGTAGATTTGTATCATTTGGACACCAAAAAATTTAGTTTTGCAATTTTAAATTAATTAATATTAAAATATTATAGTGCATTAAAAATATTTACAGAAAAGGAATATAGTGATATGGAAGAAAGAGAAATTAATTTGGCGAATATCGTCTTTAGGGTTGTTGGTGAAAAATAAATATTATTTGATGGTGTTAAGGCGTGTGGCGTGAGAAAGGAGTCGAATTGACACAGTGATCTTAAATTGTCGAAAAGACAGCTAGATCGTTGCTCATCAGGCACACCTGCCTCCTCCATAGATATTTGTTTGCCATTCTTAAAGGATTCTAATTCTGGGGATAATGTTCTTGGTTATGTCCTCCGAGTCCATTATTACACATTCTACTTCAAAAGGCTTATAAATAATACCTATAGATATATACATCTCAATTTTATGTCCACTTATTATTACTCACTAAATATTTTACTCATCTCAGAATTTACAATATTTAAAAGTAATTTAATTCTTTCCTTATTTAATTTTTGAAAATGTATACCATTCAATATTTTTTGTTGAACCTTTCGTTCTTAACTAGTTTCAGCCATTGAATTTAGACGATTGAATCTGACAATTCATACATGATGGATCATTACAAATATTGAATAATTCCGGGAAAAACTTCTTGAACATAAGAAATTTCCATTTATTTTATGTCTGGAGTATAATGATAATAATGCTGACTGGTAAAAAGAGATTGAATTATGTTGTGAATGACTGAAGATTGAAATATCTTCAGGGTGAATGACAAGAGAAAGGAAACGTGTATGTATAGCCAAAGCTTACAAGAAATAACAAGACTATGCATGTGAAAAGATGTATGAACAATTCTGGCAAAACTATAATGAAATAAGAGAAAACACAGAAGAAATGGAATCAAAATAGAAGCAACAGCTCTATGCATGTTGTGTAAGCAGGTCATTTCATGAGATGGAGGTACAACCCCATTTGTTTGTCCATCAATGAAATAATAATATGCTCTCCTATGTCACTGTATATATATCAAATTATCAACAATAATGCATTGGTGTCTTAGCCTCTCCTCCCATTTAATTAAAAAAAAAACAGCAATTGCAACTAACAAATTAAAAATTCTCATTGCAAACATGTTACATGGTTTCATGAGTAAGCTTCATTGTTAGGCCAAGTGTAAATCACATATATGTGGTCTAAATGGATCGATTTACATATACGGGAGGTTATAAAGATTTAGTTTTACATTGATTGTGTAATACCATCCAGAGTTCTGGATATATTAATAAGGTTCTGAAATTTAAGCAAATTCATTATCTATAACTAATTAATTTTAATATGGACCTCGACAGAATATTAACATTTCTAATGCAGCAACAACTTTAATTGCGTCATGGTCTTAGTTCCAGATGTTTTATTGGACAAGTTATTTGAATAATGCAATAATCACGTGGAATTGTACTCGAAATCACTTCTAAAAACAGTAAAATCTATGAAAACAAGCATTAAGTTGTTGTACTTAACTGAGAGATAATCTTCTTCTCTGCATGAGCTTCCAAGTTCCAACAACAGATTCTCCCATATTGTACTTTGATATCTTATTTCGATACTATAGTTATCATACCAAGAACCTCTGTTTTACATATAATAAGCTTTTGATAACCTTAATGGTTTTCCATAAATGGAGTGTTTATATTGTTCAACACGTGTTTAGACTCCATTAATCTTGTCCATCATGGGAAGCTTGTCCATCATGGGAAGGCTGTTGTCTCTGACTATGATGAGCTACATATTATACTTAATTATTTCATATGCTCGCGATTCTTGTAGCTAATATGTAGGTTAAATTCCTCCACGATGGTTTTTTTAGTATTTCATATCCGACATTCATTTTGAAACACTGGAATTACCAATTGGTGGAAAACCAACCATAGGTGAACATGGTCTGTCTAGTTAGATCCCAAATGGTTATGGAACGTGAAGGGATACCATTTCTATCTGTATGTCTATTTATTCATTCACCATGCACACAAAACATTGTCTTGTTTTAAATTTTGATAATCGACCTTTTTTATAATCATAATTCAAATTTTTTTATGTAATTTATAACCATTAGTTAAGAAGATAAATTTAAATCAACTTATTGTTATGTGATCAAGTAATATTATAAAATTTAAATTTATTAGTTACAATTGAAATGAAATTAAATTGAATAATATTTTCAGGATGAAAAGGGTATATTATTAGACCTCAGCCAATATCATACTGATGATAAGTATAGTAAAATGAGTAACACTACTGTCAACTTGTAATAATTTAACTCTACTATAGACTCTTACTTGTTCCTCTTTGCTATATAAACCCATGCATCCTTGGACTTAGAAACCACAACCTCCCCCCTGTTTTCTGGGTTATATCCTTCGTCCATTCTGATCCCTTTTTACGCTTATAGCCATTGCCCTTGCAATTATTTAAATTAAACAACACGGTTTTGTATATATGTTCTTTAAATATGGCTTCTAATATTATCAATTGAATCCTACTTATTATACATCCTTTGTATATATTATGCCTAGTAACGTTCAGAAATGTCTCATACTATACGTATACAACCCAGTTTTAGTGGATGAAGTAGTTAAGGGAGAAAGGGAGCTTTCTTCAGTCCACTCCGAGGGGTCTTGGGGTTTAATTATCTGCCGACTCATTCATCCAAATGCCGAGTATTAAACATATTTCGTGCACTCGGCAACTGAGTGAATGATGCGGGAGATAGATTGAGTCCTGAACTTCTTATACTTGGACTGAAGGGAGCTCCCTTTATTATTTTGTATTTCACTCCATTAGATCTAATCTATTAACATATCCTCGAAATTCTATGATTTCTCATATGATGACATTGGTGTTTTTCATCAGTATATAATCTAACTAAAATTTTCATTTTTCAATGTCTAAATCTCGTTATCACTAGGATAGTAATAGTGATGAATTAGCTATATGTTTTTGGCTTAATATTATACTTGTCTGATTTGCAGGTACATACTATTATTATGCCAAAACCGTGTAGACTAGTGCCTAGTAGGTGGTACCTGGAATGGAGAAGGATTCTTAAGAGAACTCAAAGGAAAACAAATGTGTGATGAAGAAACATTATCATTAATATTTGATGACATATATAACTGGATGTATATATACTGGTTGCAGGAAATACTTGTTGACGAATTATACTATGTTGTGATGTTTAATGTTTGTGAAAAAACAAATGAGAACGTCTTTATTATTGTCCTGTTTACTTAAAACAAATATTCTCTTAATAATTCAACCACATTTTACTCGATCAAGTTTATTTTCAATTCCTTATCAAAATTATATTACTAAGGACAATTGTGTGTAGTAGCTACTAGCTACGGTACAATTCTTCACCTCAACCTAATTTTGAACAATCGAATTTTGATAGAATTTGGAACAGGGTATTATAAATATAATCATAAAAAATTCAATTATATTTATGAGAATTAAGAATAACGAGACACTAATTACTACACATAGAAATCACCTCTTAAAATTATTTGAGCCACCACACATAATTGATATATATAAATTGATGCAACTAGTGCATTGCGAATTTAAGTAGGATACTGACATATTATAATACCCAATTCTGTCCCTAATTCCCATAAACATGTGATACGATTAGTATTAATATGATCTTATCTGATTATAATTACTCATATCATAAAATTGCATGATCAATTCATAATTAATACAATCACTAACATATTGTTATTGGAGGTCTACATGATCATCAATCAAAGATGTGCATCGAAACTCTCACTATGACTGTTGACCAAGAACTCTCATTGTAAAATCTTGTCCAATTAAACACATAATTACAATATTAACCATGTTTTAACATATAACAAGGGTCCATATTTTCCATGCAATTTCATTTTTTCCTAAACCATCAATGGTTTCTTTGAAAAATAGTGCAAAAGGGAGTCCTGATAAAGCGGGAATGTTTATATTCCAACCGTTTTTTGCTCCTCTTCGTTTACTTCCATTCAGAATAAAGATATATGCACATATATATCATTACATATTACATGCAGTGAAGAATCATGAATTATATCATGCATGCTTATTCTTGATTAGTTACATATCAATTCTTTATTCAATTAGTTATATTTTTTATTTATTTCTAAAAAAATTAGTATATTAGTGTATATTAAAGATAGGTTCTTATTTGAAAAATCAAGAAAATGGAGCACAGGAATATGTTGATGTCAGCAGTAGGGGTAGGGGTAGGAGTAGGAGTTGGAATTGGATTGGTATCAGGAAAGGGTGGTAGTAACTGGGCTAGCAATGGAATCAAGGGGAAGGTTCTTGAAAATGAAATGCTTCATCTTGTTGTTGATGGCAAAAATAGTAAGGTTACCTTTGATCAATTTCCATATTATCTCAGGTAATGTTCTGATCTAACTAGTGTTTTTTACCCTTTTCTATGTGATAATTTGCTTTGTTCAAGTTCTTGTAATTGATATGGGGATATTGGGGCTCAGTATCCTTTTTGTTACACTTTTGTGCGATACTCTATGTTACACATGACCATTTTTTTAATCTTTCAAACATGCTTCCTTATCAAATCATATTTATATCACTATATACTACTATATCTAATTCAAAACAGTTATCATTTATGTTTTTTTGACATATATTTGATTATTAATAATTTTGACCATTAAAAGATGAAAAATATTAAATTTTGTATTTAAAAGCAAAATCGACAAATATTTTGAATTCGAATTAGTAGGAGATAATGTTATAAAGATAATTGGTTAAGGTTAGGTGATTAAAAAATTGAAAAAATGAACGTTATATAGAAGTGTAACATAAAGTGTCGCACAAAAGTGTTACACAAGATCCTGAGCCGGATATTGGCATTAGATAGGAAGATTGATATAGCTATTTGATTATTTGTTTATTTATGTTTTTCCCTTTTATTGAATCTATATGACTGCATGCTAGGCTGTAGTTTGATATCTAGAATGCTTATAGTTTGGTAGTGGCAGATAAATTTATGTTGTGGAGAACCCTGGATAAAGGAGGAGGGTCGTGTTAGGCCTCCGACAGCCAGTGAAAAAATTGTAGGAACCCGATATGAATACGACAAAGAGATGGTCAAACATAGAGCTGACTGGAGACGTCGTATTCATACAACCGACCCTACTTAGTGTTTAGAATGGTTTGGCTTAGGGGCGATAGGGGATGGAAAAATTTGAAATTAGAATTGAGGGGCAGAAAAATATGTGTGGTTGGAAATATACAATGTTTAAAAATAAGGGGAAGTTAACGTTAGAGTGTTCATGATCGTCACCACGAGTCTTCAGGAAATGTTGTATTTTTGTCTATATTAGGCATGTTATTCATTGAATAGGATATGGTTGGAAGTACTGCTTTTGTAATGCTATAAATTTATTTTTTGATGGTGACAGTGAGCAGACAAGGGTCTTGCTTACTAGCGCAGCTTTTGTTCATTTAAACAAAGGTGACTTCTATAAGCATACGATGAACCTCTCTCCAGCAAGTCGGACCATTTTGCTTTCAGGACCAGCTGGTTGGTTAGATATTGAACAATGGACTGGCTTGCACCTCTAATTCGCTCAAGTTGGCCACCGAGCGTTGGGATGCAAAGCATTGTTATCAGTTGTAAGCTTTGGTGATGATTTTACAGCAGGCCTCGAGTTCCAAGCCTATGGACTAAAATTGCTCTCATTATTGTTGTTCATTCTTATTTCCAGAACTTTATCAACAAATGCTTGCCAAGGCATTTAGTCTGATGATGGCCAAACTTTACTTTAGATGGGTCGACTTTTCTTTGAAGGTTGGTTATATGAGAAACACTATTTGCCGATATCTTCTAATCTCTACCTTTAGGTTTTTGTTCATGTGCAATGAATATCATTGTCACCGCTTCTGAACAGATTAAGGCAACACAAAGCAAACGATAAAGGATCTGTGAGCCTCTATCTCATTTCCTAAGTCACTACTGATTTAGTAGAGGAGAAACTTCTTCATGAAGTTTTTCATTTTAGCAAGACAAAAACAGTACATCACAGATGCCTGATTTTTCATGATATATTAGATTTGTTTGTAGATATTCAAAGAATTATATCTGAAGCCACAAGTAATTTATTCATTTTTTCCAATCTAAGGAAGAAAACAGATATATTAATTTCCTCTTTCTCCAACTGTTTTATACATTTTCCTCGTAGATTTAATATCTACTCTAGTTTGTAGGCACCCTGCTTAAGACATATATGAATCGGAAGCATGGGTGCTTGAACTGAGGAGGCAGAGCTATTACAGTCTAATGTCTTTCCTTTCTGGGATGGTGCTTTATTTGATTTCAGTAGTTCCTTCCATACCTCAACTCTGCGCAGGAACACATCAGAATCATCTAGTATGAGTGACATGTCATCATTAAGTTATGGATCCTCACACAAAGGTTCACCTTTCACTATTTTATTTAAAAGAACTATTATTAGTTCTATGTTCTACTAATATTCAGTTTTGATAGATAAATTAGCTATGGTGCTTTCTTTTAAACTAGAAAAATTTGTTTGAAAATAATGAATTTGATTATATTCGTCATTGTGAACTTTAAACGTGGTAAGAGAGAAGTTTTGCTAAACTTGACCTCATCTGCTCAGTATATCTGATAAGTTAGTCTCAGAATGTTCTCTCATTAATCAGGACATGAATATATACAGAGTATTCTCTGTTGACATGAGCCATTTTGCTGGTCATTTATTTATCTTAGCTCATCCATGCTCACAAACTGGTCATTTGATGATATGTCCTACTAAACACTTTTTGCTAGGTACTTTTCTTCCTTTTTCTTCGCCTCCCAAGACGATTCTTGCTCTTCTGTATTCGTGAAGAGTACTATTAAATGTACATTGTAAATATTTGCCAATCATGTCATTTTTTGGGACTAGTTTGGTATATAAGCAGATTTAATTGGTCTGAACAATGTTGCAGGTTATCGCCAAAGAAACAATTATAGAGAGAGCTCAAATCAGACAGAACTTATGTTCTATTTCAGAAGATGTTGAAGAAATTGTCTGGTCCAGTTCTAATACTTGGTTCGAGAACCGTGGAGCCAGGATATGACTTCAGAGAAGTGGATGAGAAAATATCTTCTGTATTCCCTTACAATATTGAAATTAAACCTCCAGCAGACGACACGCATTCTGTCAGCTGGAAGTCTCAATTGGAAGATGATATGAAAATGATTCGATACCAAGATAACAGGAACCACATAATTGAAGTACTTGCAGCTAATGATATTGTCTGTGATGATCTGAGTTCGATTTGTATATCAGATACCATGATCCTTAGCAGCCATATAGACGAAATTGTGATGTCTGCGATATCTCACCATCTCATGAACACAGAGAGGGCTGAGTATAGAGGCGGGAAACTTGTTATTTCTTCTGCAAGGTCCATTTAATTATAGTTTTATTTTAATATGTTTCTGCTTTGGTTATGGAGACTCTGTGATCATATATTTCATATTTGATTTCCTTGTTGTAAATTAGTTTGTCTCATGGATTGAACATATTTCAAGAAGAAAAATCACCTGTCAATGATACTATGAAACTTGAGGCACAAGCCAAAATGCCTGAGGTTTGTTTTCGTAGAGAATGTTTATCTTACCTGACAGGAAATCATTGTCTATTGGCACTATTATTTTAATGATTTTATTCGTTTTATGTCTATGCTAGGATGCACTAAGTGGACCAGCGGTTGGTCTAAATCCAGGAACAATAACAGAAAGTTCTGCCACTGATAAGCCTGCAGAAGCAGCAGCAGCACCAGCACCAGCACCAGCAACTGTGCAGGACTCAGACAATCTAACTACTCACAAGGTTCCAGTAGCTCAGTCTTCAATGATATGCATGAATGATTTTTCCTCAATATCTTAGTTTCTCATAGTTTCTTGCCTTGGATTAATGTTTTCAATAATCTGTCTGTGATGGTTTGTGCTGTCCTCGTTTGGATGATTCCGCAGTTTCATTCTCTTTTCAGTCAAATCATATTAATAATTCCTCTCATGCACGCTTCTTTTCTGACCTTGTAGGAGGAACTTCCGGACAACGAATTTGAAAAGCATATAAGGCCAGAAGTGATTCCAGCAAGTGAACTTTCGGTTACATTTGCCGACATTGGGGCTTTAGATGAAATAAAGGAATCTCTTCAAGAATTAGTAATGCTGCCCCTTCGGAGACCTGACTTGTTTGAAGGTGGACTCTTAAAACCATGTAGAGGTATATTGCTATTTGGCCCTCCTGGCACTGGCAAGACCATGACAGCCAAGGCCATAGCAAAAGAGGCTGGTGCTAGCTTCATTAATGTTTCAATGTCTACTATCACTTCCAAATGGTTTGGTGAAGACGAGAAGAATGTTCGGGCTCTGTTCACTCTTGCTGCTAAAGTTTCACCTACTATAATCTTTGTTGATGAAGTTGACAGTATGCTCGGACAGCGATCTAGAGCTGGGGAGCATGAAGCTATGAGAAAGATAAAGAATGAGTTTATGACTCAGTGGGATGGATTACTGACAAAACCTGGAGAGAGAATTCTTGTCCTTGCTGCTACCAACAGGCCATTTGACCTCGATGAAGCAATCATTAGACGTTTTGAGAGAAGGTAATAAAACAGCAGAGATTAAGTTTCCCATAGTCTTGAGAATTTAATGTTTTCCTCATAGTAATTAAAATACGCTAAGATTGTTAATTTTCATATATCTTAAATATACTTTTTCTAATGATGTTCCATCTCTTGTTATCTATGGATATTACATCTTCTCTATCTGTTATAAATGAAATTTGATCCATTAGACATGTAAACTTTGAGCAACATAACGTCTTTTATATTACAAGTGTTTGTGTCCAAGTCATAATAACTAATGAACATTTGTTTTTGTTTCCAGAGTCATGGTTGGCTTACCATCTGACGAAAGCAGGGAGAAGATATTGAGAACTCTTCTGGCAAAAGAGAAAGTTGATGAAGGGATAGATTATAAAGAGCTTGCAACAATGACACAAGGATTTAGTGGAAGCGACATGAAGGTTAGATGTGATAACTATCTCCTAGCTTCCTTTTTTCGCTAAAAGTACTTCTCGAAGGTCGTCTTAACATCAATATTGCTTTGATGCAGAACTTCTGTACAACCGCTGCTTATCGTCCAGTAAGAGAATTGATAAAACAAGAAAGACTAAGGGATCTTGTAAGTGAATTTTCTGCCCTTCCATATGATTCAACAGTTAATGGAGACTTTAGGTTATGGCTATAGTAACTATACTTGAAAACCATTCGAATACTGTGTGATTTTCTACCTTGGTTTTTTAGCTCTCGTTAATCACGTTTAAATATTTTTTTCTAGAATTAAGAAAATTCAATAAAGAACTGCATTGAATCATGCAGGAACAGAAAAATAGAGCAGAGAAAGACAATGCTGTTAGAGGTTTTAAACAACCGAGAACAGTCACAATTAGGCCACTAAACATGGAAGACTTTAAAGAAGCAAAAAGCCAGGTTAGTACTTCTCTTGAATCCCCTAGAGATAGTTTCTCTCCATTTTCCAATTTCCTTCTTTAGTGAAACATGGTTAGAATACTTCAGATTTTAGCTTAGTTAGCGACTCTCCCACGTAGAGAAATTCGTAAAAGCATTTAAAAGTTGTAGCCAGACAAGAAGAAATGGGATGACTTGGACAGAAATATCCATATGGTATTGGCAACTGCTAAGTTCTCACTTAAATAATATGCAATTTGTAATGCCATTTCATGTGTTGTATCATACAAAATCAAGAACTCGAGGATAGTGTAGATCAATGTCATTTTTTTTGTCATTGGCCTGGTATCGGGGTCTAATGTATTTACGATGAAATAATTACAGGTTGCAGCTAGTTTTTCTTCTGAAGGTTCCATAATGGCTGATCTGAAGCAATGGAACGAGCAATATGGTGAAGGAGGCTCGAGGAAGAAGGAACAGTTGTCTTATTTCCTGTAAGGCATCCGGAGATGAGAGGGGACAATGAATCGTCTTATTTTTTAGAGTTCGTGTGAAACACTAAATGTATATTCTATATGTAGTTAGATTTCTTTCTTCAGTTAGGTAAGTAAACGGTTTCGAAGTAGACACACCAGACAGTTGCAAAATTCTAGTAGACCGAGGAAATTTGGAAGGCGTAGCCTGAGCAGATTCGGCATCAAGTAGCCGTGGTGAAAGGCTTGTCCCTTTGGTTGCTCCTTGATCTACATCTTCAAATCCAACTTATTTGGTTTAGTTTTTTCAGTAAATGTATACCTTATAAGATATGTACTTATTATATGTGTATTTATACCATAGGATTGTAGTACACAACATTGAAAATATGTGAAGTCTTCAAGCATCCCAGAGGCAGGAATGGAGATGAAGTAGTTTCTTAATTTAGTCTTTTCTTTTATTTTAGCAGGTTTGCTAGTAATTGTGGTAGCACCAAGCAATTGCACCTTGAATATAATGTAATGTGATACTGTTGGGTGTTGATATTATTAGGTTGTATTTATTAATCATATTCTTTATTTAGTTGTATCAAATAATATCAAATCATACAACAATAATATCTCTAATAATATTTCATACTCTATTTTCATTAATCTTATCATTATCATGCTTAGAGAAGCAGTGTAGTTACTAATGGTGTTAGCAAACCGCGTTCTAGCTATGACAACAAATTGGCTCTTCAAAATTTATCAACATCTCTAAGTCTCTAATCATTTAAAATCTCATTTAGCATATCCTATTTATTTATTTATGATAATCTTGTGTTATTGAGAAATACCAAATTCATATAAAAATAATATTCTTGTGGTATTGAAAAATACCAAATAATATAAAAATGATATTCTTGTGTTATTGAGAAATACAAAAATCATATAAAAATGGTATTCTTGTGATATTGAGAAATACCAAAATCATATAAAAATGACATTTTTGTGGTATTGTGAAATACAAAAATCATATAAAATTGATATTTTTGTGGTGTTGAGAAATACCAAAATTATACAAACAGGGTATTATTGTTTTATTGAGAAATAACAAAATCATATAAAAATGGTATTTTTGTTTTATTGAAAAATACGAAAATCATAGAAAAACGATATTTTTATGTTATTGAGAAATATCAAAATCATATAAAAATGATACTCTTCTGGTATTAATAAATACCAAAATCATATGAAAATAGTATTCATGTGGTATTGAGAAATACCAAAATCATAAAATGGTATTCTTTTTGTATTAAGAAATACCAAAATACTATGAAAATGGTATTCTTGTGTTATTTAAAAAATATAAAATGGTATTCTTGTGTTATTTGAAAATATAAAAATGGTATTCTTCGATGTTGAAAATACAAAATCATACAAAAATGGTATTCTTGTGGTATGGAGACATACCAAAATCTTATGAAAATGATATTCTTATGGATAGAAATACCAAAATCATATGAAAATGGTATTATGCTGTGGTATAGAGAAATACCAAATCATCTAAAATGATATTCTCGTGGTATTGAGAAAATACCAAAATCATATAAAATGATATTCTTGTGGTATTGAAATACCAAAATCATATAAAAATAATATTCTTGTGATATTGAAGATAAAAGCATAAAATGATATTATTGTGGTATTGAAAAATCTGAAATCATATAAAGTGTATTATAGTGGTGTGAAATACAAAATTATATAAAATTATATTCTTGTGTTATTGAGAAATATCAAATCAAATAAAAATTATATTTTTGTGGTATTAAGAGTACCAAATCCTCACGAAAATGATATTCTTCTTTTATTGAAAAATACCAAAATCATATAAAAATGATATTCTTGTGGTATTGAAATACCAAAATCATATAAAAATGGTATTCTTGTGGTATTGAGAAATACCAAAATCATATGAAAATGGTATTCTTGTGGTATAGAAATACCGAAATCGTATAAAAATGGTGTTCTTGTGCTATTGAAAAATACAAAAATCGTATAAAAATAATATTATTATGTTATTGAAAAATACCAAAATCATGTAAAATGGTATTATTGTGATATTGTGAAATACCAAAATCATATAAAAATGGTATTCTTGTGGTATTGGGAAATACCAAAATCATGAAAATTGTATTTTTGTGGTATTGAGAAATACCAAAATCATATAAAAATGATATTCTTGTGGTATTGAGAAATACCAAAATCATATAAAAATGGTATTATTGTGGTATTGAGAAATACAAAATTATATAAAAATAGTATTGTTGTGGTATTGAGAAATATCAAAATCATATAAAAATGATATTCTTGTGATATTGAAAAATATCAAAATCATATAAAAATAGTATTCTTGCGGTGTGGCCAATCTTAAGAATACATGAAATAGTATTAACGTAGTATAACAAAATACCAAAATCATATGAAAATAGTATTCTTGTGTTAATAGAAATATCAAAATCATATGAAAATGGTAATCATGGTATTAGAAATACAAAATTATATAAAATGGTATTCTTAACGGTATGGAGAAATACCAAGAGCTCCTAGAAAATGGTATTAACATGGTATAGGAAAATCTGCGTCGTATAGAAATGGTATTCTTGTGTTATTAGAAATACAAAATCATATAAAAATGAAATTCTTGTGGTATTGAGAAATACAAAAATCCTATAAAAATGGTATTCTTGTGGTATTGAAAAATACAAAATCATATAAAATGGTATTCTTGTGTTATTGAGAAATACCAAAATCATATGAAAATGGTAATCATGTGGTATTGAAAAATACCAAAATTATATAAAAATGGTATTCTCGTTGTATGGTGAAATATCAAAATCCTATGAAAATGGTATTCTTGTGATATAAGAAAATACCAAAATATATGAAAATGGTATTATCATGTTAGGAATACAAAAGTCATATAAAAATAGTATTCTTGTGGTATTGGAAAATATCAAAATCATATAAAAATGGTATTCTCGTGGTATGAAGAAATACCAAAATCCTATGAAAATGGTATTTTTGTAGTATAAGAAAATACCAAAATCATATGAAAATGGTATTAACTGTGGTATTAAAAAATCTAAAATCATCTTATCTTCGTCCCACATGAGATTAGCCACTTTGATATAATTTCATATCCTTAAACTTGTCACATTTGAGCAGTCCAACCCAGACCTTATTTTGATCTCTTTCGATCTGAAGTATCAGTTTGTAATATATTTTCGGCGTTTAGATCCGAACATATTTTCACCCGAAAACATCTTTTTCGCCCGTTTCAAGCCAGTACCATATTTTCGGCCCTCTTCGACCCGTGAACATATTTTCTGCCCATTTCTACCTGAGACCATATTTTCTGCACGTTTCGATCCGGGACCATATTTCGGCGCGTTTAGATCCCGGAACATTTTGGCCTACCGTTTCGATTAGGGGACATTTCACCACTTGTCATAGCCCGCGACCATATTTAAATCTCATTTAAACCACGGGACCATATTTTCGGCCCGTTTCGATCCGGGATCATATTTGTGGCCCGTTTCGTCCCGGGAACATATTTTTAGCCACTGAGACCATATTTTAGAGTCCGTTTCGCCTGGCCGACCATATTTTCGGCTTGTTTCGACCGGGGAACATATTTTTGGCTCGTTTGACTGGGAGCACTATTCGTCCGGTTTGAGGCTGAGACATTTTTTCGTTTCGACCGAGACTATATTTTCAGCAGTTGGCCCGAGACCATATTTTCGACCCGGGACCATATTTTCGGTCCGTTTCGCCCGGGTACCATATAATAACAAGAATATCATTTTTACATGATTTTGGTATTTTCCAATACTACAAGAATACTATTTTTATATGATTTTGGTATTTCTTATTACCACAAGAAACTATTTTTATATGATTTTGGTATTTCTTAATACCAAAAAATACCATTTTTATATGATTTTGATATTTTTCGATCTTCCTTAATGGTTATCAGACCGGTAAATGGATCCGGAACGTTGGTTTACGAGGACCCAAAACCCTCCTTAACTGGTTCAACAAAACCCTCCTTAACACCAACCCCCCCCCTCACTCCCACCCTCGCACCATGTTGCTCCGACGTACCCTCCACCACCACCACCAGATCCGCCGCTTCTCTGCCACCTCCGCCGCCGCCCTCCTTGAGGAACCACCAGACAGCGTCTTCACCTACCTCCCAAACCACCCAAAACCAGACCCAAAATACTCAGAAACCATCCGTGCATTACCACGAGCCGCCTCAGGAACCAACATCTCCAATAAGCTAAGAAAATGCGGTCTCGTCCCGAGTATCGTATTCGAAGCTGAAGATGGGCAACATGGGGGCAATAAAAGATTGGTTTCAGTTGAGAATAATCAAATCAAGAAACTTGTTAATGCTTTAGGGAGGTCCTTTTTTCTTTCCAGGGTTTTTGATCTTGAAGTTAAGGTTGATGCTGAGTCTGATGAGGTGGTGGAGAAAGTTAGAGTATTGCCCAGATCGGTATTTTGTTTTAATCATGCTTATTTTGATGTTTATAGTAAAAAAAATGCAATCTTTATGTGAAGTGACGAGTGTTTAATTTTTATTTTTTTTTAATTTTATCATGTATAGTGTAAAAATGCAATCTTTATAGAGGAAAAATGCAATCTTTATGTTCAGTGAATGTGAAATTTGGTTAAACAATGTGTTTTGATGTAGCTATACATTTTGTAGGTTGTCTTAATGTTATTTGTTGGTGTATGATTAAATGTGAAAGCGAAAAGTTGTTTATGGATATTTGGTTAGAGTTTGGTGTTCTTTTTGCAAATGTGGTATCCTTGCAATGTTTGAGGTGAGGGTCGTTTAGTTTGTTTTTGCTATGTTGTTTCGTTGTATGAAATGTAAATGGGTTATGATTATTCATTGAGAAGGGAGTTGTTAAATGTAGGATCAAACCTATATGAGGGTGTTTTTAAGTAATTGTAACACGTTAACTATAAAGCTCCATAACTTACTTTCTTAGTCAGGAGTGCACTTTCAATTATAATGCAGACCTTAAAGTTCCGGGCTTTTCATTCATAATAGTTTTTGGTTGGTTGTTAAAATATGCTAATAGCGTCTAAGAATTTATGAGGGCTTGGTTCTATCAGTTTACTGTATGGCTATGTTGAGGAGTGCTACATATTGAAATTCTAGACGATTTGTTGACTTATAGAATTATTTTATGTTGGCTATGCATAGAGAGTAAGGCATTGAGTTGATAGGACATGACTCTTACGGCTTTATAACCTTGAACATAATATGAGCTGGGGTCCTGGGGCTAATATGGCTACTCTGATGAGAATGTATATGTCTCTTATGTCGGCCAGAAGCTCTTATGGGTAATAATAGGTTCATTCTCGGTTGCTTTCAGCTTCATCTGCATGCTGGCACTGATGCTGTGTTAAATGTAACATTCCTAAGAGCTCCATCAAGTGCTCTACTCAGGGTTGATGTACCTCTTGTGTTTAGAGGAGACGATATATCCCCTGGATTGAAGAAAGGTAATTCCTTTGCCTTTATAAGTTCCACAGTTCATTCTCATTCTTGTAACCACTAATGATTCAAAAGCAATTATGTTTATAGCCAATGGTGTTTTACTTTTAAACTCTCCCACTTTGTTTTGTATTTATAAAATTTATTGTATATTGCAAATTGATGTGCATATTTGGATAGTCTAGTGTGAAGCGGTACATGTTTTTATTTTGTTCTGATGGTCTAACATAACTCTCATATGTCATTTAGAAATGATGTAGGAGTAGGATTTAATTATAAGAGGTCCCTTCTAGTTCAGTACGCCTTATACTCAACATTCTGTAAAATTCCAACATTCTCAAGTAACAATCTCATTCGTGGATTGAATATTTTGTCCATCTTTTCAGGTTTTGCTTTCTACTATATCTCAATGATTTGAATTTTGCTACTCAATTTCAATTAGAAATTTAAAACTTCGTTGATAATAGGTTGAGCTACCTTTTTCTCGGGATGGAAGGAGGTCGATCTAGACTTAGATGTGTGCTGGGAAGACCACTTAAATATGCTCCATTCACTTCTTTTCTTCACTCGTTCGTTTGTTTATATTTTCTTTGACTCGTCTCTCTGCATCACACTTGCTACTTTTAGAATACGTCACTGTTCCAAGATGGCCCTCATCTCAATCCTAGATGTCATTCTTGTATCGGTTATGATCAAGATGCATCATTTCTGTTATGAATCCCGCCTTGTACTAAAAATCATCTGCTAAATTGCAGGTTGTTACCTAAATATTATCAAGAGAACTGTCAAGTATCTCTGCCCAGCAGATATTGTCCCTCCTTACATCGATGTTGATCTAAGTGAATTGGATGTTGGCGCTAAGTTGTTGATGGGAGATCTCAAAGTACATCCAGCTCTTAAGCTTCTGAAACCAGCTGACACGCCCGTGCTTAAGATTGCAGGAGCAAGGCTGTCTGATCAGAAGAAGGCCAAATAAGCACATCTGGTTATGCCCCATTTTCTGTCAAGTGTTGTGGTGACTGCCTGTATTAGAAAAATCCGCATCTGGTGCCAAGCTAACATAGTTCTGTTAAATATATTCATATGGGACGTTAGGCACGTGGTTTGATAAAATGGCAATATCTCTATTCTCCTTCTCAATTATATGTTGTTGCAGGGTAGACTTGATTTTTGCCCTTGAATGAGAACCAGTGCTCGTGTGCTCGCACCAACAATAATTATCTGCATTATATATTGAGATGTAGTTACAAGGCCCATCTTTTGTCATCCCTCATTGGTAAGTTCCATTGTTGTGGAAAGCGAGTCTCACATTATAGTCGTTTATGCCAAGAGTTAGATGGCGCCTGTTAGTTTCTGATAGTCATCGATTTGTAATGTAGTTTTCCTTAAATTGTTTATTTATTGGTAAGCCTCATACTTGATATTTGATCTGTATTTTTGATATGTCATTTCAAATAATTATGCAGGAAGAGGACATATTTAGTTTCTATTCCATTAAGAAGTTTAGATGTGTCAATCTACAATTTTTGGCATTGACATGAAGAATTGAATGTTACTATGTCACTATGTGAAACCTTTTCGTTTATTATTGGCACTATGTTGCTATGTCATAAGAGAGGATTATGCAATTAAGCTAGTCAAATTGGATGGAACCTCATAGAGTCAACATGACTTGATTTGACATGTAGTTTAGGTTCTTACTTCATTCGATGTCGAGGCGGTAAACTAAAGTTATATTCGACTTGAATTTGTTCGTAACACCATTTGATTTTATCCAAAAAAATTATTCTGAACGGGGTGATTCGATTTGACTTGATTTGAGTATCTACCTTAGAAAGTTTGATTTTCAAGTGATTATATAATAGGCGGGTAGGAGCAATCGTTATGTTATTTGTGTTTCTCATTCACTCATTCATGAATATTATGGTTTCATTCACTTACTCGTCATTTTAACTTGGTTATTTTTACTCTAATTGTTAAATATTCTGTGAAATCAATTTTTAGTCAACACATCTAGGAATACAATGATCATTTGACATATAAAATTTTAATAAAAAACTAAAAAATAAGGAATAGAATTATGGCCAAATTTTCCGGCTCCGGCAACCTTTTCCGGCCAAATTTAGCTCCGTAAAACATCACCGAGACTGGCTTACAAATGAATATCAAGTCTGTTCCGAGGACGAGTTCATAAAATGGCAAAAACTATAGGAAGTATCTTCCAAAAACTAGGGACATGAATATACATACAAAGTGCACTTACACTTATGAAAGGATCACTCGATTGAGGTAATTCTACCTTGAGTGTTCGTCAGCTAGATTTGACTGGGACTTACTAGGGATGATGGTAGGAGGCGACCATTGATCTGGAACCATCAGAAAGTAGGTGGTCATCGCTTTCCTGAACCTCTTCTTGTATTGCTTAGGTGAAATTACGGTGGGTGAGGCATTTTTCGGACCACCAAGTATGCCGGAAGCTTTCACCCATGTTTCCAAGTGCTTGTCCCATGTATACTGCCTCATGAAGTCAATAATTCCAAGAACAAGTTCATGCCTCTCTTCATCAATGCCAACGAGGAGAGAATAGTCCATCACATCAACGGACTGCAATCGTAGGTTTAAGAAGGAATCAAAATAAACGTCAAAGAACTACTCTAAGAACGTTGAAAATTTGTCCGGAAAAGGTTGCCGGAGCCGGAAAATTTGGCCGTGATTATATTCCTCATTTTTTAATTTTTTATTAAAATTTTATATACAATCGGAAATAATGAATTTGTCTAGATGTGTTGATTAAAAGTTGATTTCACAGAATATTTGACAATTGGAGTAAAAATGACCAAGTTAAAATAAGCCCAGTGAGTGAATGGGCAATAATATTCATGAATGAGTGAATGAGAAAGCGATTATTCCTGTCTTTATATAAGGCTTTTTTGACAGACACAATCTAAGTATTTGATTCGGTTTGAACTATATAAAAGCGTACTTTGTTGAGCATTTACTCATTACTCCCGTGACCATTAGAGTGGTTTTGTTGGAAAACTGAGGCAGCAGATGGAAATACCACGTATGGGGTACTAGGACATTTCCAGGAATTGTTGCAGCATTCATTACCTTAAATATGGAAGATTTTCAATCCAGTTCCATTCTAACTTTACCCATATTTCGAACCATGCAAATATTAATATGAAAAATATCAAATGATACAAATTACTTTATTATTAATATGATAATTTGATTTAAATCAATGCTATGTGTATCAATTCATGTTTGCAAATGTATCAATCGGTAGCATCATTCAAAATTCGAACTCTTGTTCTTAGCATCAATCAAAATCCCAACTCTCACTTTTTATGAAGTTATTATCAGTTTATCAACTTTATTTCGACCCCTGATGATTTCCTCCTAACTGAAAGTGTGATGGATATTAAATTTAACCCCTTAAATATTCTTGTGTATGTCCTACTCAAAGTGTGATGTATATTGATCCCTCTATATACTTCATCCTTTCCCAGTTCATCATCATACACTTTTTGCGTTTTGTTTCAATCAATTTGTTGCAAGATTGTCATCATTTCGACTTGTAACCTTGAATTTATAAGATATAATATTATATAATTCAGGAAGTAGTTAGTATTAAATCACTGTTTCTGTCACTAGATCCTTTTCTAAAGAACAAAAGTCAAATTATTTAGGTACAATATAATAAATCACTGTGAAAGTCTCAAAGTAGTCAGTCAGTCCACATTGAAAATAATGGCAGTATAGGTTCAGGTAATATTGAATATGTGAGTTGTAGAAATCATGACATTGTAGGAATTCAATCAGGGTACAATAATTGGAAATCCTTGACTATCAAGACCTTAAGAATGTTTGCAAGTTTTTTTGGTTTTCAATCGATATCGATTGTTTGGTTAATTTATTTGATATTTTCATTAGCTCTTTTAATTCGATGAATTGTAATATTTTGAATGTTAATTCTAATTGAGTTTATGATAGAGCAAAAAAATAATTATAATAAATAATTATAATTAATATATGCGTTATTTATCAAACAAAAATATCTCAATGCAGATGAATCACCTAAGGTTGTTCACCAATTATTTCAAGTACTTATTCATGAAGTCTACTAAAAATTAAAAGGCTAATTAGTATTTCTTACTGTAATTATCAGATGCGTTTTTATGTGGTACTTGAAGTATCGGTTATTTCAGTGCGGCTCCTGGTATTTATCGTTTCAGAGTGTGGTCCCTAATCTATTTATCATTTGGGGATCGATCTTGAGCTTGATATATAAGTATAGTCATGTTGCAGAAGCGATAAATAGTTGAGGGCCCAGGCCCACAATTCCCCCATGAGCATTTTTAGATTTTCCTTTCATATATAGTTATTTATGAATGCCAGTTGGAAATCCTTAAATGATATGGTTGCGTAGAAGCAATGAATGAAAAGAGAAAAACAAAGCCAAGAACTCTTGTGACTTATGCTACAAAACATAATCTCAACAAAGTTTCCATACACGTACAACTATCTATCTGCCCTCACATATAGCAAATATGTATAAATTTCTAATCATAAAGTACTTGCATCTGGTTCACATTGAAAGGAAGCTTCAGTGAAGGGTAAATTTAACTAAAAATGAACTTGAAATTAAGATTAGTTGTGGACATCTTATTAAGTCTTGCATTAGTTGAATGTATTCATTGTTCTATCACATTTTTTTTTCAATATCTAACAACATGTTTATTGACATTTGTCTATGGTCAATAGAACATCCTAAAACCACAAGAAGTAGAATATTATTTGAATGGTGATTTTTCCTATTACATTCATCAAAAATCAAATTTCAATCATCTAGGAAATGTTTGTTCAACTGTATATTGCTATTTAATTGCTGGCCTTATTAGAAGTTTGGACAGTTGTACATATTTGTAGTCACTAATAAAGGTGAAAGGCAATATGATAGATTACTGTATTGTTTCAATCACAAATGAAATATAACATGTTAAAAAAATACAATTATTTTTTATTGTGCAATCCTACCTGAGTTAATACTACAAAAAACACAATGTTTGAAATTAGTGCATAAGGTATTAACTGATCATCCTCACTTCAATGTAGATTTTATAATTAGTTACAATCACTTTAAAATTAATGCATAAAATACTAACGGATCATCCTCACTTCAGTGTAGATTTTATAATATTAGTTACAATCACTAAGAAAATAATTATGATATCTTTGTACATTGTGGTGAAAGTAATTTTTAAAGGAAAATATGATACATACATAGTTTATTACTTATAGCACTATGATTGAATTTGCACTTATATCATATCTTATTGAAAGGATTTTAAATCTTAGACTCTGCAAAATGATAATCATATTTCATTTTTGATATTAAATTAAATTTTCATAGAGCAAAATGAAAGGTAATAAAATTGAGAAATTAAAATGTAATTATCAATATTTGGAGTGTAAAAATCAAAGCATACATATTAACTTCTCCTTATATAATATATATATATATATATATTATTTAATCTCTTACGTATATTATTATCATATTGCAATCAATTAATGTGTTAATAATAGTCGTAAATGTGAACATTCGTGAATGGTTATGACATGAATTTTACCCAAATAAATTCCGCAATTATGAAATACTAGCTCCTAAAAATCTCGCTTTTGTAATTTGTAGTTCATGCATAAATTATGACATATTGGAAAGGGAAACTTGACAACTAAATTTTGAAGGAGAGGGTAGTATAAATACTCAATGTGATGAGATCACTAATTGATATCTTTAGTTGTTAAGAAAGAATGATTCTCAAAATTGTTGTCCTCATTTTTTCATTTTTCAAACTCTCCCATTCATTACCTCTCTCAACAAACTCAAGATGGATAGTTGATGAAGCAACAAGTAACAGAGTGAAGCTCACTTGTGGGAATTGGCCTTCACATTTGGAGCCAATGATAGCTGAAGGCTTAGAAAAGAAGCCCTTAAGCTACATTGTTAAAGAAATTGTTTCAATGGGGTTCAATTGTGTGAGATTCACTTATGCTACATACATGTTTACTAGGCATGAATATTCAAATCTTAGTGTTAGAGAGTCATTAAATAAGTTCAGTTTAAATGATGCCAAAAATGGATTTGCCAAGAATAATCCTGAGTTTTTGGACATGAGTGTTGTTGATGTTCATAAATCTGTTGTTGATGAGCTTGGGAAGAATAATGTTATGGTGGTTCTTGATAATCATGTTAGCAAACCAGGATGGTGTTGCAATAAATATGATGGAAATGGTTTCTTTGGAGATCAATTCTTTGATCCACAGGAATGGATTCAGGGGTGGAAGACAGCAGCAACAAGATATAAATTCAGTTCTAATGTAAGTTAACACTAGAACAATTCTTAAATAATTAAGTTAGCACTAGAACAATTCTTAAACAATTTTTTGTTATTATATTGGTTTCTTATAATGCTTGTTTTTTTGTTACCATAAATTTGTGTACACACAGGGAAACCGAGAAGACATTTTAAAAACTTTATAAATTTTTAAGCTCAAAAACATAATCCAGAGCTATCTAGATGTCGATGATTTTTTTTTTCTAAAGGGAGAATGTTTTATAAAATCCTTTGTGGATCGAAGCCTTGATATAGTTTCATTGATAATATACTACAAATATTCATTGTTATGGTTGTGATCATTTAATATTACACCAGTAACATATTATGTGCATTGTACATGGACAACTTTGTAGGGAAAAAATACAAAATTTCATTTTTTGAGATTTAGTCTATTAAAATTCAAAAAATAATTCATAATAATGATAAATTTATGTATGTATTGACTGGCTAAATTTATGTATGTATTGAAATTCAAATAATAATGAGAAATATTAAATTCCATAGATTGCAGTCCTTGAATAGTAAATTATGAATAGATTTTTCATATTGACATTAATTTATTTCAAAATTAAAACAGTGTCATGTTTACTTTTTTGAATTATACTTTTACTATTTGTAATATGTAAGTATTCCACCTTATATCATTTTCAAATGCTTCATTCACATATGTTAAAATTTACTATTTTCAATTTTCTTATAAAATACTCCATATTTAAAAAAAAATTAACTTTATTGTCGTAAAAGAATAATTTTGCAAACCTTTTCAAATCTTACATTACTATGAGGAGGTCTCGACAACCAAGAATTACTAATAATAGAGGTTCGAGACACAGTGAACGACTTACGAACTTATATAATTTAATTTTAAAATAGTCTTGACCATAATATGGTGATGAAGTCTTATACTTCATTATCAAAAAATAAAAATATGACTTAATGTAAAAACAATCATTATTATACCTTTGTGTTGAAATATGACATTGCAGCACTGATATGATATTTATTGATATATTTCAAACTTAAAAGTGTTTCATAACATACAACATGGTTATACATTTTATAACTATGACAACATAGTTACTAGATTTAACATTGATGTTGTCATAGTACTTTATATTTGGAGTTAAAGAGAAATGTTAATTTTTTTTCCGCATTTAATAGTTAAATTCATCAAAATAAGTAATGTATACGAAATTACACTAATAAATAATATTAGACTTCATTCTGAGAGTAATTGTATATTATTATGTATCCAATTAAAAATTTATAAACATCATTACAAGTATATAGATTTTAGAAAATGAGTTAATTTTTAAAATTTATAAATATTGAGCATATAAAAAGTCACAGAAAATTTGCGAATTCTCTCATCGTTTAGTGTAAGTTGATATATAGTCTTAGATTTAATTATTTGAATTGATCACTTACATGCATAAATTATAATCTTATTTTAGATTAATTTAAAAGGATGTGTTTTTACATATTTATTTGTATTCAACTTTTTATATCTATTACCATCGTCAAGTATAACAACATCGATGTTAAATCTTAATAAAATAAATTAAATCGATTAAATGTAAACATCAAACCATAATAAATATTTTAGTTTTATTCATCTAAATGTAAATATCAAACCAAAAATGCCTTGGCATCTATTTAAATAAATCTTTTCATTGATTTCTATGTTCTAATAAAATTAAGTAGAAAGCAGAATGATAGTATAATTTGATCTATAATAATGGTTTGAATAATAGAAATATGGTTTGGAGAAATTATCTAAGAATTATTGATGGTTGTAAATATAGAAAGTGTTACATTGTAATGTCCTTCGAAGCTTTCTTTGGGTCCTTCTTACTCCAAAATAGCTAACAACATGTATACAAATCATTCTAAGAAAATGAATAAAAGTTGATATTGTAATATTTCTCTGGTATTTGAGGTATGATGTTGAAATTACATAATACCTAGTATAAAATAATGGGTATTTATAGAACAAATAATATGTTATTTTTTGTGTAATTAATGTGAAATAATGAGAATCATGTAACTTTCAAATATTTTAATGTGAGTTATTATGAAGTAAATACATAAATATAATTATTTATTTTAATTCTTCAATATTGGTTGTGTAACTCTCAAAAGGTGGACTAATTATGAACTATAATTAGAATGAAGTAATAAGATAAACACAATTATTTTAATTATCAATAAGTCATGCATGTAACATCAAGTTGTGACTTCTTCAAGATGTGTTTTTATGTTTAATGATTTTTAATTCACATTATTATTTAATTATTATTGTAGTTTGATAACCATTATTTGAATTGATCACTTACATGCATAAATTATAATCTTATTTTAATTAATTCAAAAGATGTATTTTTTATATTTATTGATCTTCAACTTTTGGTTTTATTACCATCATTAAAAAGTATAACAACATTAATGTTAACTCTTAGTAAAACAAAAAGCGATTAAATCATAGACTTATCATACCAATAATGAATATTTTCGTTTATTCATCTAAATGTTTAATGAAACGGGAAGCAAACGGAAGAAATACAACTCTTATTTACACTTTTATATATGTTAGTGATTAGTGATGATATAGATTTCTTATCGATGCCAACCAAGTATTTATTGTCCTACTTAATTTCACGTTCATCCCCTAGTGTGACCTTATCAGAACATCCCCTCACCTATCATCGACGATAAAAAATGTCTTATTTTACAGGTTGTTGCAATGAGCATGAGAAATGAGTTAAGAGGTCCAAGGGAAAACGAAAACGATTGGTACAAATACATGGAGGAATGCGCAACAACAATTCACGAGGCGAATTCGAATGTGTTGATAATTTTTTCAGGACTATCATTTGATACAAATCTTAGGTTCTTGAAAACAAGACCAGTAACTGTGAATATACCTAACAAATTGGTATATGAGTATCATTGGTACTCTTTTGGTGAAGATAATACATGGGTTACAAATACTAATGCAAGATGTGCACAAAGAACCCAAGCTGCCATATATAATGCTTTATTTTTACTTACTCAAGAAAATCCTGTTCCTCTGTTCTTGAGTGAATTTGGACTTGATTTGAGAGGTGGTAATGAAAAAGAAAATAGATATTTCACTTGTTTGTTAGCAACTCTAGTAGAACTTGATATTGATTGGGCTTTGTGGACTTTACAAGGAAGCTACATTTTAAGAGAAGGAATGGTTGAGTTGGATGAGGTCTATGGTACATTTGATTTTAATTGGGACTATGCTAGAAATAAAACAACACTAGAGAGATTACAACTTCCAATGCGACTTAATCAAGGTAAAAACTCGATGTTTTTTGGATAAATTATTACTTCAAAAGTGGGTTGACTATTCTTCTTGTATACGTACAGATTCTAATTTCAAGAACTCAAAAAGCTTTATAATGTTTCATCCACATAGTGGTAAATGTGTGAACATTGGAGAGGACAACAATGTTCGTGGAGCTAGTTGCGATTCTTCTGGACGGTGGAGCCATCAGGGCGATGGAAGTCCGATCATGCTAGAGGGGGTGGCGGGATGTCTTCAGGCAACGGGTGAAGGCCGTCCTGTGTCGGTCTCAAAGGATTGTTCAACCCAGGGTAGTACATGGAAATCAGTTTCAGCATCCAGGCTTCAACTAGCTTCACAAGACAAGGAAGGGTATCACTTGTGCTTGGAATATGACCCAATGTATTCAACGATAGTGACCAAGAGATGTTTGTGTATACAACAAGATAACCTCAGTGATCTTTCTACTTGTGATGCCAACCCTCAAATTCAATGGTTTAAGTTTGTTCCAACAAATACTTAATAAATAGGAAGTAGTGAAATGAATCAATTATTGTAAGTTATCTTTGCCAAAATTGTTGTTTTCTTATTCATCTGTATAATAGGAAAGAAATGGGATAAAAAACCATGTTTAGGTTCACTGATGTACCAGTTTATCACCAATTACTATTTACTACTGATAATCAATACGAAGTATTTTACGATTACTAGTCACTAAATAAATCACTAGCATTACCTAACATATACTCCGTATAAAAAAGTACAAATCAATAGCTTTTTTTCCCTTCCCATTTACAAAAAATCCAAAAATGCCCTTTTATCATGTTTAGTGTAACATTTCTTTTGAGTCAATGGCTAACTTGGTAAGATTAAGTTGTGTTTTTAGTCTCGATGTTCAATAGTTGGGACTTAATCTCATCAAATGATTATGGTGGTGTAAATGTGCAATTAGTGTCTGGTTGGGGGAGACGATAAATTATAACGAAAAACGAGTGATTATCATACACTACACTACACTTTTTGGACTAAATTCACAATTATATTTTTGTGACTAAATCTCAACTTTTGAACTATTATTTTTATATTTTAATTACATCAAATTGTTTATTGTTGCAATTTTTACAATATTCCACATAACTAATCAAACTGAAGGATCCTCTCACATACTATATCGGGTCCGTTACACCAACAACCCCATAAAAAATAAAACAAAAATTGTGTCAATCAAACAATCTAAAGAGAAAACTTGTTCTTGCAACTAAGATCATCAATCTGTTGAGTTTGCATATTCAGAACAAAATTACAATCCATCTTAACATCTACTGTTCTCTTCACAATCTTCATCACACTAACTTTCCCAGTAATCTCAGTATGACTACTCACAGGCAACTTCATAGCAATCAAGTCACTACCCAATCTCTGCACTCCAATTATCCTATCAAGCATCAACACTATCTCAATATTCAGCCTCACTGTTTTCCTAGCTCTAGCATTACCTGCAGGCAGGGGCAGAACAAGAACATTTTGTCAAGATAGGTCAAATAGAAATATTATTTGTTTACTAAAGAAATTTTAAAACTTAGGGGGTCAAATGATATAAATTCATGAATTTAATGAAAATTATAAGGTAAAAATAAGGTTTCTAAAATTTTGAGGTAGGCCATAGTCCCAAAAAGTTGTGCATAGTAACGCCCTGCAGGGATGGGCGGTTCTATGTTCGGATTATGACGATTATCCTTTATAAAATTTAAATAGTTAGATAACCATAAAATACATATAGAATTATTACATAATCAATATTATATTATTAGATTATTCTCAATACGTCAAATGTACAAGGCATATAAAAGGATATCTTGTATAATTGTACCTTGGAAATAATTTTTGTCCTAAAAAATATAACGAATATATAATTAAGATATCATTTTTTATTTATGAATTATTATTGAATTCTTACCTGATGGATTCAAAGCCTCCCCCACCTCTCCTCCATCATAGAAAAGATTTGTACTAGCATTTCTGTACTTGAATGATGCATAGTTATCGTTCTTGACGGACACATCTGCTATTATGGTCAAGTTCATGCCTGGTTGAAGATTGGTCCATATGACTTGTGACCACCCATCAATTGTTATGGAGTTAAGTTTCATTTTTGGGTCCTTTACTTTGAAAACTGTGAGTGCCAAGGTAACTATTATGATCACTAGGATTAAGATTGTTGCGGTGGCGCAGCCGCAGCACTGGATGCATCGACGGCGGCGGCGTTGTTTCTTGGTGGTTTGTGGTGGTTGCATGGGGATGTTGCGTTGTTGTTCTTCATTGTTGTTGTTGATTGTTATGTGGTGTGATGTTGAAGCTAAGGGTCTTGTTTGTTCTTTGTCTTCTCCCATGATTTAGTATATTTGGATTTTTGTGATGGAGGAAACAAATTATGGGTTGTGAAGTTTAATAAATTGGATCATTTGAAGTTGTTTTTAAGGTTTTATATAGTGGTAGAAATATATGAAATGATAATAAAGATGAATTGTATTACGAAGAAGGGGGAAGTTGATAGATTGACTATGTTTACACGGGTTTGAATTATTGTTACTAGACTATGTCTAGATGAAGGTCAAATAAAACAACCCAAGGTCATGGAACACATGAGGTATATAACAATGATGGATTCCTTGATTTAATTTTTTTAATGGAAATATACTTTAAAAATTATTATAGTTGATTTGATATATAGATAAATATAAAATAAAATTAATTTGATTGATAAAATATATAATTCAAGAAAGAAGCGTACGAATGATTGGTATATATGTATGATTATTAAGAAATGTTTTCGATTGTAATTACAAAGAGATTATGGAATGTCAATACATATTCTTTATTAATCAATCATATTCTACGATATAGTAATAAATCATATCAATATACCAGTGCAAATAAGACTCAATTCCTAATTCTATCTAACAATATTTTTAATTAATAAACATTAAAAAGCCTCCGAAAATCTTTAAACTTTCAATTGAACGACCTGAATAGAAGAGGTCCACCTTGGCTACTGCAGTACTATTATAATGATTTTAATCGTAGTTTAGTATTATACGGCATTACGATGGCAATATTTAATTTATAATTATGGAATGATTATTGTTTGTGGGACTTGCAACATCAATATTGATAATTAATTACTCACCTCATCACTGCATGGATTTACTTATTAGCAGAAAAAATACGAGTCCACACTATCATCGCTTTTGACATGTTCAAACGGAAAAAAAAAAATCCAAATACGATTCTAGAATGGAGCATATATACTTCATATTTATGTTATTAAAAAATTTGTGAATTTTCAAAACATAATCGTCTAGAAGAAGCAAGGCGACATTTTCATGGTATCCTATATTAATGGCAGGGTACTTCTTCGTTCATACGGGTCTATTCAGTGCTCATAAAATATGGGACATGTAACTTTCGCCGTTTATATTATACATATAATGGAGAATCTTTATGAAATGTAGCAAATATAATTTATTTTTTATCTGAAAATTATGGGAATAATTATGAAAATAAGTGATTTATACTTATAACGTTTATAATATACATGTACTATACACACATTTTAAATAAGATGTATGGTAATTGCAATCCGTTAATAATGTATGATTACAAAGGATTTAATAGACTTTTATTCTGGGACTTTTAATAATATCGATTTCTATTTCGTCCCGATGCTTGTGGATATTGTCCTTTTTAGTAGTTTGTAGCGTTAACTCTCACATGCCGTCTAAGCGAGGTGCGGAAAGGTTTGTCATCGAGAATCAGCAGTGCAGAATACGCTCGGCCGTCGGACTTGAGTATGACGCGTGGAGCCGATCGCGAGCAACACGACGATCAAGTCAGTATTTTGAATTTATATGAAGGTACTAAATGTAAGGAAATGTACTAGCCAATAGGAATTTGGAATTAAGGAAGGAATGTACTAGTGATGAGGTATTTATAGGCAAGTACTATGAGTGTCATAGTACACTCTCTCTCCATAAGATTATGCCACTTGTCAGCATCTTGTGCACCTCTAGACTCATGAGGCCTTATCCAGGTGGGCCCATTTAGCAAGAGAAGTAAGCCAAATAATAATATATATATCATTGTTCCTTCGATGAATGGTTGAAGTGGAAGAGAATGATCATTGACTTCCTTTGATAGTGAAGCTTACGTTCATCGAATAATACTGCTGTCGAGATAAATATCGGAGTGCTAGGCGAATACGGCGGTTTTGATAAATACAACGGTTTGACCCTACGAGGAAACCATTGGAATCCCGATTTAGCAAGCGATTGACTCCGTCCTTATGGAATAATAAGCACAATAGCCACATTATGCTACCACCAGCGGTCATTGACCCAGTTCACTAGGTTATAAGTCCTATAAAAGGTACGGTTATGAAACGTTATTATGTCTTTCTTTTATTACATACTTGACTATTCATATTCTCTTAACTTTCTTCTCGGCAACTGTTCACCTTCTACTACCGTAATACTCCTTTTCGGCAACAGTCCATCTTGCCACTTTTGTCACCTTTTTTTGTTAACTATTAATCTTACACCCACACGATGCCCACACTTTTCGGCCAATTATTAATCTTCTCCGTTTACCTTCTTCATCTAAAGGTATGTGGTTAACTCTTCGAACTTGCTCAAACTCATGCATTTTATGGTGTCTTTTTATTCTTTATCACCTCCCCGAGTATAAGTACAAGGGTTTGAGGTATTTTGTAAGCTCTGAGACTGAGATTACCTTTGCATGAGTATAGATGTGTCTCAAGGGGTGTGTAAATATGGGGTTGATAAAGTCATTTTGAAAGAAACATTTCCTGTGACCTTTTGTATTCGTCCCCAGATCTGGAATGATTTAGGGATTTTGTTCAATTTTTTATCTGGGGGTTTCGTGAGTTTGCGAAAGATCGTAAATTGGAGGGTTAATTGATATCTTCATTCTGTATTTTGATGTGTTTGGGTATCAATTTTGGAATATTTGAAGGATAATGAATCGATTTTAGGATTTAGAATTTTGGGGTTTATGAGAGCAGTCATATGTTAATAATATTTGAATGTTCTTGAATTTTCTTTCTAAAAGCGTCTATATTTTTGGTCAAGATTTCCGTAATTCTTTTGATTTGTTTTTTAACCTATTTATCTTTATCTTGTGATCACGGATATATTTGAGTGGTCCCCGATCAAAGGTCCTCTTCTGATCCCCAAAGGCCGGACTCGCCCATCCTGGTAATAGATCGAAACCCTTGCCTTTTATAGACGTTATACAGCTATTGACGCTGAAATTATTGTTGGTGACTTGAGCTTTACTCTCAATCATGACCCCTTTTCTAACATGGCCATCCCTCAGGAAGTAGCGGATAATATAATGGCGGCTAAACAATGCCCTAGGGGAGGGATCTACCGTTCGAAGTGCTCTGCACAACCCTTAGCGGTTAAGTAATCCGGAAGCGCCCCCAACCAATATTTGCTTGACTCCCTCTTCTACCGTCATCCCTCCTTGCTTCTACTTAGAGGCGGGTGCATCAGATATCAGCTATTAACTTCAGTGATCATCCACTTCTTTGTTCCTACTATATCCGCGGGTCCTTACCCGTTCCTTTTTCTTTTGAAGACTTAGAAAATTTTAGGGAATACTTCTTACGTTTCCTCCTTTCGGTTGAGATAAACTTCCGTGGAAGGGATACGATTTTTCGAACCCATGAATTGATCTTTCCCGAGCGAAGGTGCTTTTTCCACGGGTTGGACCGCGATGCCACTACTACAAAAATGCACTTAGAGGACACCACTTAGAAACGCTTAGTAAATGCCTCTAAGAAGCGCTAGGCGATTGCTTAGGCGTTGTCTAAGTGAAATTATTAAAAAAAATGGATTTAAAAATGAAGAACATACTCGGACCCCCCACAATGCGCCGCTCTCTTTAGCCCCGTCCCCCGACTTCCCTATTGCTTGACTCTCTCTGCCCCCTCTAGAGTTCCTCATGGGTTTGTCGTGGGATCGCTTAGTGAACTTCTTTCTTTTATTTACCTTTTTTGGGTTTTTTTCAATTATCATTTTTTTTCTTTTCCCTTTTTTTTTGATTTTTGGGTTTTTTTTCAATTGTCAACTCTGATAGAAACTCGATAATTCATGCTAGATTATTTAATATTTCAATTGTCATTTTAATTATCAACTTCTGAATTGAAACTCAATAAATTAATAACGTTATTTAATAAACTCTAAGATAATATTTTGGTCCGTCCGACTTATTATAACGTGCTAAATTAATAATTCATGTTTTTTTTAAGTTTTTTTCATTATTTCTCTGCTGTCATATCTGTGTGCTTTTTAAGATTATATATATTTACAATTATCATTCTTGATGGATTCGGCCGTATTGAATATAGCGTCCCTGCTTGCCCGTCGTTTTGACTCACTGCCCGTCATTTTACGGCACTCCTAACTAGTATATCATAGAATGAAATAAATTTATGGCGGAATCATGTCATCACAATATTGTTCTTGTCTCCACAAAAACCTCAACAACTCAAATTTTGAATAGATTTTCTTGATAAATTCACCTCCCAAGAACAATTCATTTCACCAGATTTCTTCCTCTTAAAAATCATAATCAAATAAACCTTGCCACTCAACTTCACATGGCCACTTAACTTCACCACCCCAGAATTAATATCCTTACTCAAACCCGAATATCGACCCGATAACCGATCCGCATTAATCTCCACAACCAAATCAATATGTTTAGTTTTTTTAGCAGTCACACGTCCCTTAGGAATAATAACGTCTCCAATTACCATCCCATGGTACAATACATCAAGCTTGGTGTCTTCATATTTGAAACGTCCAAAATTTGGATTTTGTATAGAAACTTTAGTGAGTATTCTCATACTCAAATTTGGAGATTTGGCAGCCATGGTGTTTGAACTTATATTGTCAATGGAGATGTTACTCAACTCGATTTCGGGGCTCGTTAATCGCATAAATACAAGCACAAAAACAAGAATGATTGCAATAAGAAGAATTGAAATGCATCTAATACATGCTAAATATTTTCTCTTTTTATTTTTCTCATAGTTCTTTGACATGGTTTTTTTCTTTTCTTTTTTGTAAATGAGGAAGAGAGAAGAAAAATATGGATATTATTGTTTATTTATTTCTTTGTGATGCTTGGGATTAGTTGAATGGTTTAATTAGAAAACGAGAGTTTTTTTTCATAAAGTAGTGGTATTTATAATAGTGATGAGAAGTCATTAAGTCAAGATGATTGACTGGAGGAATAAGGAGGGTGGAATTTGGAGAATGAATTGGTCATAGGTCGCATGTCGTAACGTATTTGTAAGGGTATTGCTAAGATCAAACGTAAAAGAAGATCCAAAACAAAGTTTCATTTTTTTTTTGTCGTTGTTGATGTTAGGAATTTTACATGGATTCTTCCTTGATTTATAATTGTGATAACTTTCAGTCGGATGTACAACAACAACTAACTAGATTATACAACACTAATTGATTTGACAACAAGCGGAAAAAAAATCACGGAAATTAAATCGGACACAAGTTTTACCTGGTTCCCTCGATGAGGAGGCTAATCAGGTCTGCTTGTGAGATTAAACTAATAATATCAGTACAAGACAAGAGAACCTATTCTACGACCTCTCAGGCGGATGTTTTCTCACATAGAAACTTCGAGGCATGAGTCTATATATGCTCTCTTGAATCTCTCATGACTCTTTCACAATCTTACCAAAATTGATGATAAACTCTCATAATTCTAAAGAATAAGAATAAACTCCCATATTCTAACCTACAAGGTTGATTTCAGCTACGTTGAGGTGGTGTGTTCCACACACACAAAAATAGAACACAAAAAGAAAGGATATATAGGTTCTGACTAAACCTATAAAGAATTACTTTTTCTTCAACAAAAAGCCACATTAATTACTTTCCTAAAAGGAAATTAATTACTCCCCAAGAAAAAAGACTCTAGAACTTTCCTTTCTTGTTCTCCGAGTATTTTCTTAAGTGTAATGCTTCCAGAATAATCCGAGTTCTTCACGTGTTTAGGCTTCACACATACAACAATGAAGATAAACACAGTCTTCCTCTCCTGACTTGAAAACATATTTGTGTATCACCATCCCAGGCACCAATCTCGGCAACTCCTCTTGGGTTCATCACCCCGAACTCAGCTGAAGTTGATCCACAACTTGATGCATTTTCACCGATCCAGCAGCATCATTGAATGTGACCAACGAGCTTCTCGAATAAACATAGCAAAAACCATTGCTGTTGGAACTTTCGCCACATTCGGAATTATGCCCATATTGCATTTGCCTTGAAGAACTTCTCGATCTTTATCGGCGCTTTGAAACAACCTCCCGAAGCTTGATTGCTATGGTGCTACTTATTCTTTTCCACTTCCGTGTGAAAACTCCTACTTGATCCAATTCATTGACCTTGATGTTTATTCGAGAACATCTCCTTTCTCAGTTAACAAAATCATTTGGAGGTGGAAACACCTCGACAACGACTTTTAATCCATACACTAACTTGGATGATTTATACCTTTAACCGGTTGCAACCTTGTCTGAGTAACAGCAGTCTTTCACTTGCCCGTCTCCAAAACTCATCACCAAATGAAGTCTTCTATTACATCGGCTAAGGCACTTGTCGACCTCGGTCCTCTTAGGTGGTAGAAGAAGAGGAGACTGACGCGAAGCTCAACCAAGATCACATCTAAATCTTGCGGGTTTTACCTGCATCGTTCAAGCCCAGGCTTCGCCGACTCTGAGCCACATTTTTGAGGAATCGCTATGTTAGCAAAAGGATCATGGTCCTTGAAAATTTCAAGTCGCCAATAGTAAACTCTGCACCCACAACGGTGCATAATCCAAAGAATGCAAGGGTGTCATGTTCCATTACCATAATGGGCAAGTCGGACCTTTGAGGAGCGGCTTCTTGTTGATTGATTGTGGAAGGAATTCTGATTAGAACCGCCCGAGATATGCAAGTATAGAGTGGCAGGGTTAAACAAAAATCACGAAAATTTTGGAAAAATCAAAGACCCAAAATAGGGGTATTTGGGTGAAAATGAAAGAGCTCCCAGAGACATTCAAAAATTGGGGCCGGAACTCTTCATCTTGACAGAAATAAACCTGTTTTATTCCAGCGTCAAGATCGGACACATAACCATGGATATTTTCAAAAGTTTAAGCAATCTAAGAATAGAATATCAAGAAGAAGAAGAACATCAAGAAGGGAAAGCTTCAAGAACCGTCACTTGAATGTAAGAAGAGATTCAAGAAATCTCTAAACCCTTAATTCTCCATATTACTGGGAAGATGCTACTAAACCTGCCAGTCAACCTGAACTAATTAGGATATAGTATGAATTTCCCCCAAATTCTCATGGTATAAATTGACAAGTTCTTCGTCACATAAGCAAAGTAAAACCCATATGAAAATTGCCAGAGATAATGCATTCAAGGGAGGTTATACATGATTCAAGAACTTACAAAGTATAAAGGGGAGAGTGAAGCTACCTGATATAATGTTGGTGTTGTGGAAATATGGAGGCGAATCAAAAAGTTGCGGGAGCGGTCGTGAAGAAATTGCGATGAGGAGAGAATGGAAATGTTGAAGGCAGAGGTTTGAGTTAAAATAAAAAGGAAGTCCACTTTAAGACAAAGAAGGTACCTTTTATAGGGCGTAGAACCCAATGGGTTGGATCTCGTGTGTTGACGCATGGACATGTGTAAAGAGAGGGCTTGTGGTTCCTGGCAGCCCAGAATCAATTGTTAGCCAAAGGAAACGGGTCAGGCGGAGTCTTGTCCAAATGGCGATACTTGTCAAAGATGCGGTTCTCTTTCAACGTTAGGTAGCGGTTTCGAGAGGGGGTCTTGTCCAATGGCGGTTTCGTCCCATAGAAGATCCCTCGAGACATTCCGGTGCATTAACCACTCCTTTGGAAGGCAATGACATATATAGCCTTCAGCGGAGGCCCACAAATGGATAAAACTCGTAGGGTTTCGAAGATGATGTGGTACGTCGAGGGAGGAGTTAGTGCCGTGTTTCTATTGTCTTTGCACATAAATACCTCACTCATAGTACATTTATTCTTAGTGGAATTAATTAATCTATAGTATATTCACTAAAATACAAATACGACTTGATTGTCGAGATTATACGTGATCGCACCATGTCAGCTTTTAAATCTTCTGACGGATCAGTCTTTTTAAGAGTAGCGGTTTTGACATAATAGACCGGCACTATTTCAAGCCAAGGTATTTCGGATCGTGAAGTCATGACAAAAGTACTGCCGTAGAGAATTTGTTGACGTTTGTAATCCGATTAATCTAGCGGATCACATTTATCAACGAGTTTACTTTCAAACATGGTAAAACATTGATGGAGATCTAGGTAGTGTGTGGGTGGGCTGAATTTCCGGGATACTATCTACCGTTTGAAGTTTCTTGCAAGCTTATGGAAACATTAATTACAAACAGGTATGGGATTTGGGTGATCCTCTTATATGTAACTCTATCGGGCATTTCCTCGAGTATCTCGCATTCCCAAGAATTTTGATTCTAAGGAATTGTTTCAACTTTCAGGATCTCCCACCCCTGACCCCTGACCTTTACATTGTTGTTTGTTAATATATGTAATCTTTGATAATTGTTTGGTTTTGTTTTAATTTATTGTTGTTGCAGAAGTGAGTGATTAAGGATGGCCAAAAGCTCCTTCAAATGTGGATCGAACCCAGAACTCTCATGTGAATGCTTGAGTGATAACCATTACGCTAGAAGCCTTGGTTTCTTTATGGATCTTTTATTTTCTATGTTAATCATTTTGTATTTTTTCATGACAATTTGTTCAGAATAGCTAGCTTGTGATAACAAACCGAGCTGGTAAGGCAACGTTGCATTCTATACCTAACCTTAGCTTAGATTACTACATATTTTGAAGTTAGGCTGAGGCAACTTGGGGACCATCTATTTTAGCTTTAGATTACTACCATAATTGTAATACCATGATTTTGTAGTTGTTTGTATATAAAGTGAGATGGTGATCTATAATACTGACCAAGTGTGTTAGTGTACTTGGAGTGGTTAACAAGATTTCAGATGACTCCATTTAGGAGCCATCTCAAAGCTGCTATTGATTTTGAAGACATTCCTAAATCCCTAAATTCGAATACAAATCAATCCATCTAAATCCAAGCTTTCATATACTTTTGTAAATTGGACAATTTTTTTTTGAAATATAGATAGTATATGTTGTATATTTTCATTTTATCCTGGAATTAAGTATTATGTTATCAATTCTTTTGAAATGGAAAATTGATAATCTGGAAAAATATTGTGGCTATAAAGGCTCTGTGATGTCTGAATGCAAACCGAATGCGAGAATTGTTGGCATCTGTGAGAAGGGAGATTCATTTACCAAAGAGTATGTTGAATTTTCTTATTTTTTATTGCTACAAATTTTATGGCATTTATTTATTTATTCAACTGTTAATGTTATCTGGTTTTGAGTATATGCAGACGGGTAACATCAAACATGTACAAGAATGTGGAGAAGAAGATTGAGAGAGGAAGAAGATTGAGAGAGTCGTTGCTTTCCGACATGCATTTCTATGAATCAACCTTGCTGGCTTTAGCCTTTAGATACTCTAATTTATTGTATCAAATGGTTTTTTACAACAAAATGGTTAGCCTCCTAAAATAGTGTATTTGCAAATATCGCCTTGAACAGGAAAATCTCTATGGGATCTGTGTTCAGCTTTTTCCACTGCATGTCATTATCAAAGCTTTTCATTGGAGATATGTTAAGCTGTTTTCAGTCCTTCTTTGAGCACTCTCAGTTGTTATTTTGTATTTCTTCGAGCTAAGTATTCCGGAGTAGTAATTTCTTGGTACTTACATGTGTATATATAATAGGTTTCTCATATGAAATTGATGATCAGCCGCTCATAGGCACATTTGCATCATTTGAGGATGTTACTTGATGACTCAGACTCATGGGGCTTTGCAAATAAGGTTGCTGGGGCAGTTTACTTCAGGGTACAAGCAACTATGAGACATATATTGATGGAGGAATGATAGGTTGAATTCACTAGAGGAATGAATAGTCTTCATAGTCCTAGCCGGACCTAGGCTAGGCAAGGTGGTGCAATTACACCACTAGAATTTGTGCTTGAAAACCATGTATTATATATGATGATATGATACAAATTAGTAGCCTAGCACAACTGGTATGAAGTGTGAGCTTGCTTGTCTGAGTTTGAATTTTGTCCCTCTCAGCTTAGTTGCTCATTTGTCTCTTTAAGCTGTTTTTGGGATGTTAGTTTTTTATTAAAGATTTTATTCTTGCAAATCATTAAATTATTCTTGATTCTAATTATTCTTGCAAATTATGTTATTCTTTTAAGTTGTCATTCTTCTGCCCTCTCATTTTCCTCTGTTATTTTGCACGTGAACCAATAAACCCCTATTTTTAGTGTTATTTATTATGCCTTCTGAATTTCAATTTCTGGGAATTTATTAATGCTTTAAGATATATTAATATGTGATGTAGAAACGTCGATTAAAATAGTTCATTTTTCATTGTTTTTACTATGTAATGAAGGCCTAAAGCGGTGATGTATTTTAGTAAGAACAAAGTTGAAATTAGTGAAAGTAACTTCTCGTCCTAAGATTATCATGGCAGTGGAGTGTCATTGGCCAACCTGCCACTGTCCTTTGTCCGAGCACTTTCCCTCAAATAACACTCACTTTTTACCAAACGGCCCAGTGTCGTCGGGTGTCAAATTACTTTATCTCACATCCTGTCGCTCGACATATACCCCATCCTTATTTTTCATTTACTAACATTTATTTCATATATATAATTATTAAATTTAATAATAAAATAAATAATATGCAATTTTTTAAAAATATATTTTCAATAATTTTAATATTTTAATTATTTTAAAATCGGAGAAAAGTGATTAAGAAGAATAAGGTGTAAAAACTTGATTTTTTTGTGTCAAATAATACCAAACACAGACTCTATTTATAGAGCTAGAAAAATAAAAAATAGTAGATGTATTTTTTTGCTTAATTATTGTCGCAAAAAAAGCGATTTAAAATGAGGTGAAAAGATAGCAGGCCAACCGGTCTGCGTCTTGCAGGCGGTCGACTTTTTCTTTCTATTTTCTTGTGGGACCCACTTGAGGTCCCCAAATCAGAATAACTCCTGGATCAATATTTGCTCGGTCCCACGAAGTGTCGAAATTTGTGGCTGATTGATCGTCTTTATTATTGAAATCCTCTTGACCTAATTGATCCTGCTTGCGCATAGCCCTGGCAATTAGAACCATTTTCCTTGACTTTTTGGGAAATAAGAGGCAGCACAATACTATTTGGTGAGAATCAAATACCTAAATTTCGTCTTACTTTTTGAGAAGTTTTTTTCCTTAACCCCATTTTCTGGGCTATGACTAGTGAATAGTGATCAATAAACCTCCATAATTCAAACAGTCTACCCAAAACCTTAATCTTCTCAGCAATTGCCTGGTTGTATATATCGAGCGTCTCAACAATAATATATTTTACTCAAAGCCAACTTATTTATCAGTGTTTCACATCTATTTTAACATTTCAATTCATTTGAGGACCACAATGCAACAATTATCACTATCATCATGGACTAAACGATAATATAATTTTATTATTTGAGACACAATTGATAATTAATTCATCCTTATCTATTTTTTCTTTTTCTTGACTACACTGTTATTATTAGCCATTAATTTAGACATTAATTTATTATAAGCAATAAGTTACATTCTTTCAAGGTCAAATTATTATTACAACATATCATCTTCACATTGTTCATGTGGTTATTTACTAATACTATGTAAACAGTCCACAGTGAGCTTATGCTTTGAGCCGAACAAGAAGGAAATTTGTCTCCTTTCTTTTCACATACATGTCTTATCCCTGAAATGAAATATCAAAAGAATCTAACACGAAATATTACCAAGTTATGTCTTGTCACAAGGATAAAAGAATATGTAGACTATATGTCGAGTTCTCGTACGCCATTCAATTAGATAGGAATAAACATCATTTCGGTGCGGCTTTCACTTTTGGAAAGCACACTGAGCACAATTTACACATCAATTTTCCTAATTAGAACCAGTAGTAATTAAGTAGTTAGTGTATGTACTGAAAGAAAATTGAACCGTGCATGAAAGAGAAATGAGTAGAAGAATCCTAAATGTCTACTCCAATCATATAGATTGTACGTGGTAACACGTATAAAGGCAAAAGTACTAAATTATTGCTATTTCATATGCGACAAATCTTGAAATAATATTGAGAGAAAATCGAAAGAATTAAACTAATTTCATTATTGAACATGTAAATTATTATGTTTTGTGAAAATAATTTATAATTGTATGTATTGTGAAAATTCAGATCTAGGTCACACCTATAAGAGGAGGTAGCACACTTCATATATAAGCCCAAATAAGGCATAAAATAAACCAATTGATATTAGATAGTGATGTAATTTCTGATTTATAAAAATAGTGACTCTCGATGATTTTTCTAAAAAGATGCATCTTGATACTGGTATGAATGAGTACATTATTGTCTCGGCATGGATTCAAATAAATGTGTCTATCCCGACTACTATACATCTTATAAGCTCATCACTGTTAATTCCATCAAAGTCCATGACTCCATAAAAGTATATACTAAAACCAATTAATTATATATGGATAACATTCATGATGTTATATACATTTTGTATGTTTTTGCATATCAAATATGAAACGGGTCATACTTCAAGAAATTCAATTCATAATATGGGGATGGAATTATATTAAAATCAAAGCGAAATCGACTTGTACAATAGAGATAACTATATACTTACTAATCAACTTCATAAATAATTTGATAAATAATTTGATGACTACTGGAATATTATTTACGAGCTAGAACTGATTTTCACACACTTTTATTCCGGAATCCATAGGTTACAGGAGATGCATATGTTCTTCAAATGCTTATAGAACACATGTTATAATTCAAATGTTTTCCTTTGAGAGTACAGGGAACCAGCCGCATCATTCCACTTATCTTCTCAACGAAGGTTATCAGAATTTTTATATATAATAATTGTTAAAAATAAAAAGGAAAACATAATAATTATAATTTAAGACGAGCAGGCCATATAATTTTTAAAAAAATATATAGTAAAATTATATTTTTCGATAACAAATGTCTATTTAAAAAAAATATAAATAGGAATAGACTATTCAATATACTTTCTCTGATGATTCTACCACTCCAACAGGGCGATCGAACACATGTTATATATTTATTGCCGGCACTTTATTTTCGTAACCAAAGTATTTTATGAATATCACAACACACTTATAAATATCCATCCAAAGTGTTTTTTCCCTAAGCAAATTAAACTGATCATTATAAGAGAGGAGAAAATATTTTTTTTTAAAAAACACATGCTTAGGTTTTTGAAGTTGTCTATGTTCAAAAGATGTAGGGTTGATAATGAACATCATCATTATCATCATAAGGTTGAAGAAAACAAGGACATGACTAATAATAATAATATTAGTGCATGCAAATCTCTAACAGTTTGGAGAAAATCTCTTCTGGTTAGCTGCCAAGGTTTCACTGTTTTTGGCTCCGATGGTAATTTAGCATATAGGGTTGATAGTTACATCAAACATCCTAATGAAATTGTTCTCATGGATGGATATGGCAAACCTATTCTCACTGTCTCCCGTAACAAGGTATAATTAAACTTCCATTTCAACTAAATGTCGTCTACATCTTTGTTATATATACTACTTTTTAATAATTTATAACAAGTTTTAGTCTCGGTTTGGATTTATGTATGTATCAATTGATGAGGGATAGTAGACGCCACGTTTATCATTAAAAAGTTACTCATGAGAAATTTGTTTGATGTAAATTTTATTTTTAATTTGAAGTAATCAATAATTCCCTACTACTTAGAAATGGTGTATAAACGGATAGTTATGTATAAGGAATGAGACGTATTATTATATGTGACATGTTTTGTAGGAAGATACGCATGATTAAATCATTGGATATACATATCTATACTATAAATCCATCCAGCTAGAATATATGAACCATATGTATTTATATATGTACGCATTTTTGAAGCATAATCCCCTCCACTTTGTGAATCTTTATGTTATTATCCTATAAGCTAAGCTAGCTACTATTGATGTTTGAGATATAATGACTACTTAATACATTTAGCAGAGGCTTGGATTAAATGAGAGTTGGTTTATATATGAAGGAGAAGCCAAAGACTCATCATCATCAAGCAAGAAGCCAATATTCAATGTTCAAAGGCATGCACATATCTTGCTACAAAACAACCTTAACACCCTCGCTTATGTATACAAAGGTGTACATGCCTATGTGATTGAGGGATCGTATCGAAATCGTTCATGTAAGGTATTGGATGAGGAGAGAAGAGTGGTGGTTGAGATCAAGAAGAAGCAAGACACTACCAAAGGGGTGTCTTATGGCTCTCAAGTTTTTCTCTTGATTGTTTCGCCTACTTTTGATTCTGGATTCGCTATGGGTATCATATTGTTGTTGGATCAAATGTTTTCATAATTTTTTCATGCAACCCACAATACAAGCAAGAATGTGAACAAAAGTCACAACTCACAATACAGCAAGGGCAAATGGTTAGAGAAAGATTGACAACTCAGAAAGAATTGACAACTAGTGTTAGAAGGGCGTCTCTATTTGATCATTGTTTTTTTGTTTAGATTTTGTGGCTTAGTTTTATTTTATGGCAACTAGAGTTAGAAACTAAGAATGGAGGTTTAATTTATCATAAAAAGGTGGCTTAGTTTTGTTACAACTTGTATGTTTACTTGAACTAATATTTATCAAGATAATGTAGCCCCTATTTTAAAATTTATCAAAGATAGAGTTACTTTACTAACGAATATATTATAGACATAATTATAATAAAAAAAGGGATAAATTCATTAAGGGCTCAATTCTTTTTATATATGACTTTCATTCTATTTCAAGTGGAAGATTTGACTAATCACAATTTTAATCCTAAATTAATCTCATTCAAATGAATGAATTTAATTTTTAATTAAACTTGAGAAGTTATGAGGTCAATTAAACACATATACGCCTCGGACTCTCGGCAAGCCGAGGGACAGAACACCCCAAAATAAATACTCCTAAATTAATAGCACTAAAATAAAATGTAAAAAGTGGAGATGCGGGGTATCGATCCCCGTACCTCTCGCATGCTAAGCGAGCGCTCTACCATCTGAGCTACATCCCCATGCTTACAACACATTTAAATGATCTTATAATCATCTCAACAATTGAATTTATATACACTAGTAAGACAGTATTAACTATTAGTGAGTTGTAAGAAGAAAGTTTTCTATTGCTTCATCAATGTTCTATACAAGGGCGTGGGCAACGCAGAACCCGAGGCCCGAGTCATTGCATCCGGTATGTCTTAAGAGTTAATGTTACAACAGATGATGAGCTTACAACATTTCTTGCTAAAACAAACTATATACATAATACATGCTATCACTAATACACCTCGAGACACTTGAAACGGATGTAAGAACCGAGTGAAATGGACTTCGGCTCAATTTACACTACCTTAACTTCAACCGACTGCCACATGCATTATCGATAACCCTGGAAGACGGTGGTGGCATTGTACATGATCTATTTACAACGTTTTTACTTCCGTTTCTCATCTCAGGAATTGTCGACTCAAACAACTTACTTGGCGTCGGGGAAGATGTAACACGTCGTAGAGCAGATGAGTTTAAAGGGCCTCTCTTTGAAGAATAAGTGCCATTGATTTTGGTGCTTCTTACATCAACCGATAACTTGAGCTTCTTCGAGCGTACCACGCCATCAGCATTTAATATAGAGCCAGTACCAGAAATTGACTTTGGCTCTACAAATTGATTCCCAGATTCTCTGTTTTTAGCTTTGGACTTGTAAATTCTGGAGAGTTGCTTCTCAGAAGGTTTGGTTTGCCACTTAGACATTCCATTTGGATTTTTCATCGACGAAGATGCAATTCCATATAGCGTCTGAGCAGCACCCAAGACACCGAGAGAGTGCTCATCTGTAACAATCATGTAACCTTCAGTATTAATTTGTCAAAAGGACTCAAAAAATAGGTAGTGGCCCATAAAATGTGACGAATAGCTTTCCACCAGCAATGTGAATCCGTGAGTTTAAGAAATAAGAATCAAAATCATACATCAGGGTTCACAAGTATGAGAGTTGGTCCCAGCACAAAGTTACCTGGTAAATCATGAGATGTTGAGCACAGTGCAGAGGATTCCTCGATCTGTTTAATTGGAAGGGGAAAATTTGCTGACGGGGCCTTTTTTTCAGTATGTGGGGGGGTCATTTCTCGAGTCAGTGAAGGCACTAGAGTTCCATCAAAAGTGAGCGATTCCAGGTCGATGACAACACGAGGGGAATCATTAGGATGATTTACACAATTTTCAACCCTCGCCCATCTACCTTGGCATGAATTCCTAGTAGTTGATAATTTAATTGTATCTGCGACAGATTTTGGTTGGGCAGAGGAACTTTGGGACCAGGGAAAGGGTGGCAAGCCAGAGCGCCACGACCCCAGCCTTCCTAAACGCAGATCAGAATTACTTCTTGAAGACGAAGCCGGCTTAATTGCATCGAGAAGTAACGAATCCAAATCCTTGGATGGAGGAAGAGAAAGACGGTTTAGAACATCTATTGGTGGATTAAGTGGCAAATTAACCACGACCATGGGAGAGTTGAGATTCTTATTCGAATCCAAAACCACAGAAGATAAAGTACATTGTTACAATATAGTATTAATTAAAATTATTGGCAAATGAGAGGTGAAAGAAATCATTTGTTCCACTTATCAGCAGACAGATAATTTGAGTCCTACTGAACAACTACAACATTTCTTCTACAAAAACTGGCAAGCAACAGCATTTTACAAAACACAACACGAATTGAGATGGCCACTTGTGCTTGAACCAAAGTTGTATAGGTAATTAGAGGGAGTCGGGTACATGTGAAACATCAATAAAGACCAAATGGATTCTGTATAGAGTGCCAATGATTGATTCCACTTATGTACCATCTTATACATGGTCGCCACTACAAAAGCAACAAACTGACCCAAGACTCGGAACAAAGTGAAGACTCGTGGAACTCACCACAGGAGATAAAGTACAGTCTGCAGTCTGCAAATCTTCATTATCAACGACACATCTGTTTGCAGAAGAAGACCCATAGCATGACAACTCTGCTGAACTTTTATCAGATTCACTATTTTTTTGGCTTGGTCCATGCTTTTGGAGTTCAAGAATTGACCAAGCTTTTCTTAATGAGAGGAGAAGATTTTCGTTAGAAGTTGTCACTTCCTTTACCTTGTCTTTCGAATAAATAGGACACTTGTAATTGCCATCAAGCAGTTCATTCAAAGATAGATCATCAATGTGTTTTGTCACATCAAATAGATCGGTCTTGGAACCATAATCACCTGAAGGGAAAAGTTTATCATTAAATAATTGACTTTTCTTGCACTGGCATGATTTAAGACTTAAGAAAGCAGCTCATTTGTCATTGCATACTAGTCAGAGATAATTGATAATTGCTGGGTTACGAAAAAGCTGACAGCACAATCAAATTAATCAAAAGAAGCCAAAGATAGGGGTACTGAACTACTGACTACATGTTGAGCCAACCTTCAAAGATAGTATTTAATCATTTGTTTTTTACCTAAGTACTGAAGATGGAATGTGAAAATCATTGAGCAATGTGAAACTTCAGAATGTGAACACTTTGCATTATTGTTTGCAATCATGCAAGAATAGATAAAAATATATTCAAATAAAAAACACTTGGACAAAATATAAGCATTCAACTTATATTAATCAGCTGCACTTCTATATTTTGCAGATGAAGAGAATGGGGAAATTCAATCTTTTGAGGCAAATAGAAGAAACAAAGTGTGAAACTATAATAGACTTAAAAGCAAAGAAATGTGATACCGATGAAGCTGTTTACTCCGGCTGAACTGAAGCTAACTAAACCATTCTTCAAAGAGAATGTATCGCCTCTGGTCTTTGGAGCTTTTCCGTTCCTTTTCTCCCCACGCTTGGAAATGTTCTTCTGCTTTAGCACTTGATTGAACTCTACAAAGGTGAACAAAATATTCATTGAAGATTGATGTTTTAAATCAAGCAACAATATTAACAAATATCAGAATCTTAAGTCTCTAGTCTATAAAATGTAGCCCAAAAAAACTGAAGTCAAGGCCTCATTTTGCTCAATATAGTGATAAGTGATAACAGCTCAAAATCTCGGTTAATAATGATTACATATAATGGATTCCTGCTTCAAAGCGGCTACATGCCTGTAAAGTTCCCGCAAGATTCTCGAGGAAAATCAATAATGATGAGGCCTCTTTGGATCTCGTTCATCTCAAAGAGCAAGAGTTTACTAATGGATTACCTGTGACAGGCTCACTACAATTTCCTTTAACATTTTCTAGAACCATTTCCGACACAGATATCTCCACCTGCGCCAACCTCGATCTTTTACAAGAACTGTTATTTACCCTAGATAATTTTCCAGATTTCTTCTGCGCCTGATTATCCCCTAGCGCGGGTGTCATTTTGATTCCAAAATTAACATGGTTCACGGCAACTTCATCATGGAATCCAGAAGCAGCATCAGGTATCTTCTTCCATACTGATGGTTCTGCAATCAATGCAGGAAGAGTAACAAAAATTTCACATTAGTGTTTAAATACATAATAATCACGATAGAAGGATCTCAATTCAATTATTTTCAAATATGATTTCAAATTCTCGGATAAACAGGATATTTCCATAAATAGTTCATGTCCGGAAATAAACCGGTGGATCATATTTCTTACGATCCGAAGCATCCGGAAATAAATCGATGGCGATAGAAGCACCTCTAACAACATATATCTAATCAGCACTATGAGCAACTAAGATTGGACAAAGTCAAAAGAAACAAAACATATAAATAAATAATTCCAGGAGCACATTAAAGCAACTAGGAGGAGCCACATAACTCTAAGAGAATTACTTCAATTCAATATATAAACACCATATGCATTGAACATGGCCATTTCACTCATCAAAATCAATAAACAAAAACCACAACTTTACTAATGTAATTGAAAACACATATCTACACACAATAAAAAGAGAAAAGACTCGCCTTTCTTGGTTAGTAAGGAGGAGCTACAAACATTAGCAGAAGACTTAATTAGAACCGAAGCAACTTCCGATTGAAAAACCTCAACTTTCTCAACTCCAACACAACTGCGACCACCACTTCCACCACCATTTAAACCCTCAGGCCCCATTAGATTGTTACACAACCCCAGCAAGAAAATTTACTCCACCGCATCCATAATAATAAAAACCCTCGATTACTAAAACAACACCATGTTTCAACTAAAATCGAAACTTTAAAACTCCAACTAAACCCGTCACTTACTCCACTAAATCCATCACTAATCAAACCCCTCAATTGCTAAACCAAGATCATGTTCAACTAAATTCAATAAAGTTCAAAACCTTAAAATTATTGACTTCAAATTTCATCTATAATCAACAGAATCTATACTAAGTTAAGATTTCAGCTACTAAATCAACACCATATTCAACCAAAATCAATAAAGTTCAATATTTACAATTCTTCAATTCAAATTTGATCTCAAATCAACATAAACACGTAGAAACTAAGGTAAATTATAGTTTCAGCTACTAAAAAAACACCATCTTCAACCAAAATCAATAAAGTTCAAAACTTTACAATTCTTAACTTCAAATTTGATCTAAAATCAACATAAACTAAGGTAAATTATAGTTTCAGCTACTAAAAAAACACCATCTTCAACCAAAATCAATAAAGTCCAAAACTTAACAACTCTTGACTTCAAATTCAATATGAAACACCCTTTTCAACCAAAATCAACAAAGTTGAAAACTTCACAATTCTTAACTTCAAATTTGATCTAAAGTCAGCATAAGGTAATATAAACTAAGCTAAATTATAGTTTCAGCTAAAAAAACACCATCTTCAACCAAAATCAAGAAAGTTCAAACTTTATAATTCTTACTTCAAATTTGATCTAAACCCAATACTAAATTATGGTTTCAGTTACTAAAAACACCCTTTTCAACAAAAATCAATAAAGTTGAAAACTTTACAATTCTTAACTTCAAATTTATTATAAAATCAACATAAAGTTATAAAATCTAAGCAAACTTATGGTTTTAGGGGATGAAATTAATTGGAAAAAATTAAGTAGCGGCTCCAGGAGAAAAAATAGGGAATCTAGGGCTTGAAAAAAGGGAGAAAAAGAGTTGAATTTATAGTTTTCGGAAAAAGAGTAAAGCTTTATCTCAAAGGGATGTTCGAGTGTGCTTAGCACCAGGTGTTACCATGTGTCCAAGATACCCACAACCGAATCAAAATATCCCAAATCTAAACCAAAATAATTCATCAAATATAAAAATTTGAATATTATGAGACCTATCTGGAAACATAATAACCTTGGAGCACCATCATCCACTGCGTGAAGGCAACACTATACACACACCAAAACAAAGATTTCTAAATCGTGAAACGACTATTTTGCCCTTACGCATTACAAGTCGAACTCTTCTGACGCTTATAAACACATGTCAAGAATCGATCGGGCTTCAAACACGTCAAAAGTCGAATTAACTCAAGCTGCTTATAACAAAGCAAAGCCGGATCATTGCTTTAATCGCAGACGTATTAGGCTGTTTGTTTCGACATAAGTTTAATTAAAATCGGCCAGCTTAATATGTAATGCCGACTGAGCATTTGTTCGTTATAATACAACCGACTATTTCATGGCCATATGCAAATGTCAATTCAAGCACGATTACAAGCGATAATAAGTCACATTTATTAAAGTTTCAGAATGGTAACGAATTGCGGTATTAAATCGGCAGAAAATGTAATGAATCATGTATAATATATCAATTTATGAATTATATATTAGAAATTATTGACATTGTGAATCTTATGAAATATAATAAATATGGTCAAATATGATAAATTATGAAATATGCCGAAATTATTAAGAAACAAATTTAAATGGCAGAGATTGGCGATAAAATTACGGATGAAATTGTTTAAATACGACAAAATTTTAAAGTTACGATAAAATATGTTAATATTATAAAAATATGGTTAATTTTAGATTATGAGAAATCAGAAAATAATGACATATCGCATAATTATAAAAATACGATTAAACAATAAATACGAGATTATGATTAAAATTATGATTAAACAATAAAATTATGAAATATTATGAAATTATGAAATATGAAATATGAAATTATAAAAATTATGAAATATTATGAAATTATGAAATTATTATGAAATTATGAAATTATTATGAAAATATGAAATTAAGTGAAATTTTAGATTATGAAATTTTAGATTATGAAATTTTAGATTATGAATATGAAATTATAAAATTATGAAATTATTATGAAATTTTAGGTTATAAAATAATAAAATTATGAAATATTATGAAATTATGATTAAACAAATTTAAATACGTAGATTATGATAAAATTACATTTAAATTATGAAATATGATAAAATTTAGGTTATGATAAATATGTTAATATTATAAAATATGGTTAATTTTAGATTATGAGATATAAAAAATATGGTAAAAATGAACATTGGCGAACATGTAATACGGTCAAAATTGTGAAATACTTAAATACAGAATTTTGTAAGAATGACATATCGCAGAAATTTTAGATTACATTGATCGGAAAATTCAACATTTTAGCTAATCAACATGTCTTCATACGATTCATGCAAATCGAATTATTTCAAGCAAATTTTCTATGTTCGCTATAAAACGTTAATTTAGTTCCACGCTTATAACAAAATAATCATCACGCCGTCACTTACAAGCTCCAACACAATTTGCTTCTTTCACTGGGTCCCAAAAAACGACTTCATTTGACAACACAACTTCCACATAAACTTATTACAAACGAGCCATAATCTCCAAACGATTATCACAAAGAATTATCCAACGACGCTTTAAACAAGTCAATTAACTACACAAGCCAGATACCAATGTCAATTCTCTCTACGCTTATATAACAACAAAGTCAATTATCTATTTACTTATAACCACTTAATCATTTCAATCAAGCATTTACTGCGACTACCTTCATTAATTATTAATCAGGTATTAATTATAATTTCAATGTTAATAATTTTTAATTTTCATAATTTTGATTTTTTATAATTCGAATGTTGATAATTATTTATTGTTAATAATTTGAATGTTAATACTTTAATTTTTGATAATTATTCAATGTTGATAATTAATGTTAATAATTTTGAATTTTGATACTCTCTAATAATTAATAATTAATGTTGTGTATTTCTCAAATTTGTGCTAATATTTCAAATACGTTAACGGGCTATTAAATATGATAACATTATTCAACTTACGTCTACTTCAATCATTTTTATGTTATTGCGTTATTTTTAATTGGTATTTTTGATGTTAATAATTGATTCACTTTACCATTTTTCTCTACTTAACGGCTCCACCAAACCCATACGATTTACAAGACTACACATCTTCACAAAAAACGAGCTTTTAAACAAACAAATGTCGCACGTTTATAAAACGAAATGGAATTATTTCTACGTTTCTTAAAACAACCGACTTAAGAATGCTTATGTTAAAAACGTCGAATTGTGCTATTCTGCTTATTAAAATATAACAAGTAAAGTAATTTGTTTGCATCTTTCTTTCCTTATATATATGAGAATGTATTGTATTTGTTAAATCACCACCATTAAATTTTATATCAAACTTTCCTCAAAGCTTTTATCAATCCTCGATTCAATATCAATAAAAGATCAATGCTTTTCAATATTCATGTACGATTTTTTTTTCATTGCTTCACGACAACTACCACTTACGCTTTTACGTTGTAGCGAAAGTAGCAATTGTCAAGTCAAGAGCCTGTGAATTACAATGCCTAATAAATCAAACGCTTGCTTAAAGAATAAACTTAATTAGACTTCAAGGCTTTTTAAGATGTCAATTCGCTTTGTTTTTATGCAAGAAATTTAAAGCCTCATTGCTTTCTCCCACGTGCCATCGGTGAAAAATTGCTTTTATATAAAGAACCGTAAAATCTGCCGCGTAAAATAGCACTCTCGCCTCGCTCATTTTTACCGCTTTGGCAGCGTGCATAACAGTTCAGCTAGGTGTTTATAATATGATCCCGACCAATTTTCTACCTTAGTGGTACTCGTCTAGTCTGACTGTCCGAGTAGAACCAATATTAGGTTCCGGTCGACGTTTTTGCTAGATACTTGCGAGTCTTGAGCATCTAATTGTTATTTGGTTTAAATCAATACTGGAATAAATAGAGATTCTCTAAGAAGTCTCATGCCCTTCGACAAAAACCACAAAAAACTCAAGAACCATCCATTTTGGAGAGGAATAACCACCATTTCAAGTATTTTTCTTCCTTTAATATTTTATTTTCATTTCAATAATCTAAAGTCATATTGTTAATTAACACTTTTACACAATTTACTGTGAAGCTTTCTTTAATCTTTGATTAATATTCGTTATTCGATATCTTTCTCCAATTGATAGCTTTTAATTTACTGACGCACTTATTCCCTTAAACATGATATATATATCAAGCATTAAGACGTATAACATCAAGAACATTCTCGTACGGAGGCGTGGAGTGTTAATTATGTTTAGTATGAATATTTTGTATTTAATTTGTAACTTTCTTTTGTAGTTATCGATATAATTTATCGATTATCCGATCGGGCTTATCTTGGCTGGGAAGTACTTATGTTTAATAATGTAAAATATTCCTTATTCAATTATATCCTAGAATTTGCCAGCTTAATAACATAATCATCGTTTCAATTAAAAATAATAATTTGTTATTTGGTTTAACTTCGTATACCCCCATGATTTCTCGAGTTGACCCCTCACCATTTTATCATTTTAATTTGTCCCTCCGACCATCTTTTAACGTTAAAATAGATGGAGATGTTTTACCTAATGACAATTTAGGTTTTGAACATATGAGACTTTTGGGACAGATTTTAAAATAAAAGAAAGAAGAGAGCTTCTCAATTCTTTGCGAGTATTATTGCTTTCTCAATTTTGATGTACCCACCGTTAGTACCATGTTCCTTATAACTTGTTTAACTACTAGTAGAGTGCTACAGAGAAATGCAGTATCCAACTGACATGTCCAACACAAGCTAGGACCTACAAACTCTTGGTAAAAATGTATGCATATCATCATATCATACTCATATGATTCCATGTACTAGTAATATGGATAAAGCCCAAAATAAAGTGCAACAGAATTCTAAAACAACACATTGAAGAAAAAATTACCAAGTGCGACCTAAGAGACTATCAAACATAAGCTGTTGCTTGTCAAAGCGTAAAGGATAAAATAAAGTAACATTCGATCCAAGACCTACTTCCTCAGCTGGCGAAAAGTGCCTTCATACCTGCACAAAACAAGAAATCGTGAGGCCCCTTATTATGATGTTTTATTCAGAAACCGGTTAGGACAAGTTTTGTTTTGTGTTCAAATATAAACCAAATAGCGTAGGAACAAAAGAGAAACAACCAAAAAGAATCCATAGGCTAAAACTGCAAGGTCAAGTATAGCTGAACAAAAGATACCACAAAAATTAAACAACAAATGACTTGAACCTAATCAAGTGAAAGTGAACATAATAGAATAATAAAATTATGCAACTACATAATTGAATTACGACAACATATACAAAAACGAACGCAAAATACCCAAAGCATGAAATCATAGTTTAAATGCAGAATGAAACAATAAGCTTCCTAAGTAGTTACATCCTGAGATTAAAATCCGGTAATAGTCATATAGAAACGACAAATGTGTGTGGTACAAGAGCCAGGGGGGAGCCGGGGGAATGAGAAATATCAAACTATTAAATTGAATCAGTCTAATAATTGATTAAAACTCAGCAACAATGGACTAAAGCCCCACATATATAGTCCAGACATTATTATGTAACAAACTATCTCAACTAAAAAAGGACAAATACACAAACTAGACAAATGAAAAAAATTGTCCGGAACTCACCATATGCTTCCAGGCTTTTTGATCTTGATACCCTCAACTGCTCTCTCAACTCGATTGGTACGCACACGATGGAATGAAAAGTGTCCACAACATGATTCATCTTAGCACGAAAGATCATATAGTACCTTATTCCAGAAATGACTTCCGTATGGACCTTCTCAATATCAACGAAACTGATAGTTTGTACGCGTGCTGAGGATCACATTTAAAGTCTAGTTCCGGAAGATCTATGATTCTATCGTCATTAAAAATCTATTCAAGTTTGGGAAAAAAACAAAGAATTGAGATTATAACATGAACATAAAAGTCAAAATCATAACTCTGATAGTCGTTCATACTACCTCCATCCAAGATAATAAAGTGAAGTCACATATTCAATAATACTCAATAGTGAGAAACAACAAACATTACGACACTAATTGACAAACATAATATTTGAATTAAAAAGTATCTTGTTAATAGTAAAATTAGTTGAAAATAAAAATTTGAGATATATTTTTCACAAAATACAATACAATACTATACAAACATATAGTAAAAAATTAGAGCAGGAGGTTGTAAGCAAATGTGACAATTACGAGCAGTGTTGCACATTGGTCAATGACATTAACAATTGGTACGTGGGGGACGAAATTGTATATCATGGACAATGAAGTGGGTGTAATGTAGACTTCCATACATGAGATGTAAACGTGACAATTATTATGAGCAATGTTGGATATTGGTCTATGATAGTGGCAAGTAGCATTAATAATTGGTGCATGCATGGGGGACGAAATTGCATATTTACTAGGACTACATGGACAATTAAGAGGTGGTAATGTGGACCTCCATATTCCGGACTTGTTTGAGTACTTTCTGTTCTCATCTGATAAAAAATTACACAATCATAAAATTAACGAAAAAGGACTATATTATAAAACACAACGGAAAGTAAAACAGGATATAATGCTAAATATAATCGATAAATAATTCAAGTGTTAATCATAAATCAAAATTAAAATACTTGGCATAGAAAAATAAAGAATATACAGAAGAACAAGGCTGACCGAGGGAAGTTTCTGGATCATCTTTTTGGGGGGAATCGTAGAATGGCGTTTCAGTGATGTGGTTTGATAAGCTTGCTCATTATATATGTTTCTGGCGCCCTAATTACGATACTGACAAGTTATTTTTACCTTTAATCCGATATAATTGCACTTGTTTTCGCTTTTATCTGAGCTTTCAGCAGCTTATCTAAGTTAAAAGCCACGAAACTTTACTAATCAAGATATGAATAGCCCACTAAGAAGCCATACTTAGCTCACGATCCAAGCACCAGTGATTCTACCATCACTATTGCGCTATTGAAACTCATATAAAAGAGCAGGCTAGAAGAAAAGGTATCTCCGACTTTCGCAGTTAAGCCATCAACTTCATTTTGTGCCTTTGGCGCACTATCGAAGTCGGAAGGACATTTTTAATTGGTTTGAATATTTTTAATTCAAGTTATTTTTATTGTTAAGGATTTAATGCCACTAATTTCATGTATTTATTTATGTCTTTTATTATGAACTAATTTTTATTATTACCGCACTACGATGTACTGGATCGGACGCATTTGATTTTCTTGGAGTTAATTTATTTCCAGCTTCATAATTCCGATTATCACAAGATAATTAGTATTTAATATCTGATATCAATATTAAAATGCTCATATGTCGGGATTAATCATGAACAGTATTGCCACTTACGGTCGATAATCGTAACAATAATGCTTCACTTACCATAGAGATAGTAATGCTACGCAATTTAATAAGCATATTATTAAAAAGATCTCCTATTTTAAGCCATCATGTAGATAGTTAGTTTCTAGGAGACTTAATTGAAGTTAATCGAAGAATATCAATCAGATGAACGCTATGAACTAATAAGAATTCACTAGTTAAATTGAATCGACGATCCGAATAAATCATGTGCCCCGACTATATCAATATTAAGTACAATCCACTCATTTTCAGATTCGCTTAGTTTAGTTAATTTAAGTTCGAGTCAATTTGTTTAAGTATCATAAAGATTTACTATTTAATTATTAGTTAATTAAGGATTAAGAAAAAGTCATAAAGATTTCTAGTATATATTGAATTTGTGACGATACTGCTCTTATTCATTATATTATTTCGATTACACCCGAACACGAATTGGTGTTGTCAAGTCGGGCGCTGTCGAATTTCGATACTACTAATATTAGTTTAATTTCGTTCCTTAACTTAGCTAGTTTATTATATTATTGTTTTAGCTGTGATTTATCTCTTTTATTATATTATTGCTTTAGTGCATGACCCGCCTACATCATTCGCGGAGGAATTGTTCTTCGATCCAGATCGAGAAAACACCAGAAACTAAATTCCCGGTGACTGAAGGTTAAACGTCGAAAGTTCATCTACCACGGCCAACAATAATCCCAATACTACCCCAAGAGCGATCGGGATGTTCACGGGACTACGACCGTTCCCTGGATGACTCTCTGAGGATTACATTGCCCACATTGTGGGGTTAATCGGCTCACATGCCTGTGCCACCACTCAATCAACGCCAACAACTTCAGTCAGTTCCAGACTGATCCAAATACGCCAAGAACTACGTGCACTAATGGCCCGGGTCACGGAAGCACTCTAACGAGCATCTAAGAAATTTCCATGGAGATACCGCTACTCTAAAAGTAAACGTGTTCGCCGATTCTATCCAATCGATCGTTATTTTTCTCTATCCGGGGAGAGATAAAGGAGTGGGCGGAACGCTTCAAAATCCTACTTTAACGTGACCACACGTGGTTGTGCCGCGCAAAAAGTTTTAGCCCGATATTTTCCTCAAGATCAAAATCCACCAAATCAAGAACGACATCGCTGTTTCCAAAGCAAAGACGAAGACGACGGTCAAGTGAGTTTGGGAACTTTCAAGGTCTACCTGCAGTGTTGTCCCAATCATAGCTTTCCCCCAATCTTATTCAAACCTTCCATAACGGGTCGACACCAAAGACTGCACTATATTAGATGTCTCATTGAGGAGCCGCTTGATGCTACATCAATGTCTTATATCTTATCGAGGAATTGTCCTACATCAACACCACCCCATCCTCGAGCACATACTCGTAGAAACAGTCAGGGTCCTCGAGATTGATGAAAAGACAGCTCGGGAAAGCATGTGCCGCCCTCACAATTCGCTTAGAGCAACTACTTAACGGACACGCGGGCAAGGATCGTAATACGGTTCCACTGCGGTACTCTATGGGTGGTAATCAATAAAATCCTATCTTGTCTCGAGGCCCCATGCATAAAAGCTCAATACGCATCCAATTTCAATCGACCGCGTAACGGGCGCATTCTCCAATAACTACACACACCGAGGAACCACCCCTTAATTTCGAGTAACAACCAAAATGTAACGGTAATTCACCAGATTTCAAGATCAATCCAAATTTCGTAAAACCCGAAGAGTCCCGATCGATAAGATCGGTGCTGTTAACTGCCAGCGGAAAAGACCGTAATAGGACGCACCTCTTTTGCAGAATCCATTAATCGGGGCTACAATTGCCATCAATATTGTAAACGTGGGTTCCTCCGCTAACTCCGAAAAAGAACTCACGAACATGCACACGCAGCCACTGCGCGAATGCAAAAAAGTTTGTGAGGTCGGTCGAGCCTTTTACGGAAAGTTCCACTGTGACAAAGACATATCGACCAAATGTGAAGTTTCCATTGATAAATCTAACATTTCTCGGGAATATGTCTCACCCTCGTTTCCTTACCTCAAAGGCTTCAAAAGAAGAAAACTCGACGCCAATTTGCTAAATTTCTTGATATGTTTAAAAGTTACATATTAACATTCCTTTTGCAGGCCCTCGAGCGCATTCCCGCCTATGCTAAGTTTGCTTAAAGATGTTTTATCCAAGAGTACATTCGAGGAACACGAACCGCCTTAATGATCGTTGTTGCCTTAAATAATCCAAATGTAAATTGCCACAAAAGTTAAAAGACATCCAGAAGTTTTACAATCCCTTGTGCAATCGTGGCATTGAATTCGCAAAGTTACATGATTTAGGCTAAGTATCAATTTGATGCCTTGTCAAGATGTCATAGGTCAAGTTTGTGGAGTCAAGAAAATTCTCCACCATTTCTTTTCAGAATTAGCCGATAGGTCTATCGTTGCATCTATACGGTGTCCTCAAGATGTTTTGCTATGTAGATAAGTTTATCTTCCCTCACGATTGCTTGTACTGAGTATGTCCAAGATCGGTAAATCCCTTTATTGTTAGTAGACCTTTCTACCACTACTGTAACCCCACATCGATGTTCATAGTGGACAAATACTTAAGATGCAGAGCAAGTTGTTTGAGCATTTATAAGTCACTAAAGTTCCAATGACAACTTAATGATTGTTTTTCAATCGACGCTGTTGATACGTTAGGCGCAACATGCCTTTCAAAGCCGAGTTAAAGTCTCGGTACGCAGTGAGTTTACGCCTAACAAATACCAAAGAGAGAACTTGGTCATCCGAAAAACTTATTATCATCAGTAAAGATATACGGACGCAGCCCTCTAATGCTATACAATCAAGTAAGGCAAGATGGTGAACTAGACACAAACAGACAAAGTTGATACCATCTATCGAAAAGCCTCCTACCCTCGAAGTCAGCGCTTTGCCTTCGCACCTTTAAATATGCTTTTCATGGCACTAACTAATTACCTGCTATTATTTCTTCTTGTCGAGCGAAAGCAGAAGAAAACTTCTCGTGGTACTGAGAGCACAAAAGGCTGTTGACACAGCGCATATTGGCGGTCTCGCTTCACCGCGTACGCATCGAATACTACTGAGGACGGTGCCAACCACTATCCAACCCTCGTAGGCGACAACCAATCTCAAAGAGTGGTAAAGAAAATTTAAACCTCAAGCTTCCGACGCAGTATACTATCCTATTTTACAATACTAGCGAAATCTCTAAGATGTTTGTACCAAAGAAAGTGGGTACATCGTGGTTAAAAATGATAAAAATGAATCGATACCCACTAAATCAAGTGTAGGGTCGAGAATGTATCACTCCGAAGTTAACGTCAGAATTGGGGAAGCGATTCATTTTCCTCTACCATTTATCGACCAACGCTAGAAAATTAGCTGGCATCCATTCTACCTGCCTTTTAGACGGATATCGATACAACCAAATCAGGCGGTTCTCTCGGTGATCGTGAAAAAATAACATTTACTTGTCCATATGGTACACTCGCTTAGCAACGCCATTAAGCAGGCCAAGGCTTTCCATTCCACATTTCATTGAATACGATGACGTCCATATTCTCTCGACTTGGATAGAGAAATGCACGAGGCTCCTGATGATTTTTCCGTTTTTGGATCTTCTTTTTGATGATTGTTTGATTAATCTTGAACTTGTTATGAAGGCCACAGGAGATTGAATCTTTGTTTTGAATCGGGGAAAAAGTTGTCACTTTACGGTTCAAGAAAGGATAAATAGCTGTCACAAAATTTCCTCTGTGAGGAACGGAAGTTGATAAAGTGCAGAGTATAATTGAAAAGTTATCACCAAAAATGTAATAAAGATGAAGGAGTTTCTGGGTCATGCCGTGTTTTTATCTATTGCTTTCATCAAGGATTTTTCCAAAATATCTAAACTCTTTATGGATTTGCTTGTTAAGGACGATTCTTCCATATGACTAACGAAATACAAGAAGCTTTTTAATATATCACATAAACTTATTTCCCGCCCGCCGTCGTTGCACCCGATCGACAAGCCCATTTGAAATTATGGCGACGCAAGCGATTACGCCGCCGCGCAGTCAGCTTCTGGCCAAAGTTAAGCGAGAAGCGTGCCCTGTATTTACTACGCGAGCAAACTCTTCAACGATGCTCAACGAATTACACTACTACCTATAAGGAGTTTTGTCGTTGTTTTGCTTGGGATAAGTTTAGATCATATATTTGATCGATCTCACGTCAGATACACCGATCACGCCGCATTAAAATATTTTCTTCAAAAAAGACGCTGCTTCCAGTCGATAAGATGGATATTTTACTTCAAGAATTCGACCAGAAATTAGACAAAACGGGTTCTCGAAATGGGCGTCGACCATTTATCTAGAATCAGATTACCCCTGTGTTAAAAACACACTCCATTAAGTGAGACCTTCCCATGAACAATTTGCTGTAGTCACTAAAAATCACCACTCGTACGCAGATTTGTTAATTATATCGTTAGTAGAAATAATTAATTGAAGTTAATATACCAACAAAAGAAGAAATTTTTTATCCTCATGCGGAAACAATATTTTTGGACGCATCCTTCTTGTTCAAGTTCGGTACGATAATATCATTGTGAGGCGATCCGAATAGAAATTGCCGATATCCTAACATCATTACGCTCGGTAAGAGAGCTATTTCGGCCCTAATTCCGAATACCGCAAAGGTATTACAACTGTTTTTATCGGGCCTACATTATTTAAGGATCAGAGTAACTCGCGGTTACGATCGTTGTCGAGAACAGTAATACGTCTCCGCAAAAACGAGATGCCCCTTTACTAATATTTTCCCCGCTGACATGTTCGACGCTTCAGTATCGATTTCATGGCCCTTTTTCCATAATCTTTTCCAATAAGTACATTCTGCATACAAGGACTATGTCCATGCGAAGAAATGCTTTCAAACTAACGATGCCAAGTGTAAATATATCTTCTTAAAGAAAACGTGTTTACTAGATTGGGACTCCCGAGCTATCATTACGATTTAAGTGCAAACATTTTTGTAATAAGGCTTGTAGACATCAGTTTATAAATACGTGGCATCTCCATAAGTCAGATTACCATATCACTCCTCAAACAAATCTGACAAAATAATTATCTAATGTAGAGCTTCTAAGTTTATTTTTAGAGAAAGTCACTTAACGATCTCGTAAAGGATCGTCTACAGTTACGACGTGACATGGGCATGTAATCAAAGATTTAAGACACCTATTGCATGCCTCTTATCAGCCCCAAGCGATGGTAAAGCCTTTGTCACCTCCCCTGCCGAGCTCGAGCATGTGCCACATCGGGCGAAATCTCTAAATTTCTGATCCGGGGCGACGCAGGCAAAAGAGATCACGACCTCAATGAAGCTCAAAGAAGTTTCATTGGGGAGCTTATGAAAATGCAAAATTTACAAGGAGCGAACCAAGGTTAATCACGATAAGCCGAATCTCGCCTCATGAAGTTTCAAGTTGACAACAAGTTTTGTTGTTCACCCCTGCACTACTAATGCTCCTGTGTAAGTTAAAATCTAAACGGTCTCGGGACTGCATTATTACCCAAGTTTTTCCCTACGGCGCTGGAAATAACTCATGGGCGGCACTTTTAAGGTCAATGCTAACGTCAAAACATTATTATGTTGACACAAGGAAAGAGTAAATACTAAGTGGTCACGTTACAGGCACCACTCATCGAACGAACAGAAACCCTTCGTCGCTAAAGACGTTAAACGTAGCCGCTTTTATCGTGGTGCAACCCAATCTTTTATCAGCTAGTTATTTTATTTCAGTTTTAAAGGCCGAAAAAAAAAAAATAAATAAATAAAAAAATAAAAAAATAAATAATCAAAGTAGATTTGGTCTGTGACGTGCCAGCGCTTGACGCTAAACAGGTCAAATTTTGACCATCGACGGATTTATCAGAAAATAATGCCTGCGCATTAGTCATGTCGAGGTCACCCCGCTTATCACGGACGCTTAATAGAAAATAATGTCATCCGCAGATTAGTCATGTCGAGTAAATTACTGACCACCCCAGTCGTATTTTTAATTCAAAAAAAAAAAAAAAAAAAAAAATCAAAAAAAGAAATTCAAGAGACTACAAAGCAGCCTCCCCCAAATTAGAGCTCCAAGAAGACCTCGCACCTCCGCGAGCTCAGAAACCCCCGCCCAACTCAGATCCGGCAGCCCCTCGCACCTCGCACTATCTCTCCGTCAGCACTGGCGCCTCTCGCCGATCCCCTCTTCCTAAGCCACTGGGCTCTCTCCCACCCTGGCCGCAGACGTCGCTCACCTCGGGCTGACCTCACCTCCTCCGGCATCCGCCACGATCCGGGTCATCTCTCTCAGCGCCTCCTGGGACCGGCGCAAACCCCCCACCTCGCCGGCAGATCGCCGCCCGGCCGATCCCGAGCTCAGAATCGCCCAACTCCTGGGCCGCAGTCTGTCACCTCCATGTCCTCAGCCTTGGCCATTCCAATCGTGATCCGGCCACGTTTTCCTGGCCGGGCCACTGACTCCGCGGCTTCCACTCCGCTTCCTTCAATTGTGTGTTCATTGTACTGCTTGGCTTTTTCGCGTAGTGCGCCTGCATTTACGGGGTTTGGGGTTTGGTCTATGAAATTCCTTATACTATTTTTAGTGAACCGGGCACACCCCGAACTTTCTCCCGGCAGCCCCCTCAGATTCATTTTAAGGTCTATACACACCCCTCACACCCGCTTAACACAATAATATCAACGAATGACTATTATATCTTTCACCTTCAAAATTCCAATTAACTCGCCTCTTTCAGAAATTTAATTTCGAATCATTCTTCATTCCAATTAACTGGCACTTTTCACTTAAAAAACTCTTAAACTTCTCTCAACCAACCGAACATCAATCAACAACGGCAGAAGCATTTACCTGCATTTAAAGCCACGTAAGCTGGCGAAGAACCCTAACTCTTTTCCCCGAGGCAAGAACTCGAACCCTTTTGGAGCAGTATAGGAGTCCCGCACAATTTGCCAAAATCATACGGTAAGCTCAAGAATTATACTTTGGGGCGGTCAATTTTGAAATTTTATTGCTTCCTCGACGACACGTATCGTTACAAGTGAGGACAAACGACTTCTTCACAATAAAGACGTAGGCACGCGGGAAGGTTTATCAAGTTCGTGGTCATCGTGCGTAAAGCGGGTTAGTACTTTGTATCATCATGGTGGTCAAGCCGACTCACACTAATATGGCCGATGACGCTACCGAAAGGAGCATTTCTGGGCTCATCGCATTTGTTTTTGTATTACAAGCAGTTCGACGACTTCTTTGCATTTACGGGTTAGCCTAAATTAAGCACCCAGCAAGACATGGAAGACATGATTCACGGTTCATAAAGCGGGTTAGTGGAAATAGGATATTTCACACCCACCCTAGCTCTGAAGCTGAAGAAAAAGAAGCCATTTCCAGTGAAAATGTGTAAGTGATTCCATACAGTACCTCGCCTAAAGCCTACATCATGAACTCTCTCGATCAAGAGACGCTTGCCGCCTTTGAAAGAAAAATACTAAAATACCATTGGTTGGCTGCACTCGGGCGGATCGTCGGTTTGCGGGCCGCGGATCGGTGAAACGGAAGCATGTAAAGCATGTACGAGGAGTGGAAGCATAAGTGGGCCGTGAACAGAGAGAACCTGGTGGGGGCGTAGCTCGAGGAAAGTGGAAGTCAGAGGGGCCTATGGGATTGACATTTTCATTTAACGACAACAACATTGTCTTTGGTGATATCGATTGGGAAACTCAAGCTTTCTTACGCGGAAGAAAAATTTTGAAGTAAGATTGGCGAAATGGTTTATGAGTAAGAACGGAGTTAAAACCAACGAGAATATAACAAATAGACAAGATGCCACGCAGATGCATGAATGCTTGAGGATTGGGGTCAAAGGATGATTTATATCACATCGGGGCCGAGTCTTTATTTGAGCACTCTAACCAATTGCATTTAATTAATCGGGAGAATGAAATCAAGGAAGTTATGAGGTCGGTTCCAAGAGGAGTGAGTCAAGAAAAAAATGAAAATCTACAAGACGACAATGTCAACCCCGCGAAAATCCAGCTGCTAATCCCCAACATGGTCTTTCAGAACGGTCACGATTTTTAAGAAATTTAGGGAGTACGCAAGTGAAGAAACAGTTGCTCCCCATCAAGTTCAGAAAAATGAACCCAATGGTAGTTCGTGTCAAACGTGTCAACGCGGATTATGATTCTTCGCCTTGTTCACAAGCTGGGTACCGCCCAGGACCTACGTATTAAGACAAATGCAATGTTAACCATACACGCTGTGGAATTCCATCAAAATCCCAACAATCTCGCGGAACGCCGCCGTTAGATACGCGAATGTCTCAAGAACCCCAACCATATCAACGAATGCCTCTTCATCGGGTGACGTATAATGCACGCACCGGGCGTCGGTAGATCACCGGGCACCGCACATAGAGCCATCAAGGCAAATGGGTACTTAACAATGTACGGCAAACGAAACCCGCCAATTTGCTAGATCGAGTTACGTAAGAGTTGATCGATATAATGCCCTGGCCGACTCAGTGATCATCAAACAAGAAGAGCAAAAAATTCCGGTAGAGAATATACGTGTGCCCATCACCATCAAGGCGGGTTTTGGCCGGGCGTAGGGCGATTTGTATGCCTCTCGATAAGTTGTTTTTTGAAAGGTTCGCTTATGGTCGATCTTGGTCATTGTCAATTGACGATGAACGCATTTATCCCGCTGCACGGGCGGTGGTCAAGCCGGTAATACGGATTCGTGGGACACGGGTTCGTGAGGTCATTGAAGAGATCCGCGACGGACCGCCAACTGCACTCTCGGGTCCTCAGCGACCGACCAAAGAAAAAGGTAACTACCTATACTTCGCCCCGCGCTTGCCCCCATACTTCGCCCCGCATTGCCCCACTATTAAACGCGAAGTTGCTAACTAACCGCTAATCCGAATGTCAGTAGGTCTTCAGATTGCTATAAAGCAATGAGTCACGGAGCATCACGACATGGCCAAACACCTCTACGCCTAATCGAGCAAAATTCCTGTGAAAGCTCTCACACATGACGCTGAAGGCCGAATGCTAATGAACCATATTTCAAAGTAAAGACGCATACTAGAATGCGAGTTTGAGGATACGAGGCACTTGCTATCATCCAAGGAAACGGGCAAGCATACGATTTCTCTCGCCCGAACAACCGCTAGGACCGACAATGATTGGCTGAGGCATTCAACGTGCTTTCATCATCGATCGAGGACCAAATTCGGGACATCACAATGTCAATACTATTTATCATGTACCATCATGACCCTTGACAAGAGAGCAACAAAGGAGAAGAAGTTGAATCAGAAACCAAATGTGGTCCAAGGATTGGCTTGAAATATTACAGAAAAGTGGAAGAGGTTTACACGACTTCATTGTTAGAAGCCGCGTTTCCTCCTGCTGTACGAGGTTACTTCCGCTTAACCATAGTTTCAGGGTTGATATCGAGACAAGGAGTGCCTGCAAGTGCTGGTCATGTACTGGGAGCACCAGACGCAGACGGGAGTTCGCGCTAAGACAAATCGAAGAACAGCACCTAAAAATATGTACACAGTGATTTTCTTTTGAGCACCTGGTTCAAAATCTACAACAACTTCCTTGAACCATTGAGAGGTCCTATGTTCTGGACAAAGAGCCCATATCCAGACATTCTCCCACCGATATAAAGAGTACCTCCTATGACGGCTCCAAGAATTCTGGAAGAAAGACAAGGAAATAAAGTCAAGCAGATAAAGAGAAAATCTATGAAAGGCGCACTAAGCTAACAAGTGGAGTTTTCAAGGCCTCGCTGAAGGGTCCGTCATCCACCGCAAAATATGTGCGGTATCGCCTATAATGCAAGCGGACTGGCCCAAGTTAAGCCTCGCCGTACCGATTTTGTACGTCAAGCGCAGCATCTAATTTTTTTGTTCGCTTGAAGCGTATGTGTATTTAAATGTGGTAAAGCGGCTTTTGGATAACCTTTATTTACATGTGAATCAGCTGGCCATTACTAAGAATTTCATTTTTGTCATAACAAAGATTCGGAACGGAATCTGCGGTTTTTCATTGCTTTTGTGTCACCCTTTTTCTTTATCTTGTTTCGATCGAAGTTTTTTTACTTTCAAAGAACACACATGGGCTATAGTACAAGAGTTAAGCGCTTATGTTGCTTAGAAACTATGCGGCCATAGTATGTGGGGATCATTTTAACAACAAAGAATGAAAGCAACATAGCACGAAAGTTAAACACGCCTAAATTACACGTAATACAAAACTAGCAAAATTAACCAAGCTTTTAAATCGGGCAAACACAAAGAAAATTGAACCCATTAATTTAAGCATTATCATCATCAAACAAGTTAAGACTTTTCACAGCCTACACAACTATAAAAAACACTTTACCGCTTCACATTACAATCCCTAATTTGACAAGTCAATGGGAATTACACTATGCCCACAATCGGGTAATCGCAGCTGACTCTCCAAACTAACAACAAAAACACTACAATTAAGACAAATCGCACCAACAAAAATCAAAATCCACTTTTCGCTCAAATTTTCTCTAACTTCTCACTCAACACAGATCTGAAAAGAGGAGATAGAGGTTCATCAAGCCACTCCCAAAATCGACACCCACGAACCCGATCTGCACATCTCACGAACCTTCTTCCAGGATTCTTCTCTGTCAAGCTTACCCACTAATATTTCCCACACCAAAGACTTAATATCGTATTCGTGTGGCCCCATGAAGGTTCGGCCTCGTCTCTTCTCGACCTTTCAAATTTAGGTTCTTCAATCTTCACTTTTTGTACAGTTTGTTCAGCTTGTAACGGTCCAAACGGGTCGCCCCTATTTTAATAGACAAAATTTACCTCATTATGTGTGTAATTACTAATGTGCCCTCTTTAATTATTACATGAAATTACTAATTTACCCTATCAGGTTAAACTGCCATGGTGGAAGCAGATGCATACTAAAAATAAGACAGGCCCGCCCGAAAAGTTCTGTGGCGCGCTAGTATTAATTAAAAATAGTACAGGCTACATGTATTAATTAAACCTATAAGATGTGGGCCTTCTCGCAATTAAGCCTACTCATTTCTGTTTATTCTCTTAATTTTAATTTCCAATTTTGTCATGGAAATTCCTAAGATTTATTTTTTACTTTTTAGTTTAGGTTGTTCTCGATTTATCTTCGTTGTGTTTTTATTTCCGCTTCTCGCTTAATCGCCAAGGCTGTACTCGATTTCTGCTTTTTGTTTCAAGTATTTCTTTAATCGATTTCACAAGGCGTAGGCTGATCTCGCATTCTCGGGCATTTGCTTTTAAGTATTTTTAAAGCATTATTCGTAGTAATTATTTTTTGCCCGATATTCACAAATGTAGCTTAGAACAAAAAAGTTTTCTATATAGATGCCATGTGAGCCCGCACTGCAGAATTCTGCAGATAAAGACGCCGCACTTATTCATTATTCTTATTTAAGATACGCCGTGTGCATTTGTTCAAGCACGCCGCATTTGTTTATCCCCGAATGCTAACGCTTATATTTCGAGCAAGTCTGTGCCTTGCATGTTTCAGATCGACGACCGTGTGTTCACAAATGCCTCATCCGCGAAGATGCAGATTGACGCTCAAGAGGACTCACAGATTTTGTGCCGGCCGGGATTTACTCTGTGAGGACGTCACGCCCCATCAATCTTCTCTTCTCGATCGCTAGAAGTCGCCCACCTTGCACTTGTCGTGAAGTTTTACTTGTCTACTTTATTTCAGATGCATGACAGGCAATGTCTGTTCTGCCAGTAGGGCTAATGACGGCTCTAAAGATATGATAAGTTTAACTGATAAATTGATAATATCCCTGGATCAATAGTAAATTGTATGTCATTCACGATGATTTCTCTGCGATGAATGATTTGAGTTGATTTGAAGCATTCTTAGTGATGTTTTGATCAAGCTCGAGAGATAACTCAAGTGAGCGAATATACCCTACCTCAAAGTAGATTTGTGCCTTAACTCAGTTACTGAGTTTCTTTCTCAGCCATGTTTTCAACTTGTTTTGAATCTCTCTCCTCCGTTACTTGTGAGCATGCATAAACACTAAGTATTTAGGTTATTAGTAACCATGATCCTAAAAGGCTAACCCGATTTATTATCCACTAGCTTAACCCCCTGAAGATCTTCGCATTATACTGCAATTTATGTTCTCATAAGCCTTATTCTTACCTACGTTGTTCCTAGAGTACTTTTGAATTATCTATAATGAATCATGTCATGTTAGTCGAATAATCGTATGCTGTAAAGGAGAAAACATCGGAAGATTTTAAAAAAAAAAAAGTGAAATTTGAGAAGCATGAGAAATACAATCAAAGTGGAAAAGAAATCGTGTCTCAAGTTTAATATGGAAAAGTGTCTTGATGTTTACGGGTGATTTCTATGAAAAAAAAAACTTAAGAAAAAATATATGAATAAGTAATACGGTGTCAAGGACGGGTAATTTAAACGCGCGAAGGAATGTCAGTCAAGGTTGTAGTTGTTTAGACATGCTCTTTTCAACATAAGTAATTCAGAGTTTCACATCTCCTCGAGTATTAAAGTCTAGAGCCAAATATTTTTCATACCCTTCACACTAAGCCTCATTACAACCCTATAAAAGACCTTCTGATTTATGTTGCATGCATTGTTGATGATTGATAGACAGCAACCAAGCATATGGTGTAAAACATGGTCATTCAGAGAATCGAGCTTTAAACAAGAACTACTTGATACATTTGAGCGATGTAGTTTAGAAATTCACAATGTAATTTATCTACTCCTGATGAATCACGATATTACGTAGCCTAAGAGAGTTGTTTCATTATTCCACATCATTGTCGGTTCGAGAACCCAATGATATATAAGTACTCGAGATCCTTGGATGTTTAATTTGTCTCGCTTCTATGTCATTTTGCTTGAGTACGCGCTAACTTGGCCAAAGCCATGTTGTTCAATATACAAGGTTTTGAGGCCCCACTACGTATTAGCCGATGTTATTTTTACCTTAATCCGATATAATTTGCACTTGCTGCCATTTGGTGCTTTTCAGTAGCTTATCGCGAAAGGCTTAAAATAATCAAGCATGAAAATTTACCAAGAGTTATACGAGTCACGCATCCAAGTTAATTAGTATTCTACTATCAATACAAAAGCATAAACCTATAAGCAGGAGAAGTTAGAAGAAAAGTTACATCTCTCTCAATTTTGTTAAGCTCATCAACTACAGAGCTTTTGGCGCACTAATATTGAAGTCGTGAGTTGATTACTTTAATTGTTTTAACATTTTAATTCAAAGTTATTTTTATTGTTAAGATGAATGCTACTAATTTCTAAGTGTATTTATTTATGTCTTTATTATGAACTAATTTTATTATTAGTCGTGACCATGATGTACTGGATCGAATTACTGATTTTCTGAGTTAATTTATTTCCAGCTTCATAATTCGACATTATTAAGCATAATTAGTATTTAATATCTCGATATCAATATTAAGTCGCTCATATAAGGATTAATTGCTAGAAATAGGGTTGTCACTTACTTAATTGATAATCAGAACACACGTTTCACTTACCAGATATGTAACGCCACAGCAATTTAATAAAGATAAGCTATTAAAAAGATCTCCTATTTTGGAAGTTCTATCATGTAGATATAGCTAGTTTCTGTGAGACTTAATTCCAAGAATCGGTATTAATATCAATCAGATAAGTAACGCCATATGAACTAATAACCATTTAGTTAAACGAATCGATTAATCCAATAAATCACGCGCTCGACTATACTTCAATATTAAGTACAATCCACTACTTTTGCATTCATTAGTTTAGCACTTGCTCCGGAATACCAAAGTAAGAGTTCAGATAAAGATTTCATTGTTTAATTATTGCCAATTAAGGATTGCCAAAGCGCCCAAGACTTAGTATATTGGAATTCATGGCATCGATACTGCCTTATTCATTATATTATTTGACACGACCCGACACGCACTTAACACGAATCAGCGCCACGTGTTCATGTTGACGCCATTTTTATTTCACCTCTACAAATTTATGTATTTTCTAACCCCATATTTTACAAATTCTCCTTTTTAAACCAACCACCGATAAATTACTAAATCCTTCCATAAATTAATAAATCACCATTGTAATCATTGCATTACCTGATTTTTCACACAATAATTAATAAAAACTGATTACACAAAACACGATGTAAAAATTGATTGAATACAAGATTTCTAGAATAACTTATGTAATTAAGATACTTAAATTTTGAACACTAAAAATTAATTAATACGAAGTAGTATAAAATAAATCCGTTTTTTTCTAATACGTGCTCCTTACATAATGCTAAGGAGTAAAAGAAAATAATAAGGAAATATATTTAACAAATATTTTCATATTAAAGTTCAAATGCAAATCTTGTATTAAATAATTTCCTTAATTAACACCTTAACCTTTGCCCTTAGGGCACATATTAAAGAAACCATAAAATAAAAATAAACACCGTCCGACTAAACACTAGTTATAAAAAAAGAGAGTTGTAAAATGACTATTTTACCCCTAAATAAATTTTCTCAAACATTATACTTCCAAATAAGGGGCTAAAAGATAATTTCACATTTTAAAAAATTATTGTCTCTGTCCCTGTCTACTCCTCTCTCCCAAGTCCCACCTAATACGCAATCGGTACTTACATTTACCTGAAAATAAGCCATCTTTCTGCAAGTTAACCATCTCGAAGCGGGTCATGGTATGTCTGACCGGCAAGGCTAATTAATTGACATTGCTCAAAGACGCCCAGCGAAAACAAATAACTAAACCGGAACACCTGATCGCGTCAGAGCAATAGACTTAGTTGATTTAAGTCAAAAATTTAGTTATCTGCCGACGACGTGTTTTCAAATGAGATAGGTCATCCAAAGCTTTGCTTGGTCCAAAGAGAACCTCCGAAACAGCTGAAAGCAATTTCTCCGATTACACTCTGATGCCCAACATTAGTATAATGTGTCATAGGCATATGGAAGCATATTATGCATTAAAAACCATACCTTGTATAATGAGACCCTTTACGTAACGCAATGATTCATTTTACGCTACGGTAACGTTAAGATGCTGCGATACACTGCATCTTCTCCCTGTCTTTTGGGGATGGATTTTGCTATGTCAAGCCATCATCTTTGGGAGCTCATATATCCCTCAATATTTGTCCGATTTGCTTGATCTTTATATCAATGGAAAACTCTCCGTTTGTAGTTTCTATTGGTGTATAATTTGCTCATATATTATATAGATATACGAATCTCGAAAATTCATGGCTTGTATGGGGTTTCAGATTCATATTTTCATATCACATCATTGCCCCATGCTCCTTCAAATTCATTCTCCATGACTTTGGAAGTGAGGTTTCAGCTACTAAGCATACGAGGAGCTTTCTCAAGGTTTTAGTTTTTGGAGAGACCAATGCGACGCTGGCCGTAGTTCGTTTACGTAGGCACACCTTCTATAAGTAAGGGTCAACCTCGCCGCGTAATTGGTCGAGGTAATTTCAATATATAATTTATGATCGCGCGGATAAGGCTTATAATTGCCTTGATGGAGGTTGGACTTATATGTTATGACTTTGCCTTATTCAAGATCGCGACTAATAGAGTGATACATCATACAATGCCGGTCGCGACTAGTCAGGTGCGATGTTTTGTGCGCTTTTATTACCACTTTTCTTGAACATACACTTTATACATCTAGTTATTCTGCCAAGAGAGTTGTTTTTCTTAGTTATTATTAACATGTTTCATCGTGTTAACATGTCTTCCTTTAGTCCGGATCCCACTAATTAATTTTATCGAGGTCCGGTTAGAACATATGTAACTAAGTGTTAATTTAGGTCCACGGACCGTGATAACTTAGTTTTATCGAGGCCCGCTTAGGCCCGATGTAACTAAGTGTTAATTGAGATCCGCATACCGAGGTAACTTAGTTTTATCGAGATCCGAGGTAACTTAGTTTTATCGAGGTCCGCTTAGGACCGATGTAACTAAGTTTGAGTCGAGGTCCGCGGACCGATGTAACTTAGTTTTATCGAGGTCCGCTTGGGACCGATGTAACTAAGTTTTATCGAGGTCCGCTGGACTCGAGATAGCTTAGTATTATCGAGGCCTACTCTTAGGCCCGGCGTAAATCTGGGTGTTAATTAAGATCTGCATACCGAGGTAACTTAGTTTTATCGAGATCCGCGGACCGGAGTAAATTTTAGTTTTATCGAGATCCAAGGATCGGTATAATCCTAGTTTTATCGCCGCCTTAGGCCCGGCTTAACTAAGTGTTAATCGGCATCCGCATACCGAGGTAATCTCTAGTTTTATCAGTGATCCTGAGGACCGAAAACTTAGTTTTTATCGAGGTTCACTTAGGACCGATGTAACTATGTTTGAGTTGAGGTCCAAGGACCGATGTAACTTAGTTTTATCGAGATCCGCTTAGGACCATGTAATTCAGCCGAGGTCCGCTGACCAAGTAACTAAGTTTTGTCATCAGATCAAGGATCGGTGTGTTTTAGTTTTATCAGTGTCCTTTTATGACCACGAATTCAAGTTTGAGTTTATGTCCATGACCGATTTTGTGAATTTAGTTTTTATCGAGTATCCGCTGTAATCTACGTGAATTCAAGCTTTTATCGAGGCTCATTGGGACCGGCGCGTATACTTTGGAAATCAGCAGTCAGGAGACCATCCTCATAGTCTTACGCGAACGTAGGTTTTAGAACCGCTCGACTGCCTTCCGTCCTTAGTTAGAGATCGAGGCTAGTGTGACTTTCCTTTTCCATGACCGAGAGCGCATGACTTATGTGCCCCCGTCTTGGTGAATATGAATTTCTCATTCCCTCGCTTGATTTCTTGTATAAATTTCACTGACGTCAGGTGTCAAAGTGAACTCTCAACATGAGATTAGTTCAATATATGACAATTTATCAATTTTGAAATTCAAACAATAAGTCATGTTGGTTGCCCCCAATCGTTTAATCACAAGTGTAAAATATAACAATCTATCACATGTGTTAAATCTATCACATGTGTTAGTGATTATATATATATATATATATACTTTATTTTTAGGCTCACTCTTTATTTGATAAATTTCTGTTGACATTTATGCCTCATGACAGACAAGACACGAGATTGCCGATGTGTTTAAGATGATCCTACGAAGAAAGAGTGCATTCATGACAACTCATATTTAACACCTCATCACTAGACATTCTTCCTTAATTCCGTATTCTTATGTTCTAGTACATTTCGTTATTTATCAGACTTGATTATATACATCCGTAACACGACTCGATCGGCTCTGAAATACATGATCACACCCCGCGGTCATACTTTCTCAGTCCGATACCGAAAGAAGCTTGACTCATGGACACTAATGATCTAAACTTCCACACCACTGACGTAAGAAGAATGGCAGACAGCATTACATCAATCTTACCTGCTATATATCTACGGCAGATGCATAAAAAGTCATAGAGAAATTCAAATAATATTAAGAAATTCAAATGATCGAGAGTCCATTGATTATCAGAATTCTACATTTCAAGAATCGCATTTCTACTAATTAGCGCTCGGCCTGTGGGGATCGAACCCACGACCATAAAATCGTACTTTAACAACACCGTAGTTGAATCTTCTTTCATATTTTCTGATTGTCAAAGTTTTTTTTTTTAACAATTGAATTGTATTCAGTTAATTATGTTTTGAAAAAAAAAGAACTTGGTATTATTGATAGTCATTTTCAATCAGTAATAATATCAATCCTTTTTTTCTCGAATGACAAATTATATGGAGATTTTATTTCCTCCTTTCAATAATCAAGTTATTGGTTTTGTATCCTTCAATATATATTTTATGTTTCAGTTTAATCCACTACGTTTCACACCATTGCAATATGCATTTTGAAATCAAATTTGTTGAACATCGCTCCACTCAAATCAGAGACAATGTTCTAGTGGTTATGTATTCTTATTTACTTGAAATCCTTGAAGAATATATAAATCTTGCATTAATGGTGCGGCAACATCAGACCTGATGGTTAGTTCCTGAATTTAAGATACCGGACGTTTCATGAGAACTGGTTTCTAATGTAAGTAAAATTTTAGAATGGTTTCTACTGCTTCATTCTTTTCTTTCATGTCCTTTTTTTCCTCTTGCACTCAGATTAGTAACAATATGTATGATGTGATCCTCCACTAGATCCCTAATGGTAACTCTTGAATGTATTCCTTCATCACCATATGCTTTGTTTAAAGTAGTGATCTGAGTACGAGAGTGAGCCAGCGGACGAACAACATAGATTATTGTCTGATCCATTTTCGATCTGCCTGTTGATCTATTAAGACCACTGGACAAGGATCCTCCTGCTGCTCCCCCTTGCTTCCTTTGACTCAATATCAATGGAGGAGTTTCCATTTTCTAAGAAATTTTTGAGCATTATGAAGACAACCGGGTCGCTCTTGGAGCTAGAATTTCCATCTTGATAATTTTTTCTCGCAAGTAAAACGGTGGCATTAGCCGAATGGAGAAAATACAATATGGTTAACATATGAGTTATGACATTGGCACTATTTATTTATTGGACATGTGATGGTTCACATAAAAAATATGCGTGTGTGCCACAGATATTACTAGAGAGTTTATATTGAGTCTATCGCTGAAGACAAATATATGGCCACATATTTACATATACTAACAATTATTTAATATGTTTCACATGTCATGATGAACAGGTCGATAAGATTATCATTTATGATCTTATTAAGAACATATATACTTGTTATGCCAACTTATCGATTTACACATTTAATAGTCATTTAGTAATAATACGACGGAAGCATTCAAGCATATTCATCATCATAAAAACATTCCACTCAAAATGTCATACAATGCATAAGTACATTTAGAGGGGCATACAGTTTAACTACGTATAGTTGATTCTTTTGGGATTTCAAGTGGGTCATCCATCTAATCCAGTGGTTGCCTCATTACAATTTTCAATCAACATAAGTTGTAAAATAGCTCATACTTAGACATGTGTCAAGCCAAGGCAACATTTAGGACAGGTGTTCTGAACTAAAAAAAGAAAATGGTAAACCTATGCATACTTGAGATGAAGCAACTTGCCTGTTGATTGTTCATAACAGTGATGTAACCGCCTCTTTGTATTTGGGAAGGCCCACCGAAAAGTTGTTAATGGGTCGTGGTCCAAGATAAGGTCAAAAGCCTTTTTCATATTACCGCTGTTACTTCACTTATCGCATATTTGAGATATCAAGTAGATTTTCCAGATCATCTATAAATATCCCAACATTCAATTCACAGCCGAATGCTATTTTGCCTCCCACATATTTTTATTACCAACTTTAAACATTCTTCTTCTAACTTCGATCATCGGAGCTGTCAAGGCCACCGAGCCAGCCATAATACTTTCAGATAATCTACTCCATCATCTACACTCCTCACGCGACCAAGCAGGGCAAGACTATATAAGAGATAACCTCAAGAACTATTTCACCAGAACACTAAAATATCCGGCCGGCCCAGATAAATAAGACTGATTTCAATGCCTATCTTCTTCAAATAACCAAATACCAAAATCGCCGTGATCATTTGGCGCCAGTCTGGGACCCTAATATCGCATCAAACAAATATGTCCGACAATAGCACGAAGTTCCACGTCAAGACCAACACGCACTCCTTTCCCCCGAAGTCAAGCCTATATTCCAAAGAATTACCGCGAGAAAAATGGCCATGGGAACTTGAAAGCGCTTGAGCACCAGACATAAATCACGGTACCGCTGAGTCATAATACTCACGAGAATGAGATCGTGACCACCCTACCAAGTCCACAAAGCACGAGGTTCACATTACCTGGGATCGTCTCAGAGACGAAACATAAGTCCGCTTCTTTCGTGTGCCTGCATCTAAGTAGACCTCATTTGTAATAAATTTCATAAGAAAGATCAACTCAATGATCTGAAAAGGATGATGGCCTGAATCATCCCTCCAAGTTCCACATCATCAACCACAATGACGAAGATGCCTTTCTCCGATAGGTCGATGCTACCGCATCACCGGCCGGGTTCAAACTCCCGCGCTTAATCTCTTCGCATTTAACTAACCTATCAAACATTTGGTGTGGCTTCTTATTGCCCATGTATGACAATTACTTCCAATAACCCCGATGTTCATGCCAAGGCTCAAAATGTACCTCGATTGCAAGGCTCTTGATCGCGCACGAACTACTATCAAGTCGCCGACCTACACGTTGTTATTACCGACGATTGTCGCCAGTTTCAACGACTATTCACCCACGCAAAGATGAAATGAATCTGACGGATATCAAAGCAAGACCAACAGTCACATGAGTTACTATAAATCCAGATACGACCTCCTCACAGTATTCCAAAGAAATGGGATGACAAAGTCGCTTATACTAAACTTACTGGGCAAGCATCGCTAAAAACGCCACTCGCCGAATTTCATATTCTAGTTAATTTGTGCTTTCAAAAATATTGTTTATGAATTATTCCAGTATGAGTAGTAGTTAAATTTATTATTACTAGGGGTTATCATATAACCTTAACAGTGTATTTCTATACCGGATTTTGGAGTTATTATATATTTAACTAAGATTAATCATCAACGTTGCTGATTCAATTGTTTTGAATCTAGCCGCTCTATTATACGGAATCCTGAATTTATGATAAGTCACCTACCGTATGAACATTATAAATTAGGCTTCTTGATTAATTAATTCATTTGTTGTTATTCAGAAGTTCACAGCATTAGATTTAGTCGTTCAATAGATTTCCTCATAACAATGTAGATTTCTAGCTTAATTTTAGCGATATTCTAAGTGACTGCACAATAATGAGATAAATCGAATCACATTTAATCTAACCCTGTATGAGATAATCTCCATCATTTAATAGGAAATATAGTTTTTAGGTGAAATCACCCCTGGTAACTTTTAACCTATAAGTAAATCACCTTAAATTCCTTTGCTAGTTTTAAGTTTTATTATTTTAGTTAATCAATTCAAATCATCTTTTTCTCTCAACAATTACAATTAATTTAAGTAATCTCGCTTCTATGATTCGACTTACCGAAAGAATACACTAATACACGACTGTGAAAAAATCCATTAACACCCAACCATTAAGCAACGTCATATCCATTAAACCCAATACAGATCCACTCTCTTAGTCGAAACTAGAAATTGAGAAAAAGATTTGCCTCACATAAAGGGGAAAATCACATCAGCCAACACTTGTACCTAGAAAAACTTAAAATGAATGCATATCATACTGAGATCATTTCATGTACTAGTAATAATAATATGGTTTTGTCATATCATAAAGCCCAAAATAAAGTGCAACAGAATTCTAAAACAACACATTGAAGGATAAGTTAGCAAGTGCGACCTAAGAGATTACTAAGCATAATTGCTTGTCATAGCATAAAGGTTAATTAAAGTAACATTTACAACGATAGAAGACTGCAATCGCATGAGATCCAAAACCTATTTCCTCAGCTCACGGAAAGTGCCATCATACCTGACCAAAACAAGAAATCGTGAGCCCCCTAATTACATAAAATGTGAATAGTAATGAGCATAAATACTACTCCATACAATGATTCTATACAAACACATGAGTCATGACGATGAAAATTCGAGGAACTGGTTTGAAATTTTCAAACTGCCTCTACATCAAATATACTATAATGGTGTTTGATCCGGACCCATTGCTTACCGTCAACACTTCCACTACTTCCAAAATCAACTAGGGGGTATAAAACGAACTCCCTTATACCAGAAATTAAATTTCTCAACTTAGAATCAAGAATATCCTCTGCAATCACAACCAACGGCATTGGTGCTCCAATCCATCTAATATCACCGGGGCACTATAACGGTGTTATGACCACAAATTAAAACCACAAACCAAACTGCAACATTTTATAACAAGAACATTTAAAGTTGTGCGCTATTTACACTTCAACTAGACTAGGTCAAGTGTAGCTGAACAAAAGCTACATGAAAAATTACACACAAATGACTTGCCCCTAATCAAGTGAAAGTGGACAAAATAGAATAATACAATATGCAACTACATAATTGAATTGATTTAAAAAATGCAAGTACCAGCACATATACAAATCTCCTCACTGACATATATATCCTCAATGAAATATATCAACTTACCCACCCACCACCCCTAATATCAAACTAAACTTCATTAATCCTATAACTTAAATAATGAAAGCAGAACAACAAACATGAGATAACCGAAGCATGAAATCATATATTAAATGCAGAACGACGCCAAATCGGATTTCAACCAGATGAAACAATAAGCTTCCTAAGTAGTCACATCCTCAGATTAAAATCCGGTAAGTAGTTATATAGAAACAAATGTGAGTGGGACAAGAGCGGGGGGAGGGGGGGGGATGATTATTAATAGAGAATATCAAACTGTTAAATTGAATCCGTCTGAATAATTGATTAAAGCCTCAGTCGAGACATTATTATGTAACAAACTATCTCAACTACAAAGGACAAACACAGGGACTAGGCTTCCAGTTTTTGATTCGATATTCAACTGTCTCGATCACGTGTCGACGGGATTGAAAAGCATCCACAACCTCGCAACCAACCCACCGAGTAAGGTACTATATCATCTTCGTGCTGGGGACGTGGTTCCGAGGCTTGATACTTTTCAATCCATCGTATGCATCAATCGAACTGGCAGAGCAATGAGGTGTCAAGATCAAAAGCGTAGCTATTATGGCGTAGCTTGGCAAAGACCCACCAAAGCCTTAAATCGAGGTATCAAAATACTACTGGAGCGACATGCGATACAACAGACATTACGAGATCCTTTTCGTCAGAAAAAAAATGCCACCTTCGTCACAATTTTTTTTAAAACGTTGTAAATATTACTACTAGATATGGGGCTAAAGAAAACGCAAGCATTCAACCTGCATTCGACTTTCTGAGGTGTTAATCCCCGTGAAAAATGAAAGGCTGAATTAATGACGGTTAAAGAAAACAACGTAATCGGCAAGATTAACACTGGCTACATCCGGCCGCGAGGACAAGCGTCATGACAACTCAGATCGCATCTCCTAGGGAGCAGGAAGGTCGTGAGAATCATTTGAAAGAATGAAGTCGGCCTGAAAGTAGACATCCGAGATTACTAAGCATTCTTGTTTTCTCCCTATAGCTATGGAAATGCTTTTAACATACTACACTACACTTAAAAAGCAGTGAGTCATACATTTCAGTCATTTTAACATACGAGATATTTTATACCTTAGTAATAAATAAAATAAAACAATTAAAGTCGACACAAACACCCAACACAACGCTGGCATAACAGCAAAATTTTTACGGGTCGTTAATCAAAGGCAATCGAAATAAGAAATGTAGTTTGTGTCGAAAACTAACTGCTTTTAGGTCATTACCGCTTTACGGCATAAAGGAACGCAAAGATCAATTGCTTTTTAACGCATTTACACCGCAACATATGAAAAAGATCGTCAATACGATTTAATTCATATGGTATAAATAGAGAATGAAGTCGACTTGACTACGTCAATCGTTAAACCAAAACGCAAGTCAGAAGGTCGATTCTAAAAATCGTCAGCACATGAAAGATCGCATCTGCAGAGAAAGTTAAATCAATAACGCACTGAAGGACTAAGAAAAATAAAAGTGCCATCATACATGAAAAAGGATTTACAAATCATTGACGAGTAAGAAAAGGATCGAAGAAAAATGATCGAAACTTAACGCTTTATATTACCGGTATTGTACACACAACAAGACTTGCTTATAACCTGCTTTTTCTTAATCGGGTATTTATGGGCCTTTTATATATGTAATTTCATGTCAATTTTATGGTTTCGGAGATACAGTAAATTACACATCAAAATTGTTTTAATTGTAACACGATTCCAATGTTTTAGGCAGGTACAATTGCACACTATTTCATTGTTGATCTTGACAAAACGAATGTTGAAATGCTGTAAGCCTCATAAACAAAGACGCCTATCCTACGTAACTTTCAGTCGCGACGCATTATCGAAAACTACCAAGTTCGTAAGTTAACTAGTCCTATAATCTATTATTGATTGTCGCGTAGTTCAATAAACGAATTTTAATCATACATAGTATATATATATTATGGGCATCAAAAGGGAAACGTGGGACACTAAATCTTATGTATTACCGCGTTTCTAAGAATTCCGCATCGACAAAAGGAAGAGACTAACGCTTACTCCTTTGGGCGGAAGTTCGCTTACTACAACTTATCCGCCGAGATTAAATAGTATCACGGGTTGTCTAAATCAGCGATGAAGGGAGTTCGCCTCATCAAAAACGCTTATTCATCAATCAGATGTACAAGCAGAGATTCACAACCTGCAGGATATCCTCGACCCAAACGCTTCCCAGTAATCGCTTTCATATTTGTACTTCGCACTTACGCTCTTGTTGGCGCGTAGATTTCAATATAATGATTGTGATTTTATATATATCTTACTAAGGTTATATAAAGTTGCAATATGCAACGCGATTACTAAGCACGTCGATACTTAGCATTATTGTTTACAATATGATAGGAATCGAGACACTACCTATTCTAAAAAGAAAATGAAGTCAACTTGGTAGTTTTCAGATAAGTATAATAATTTGTTATTATTTTCCTCGTGATAATTAATATAGCTCTAATATCTCAATAAGAGGGTTAACAAGTAGTAGTAGTAATTTTGTGAAACGAATTGCTTCATTAGTCAGAATTTCATGTTTATATTCAATCAATCAATATATCAGAAAAATAGGAGATCCTCCTGCCTATTCATGTTTGTGAGATTCTTGCACACAATGATTCCGACAATTTGATAATTAGAGATTTCGATCCGTATAAGCGACCATCGCACATCCTCCAACAACCCAATCTGCCTCCCAAACACCTCTACAAACAAAATTCTCCACCACCATCATCACCTTCAAATACAGATCATCAACCTCCAATACAACCCCTCCGTGCCCGTGACATCTCCATGACTGCATCGCTATAATCTCGTATCTAATAGAGTTTCGCCTCATTAACATAGCCCCAAAGAACCGCTTAAACATTAACGATAATCATGTAGAGTTCCCACCACGGCACACATCGGTATGATTTAACTTCTACGCCGCTACCGTCCACGGTAGCGGTAATGACATTGGGGATTTAATAAGAAATTCCATAACTTTTCGGGGCTCGACAACAACATGAAAATTAATTTCCCCAGACCGTTTAAGTCCTCATGACGGGTTTCAAGGTCGTAAAATATTTTCGAGCATTAAATTTCCAATGAATGAAAGTAGAAGTGGGTCATGATGACTCATGAGACGCCTTAATCTTTATGCTTAGATAAATGGCGATAATGAAATATTATTATGGTATAATTTGGTCGAGGTTTTTCAAGAGAATTACATAACACTAGAGTTCCAAACCCATGACGAATTCGTATGTGCTATCAAACAAACTGGAACCTTATAGAGTACTGGCCAATTTGCTCGCCGAGGTACAGCGAGATTAGCATGACTCACCGTATTCCGTGTTTTTCTTATCGGATCGGCGAATGCTGCAACAGAGGTTCAGATAGACAACCCAAGCGCATTGCTTTTCAAAGGAGCTAGTTCGCTTTAGAATTCCGAGGTACAAAGTTGGCCAAGAAAAGTTAGTCTTCTAACAACTAGCCTTTTATCATCTACAATACCCAACGCTACTCAATATCATTCCTCTCAATCACTCATCCAATACATCCTTTCCTCAACAAACATGATCCCTGCAACTATACCTATCTCCACCTACCATTCCAAAATCAAGCACACCGTCAATCACAAACCATGAGAACGAACGCATAAAAAGAGAAGGATAACGGTCTTCGTTTATCTACAAGAAATCTACACTCTCTATCATGGAATGTTGTGACAACACAAACAATGCAATTTTGGAGGCGGCAAAAGAAGAAACTCATTTATATGAACAATTTGAGGCCGAGGATAATGCAACACCAATTTCATATCTTCAGCCTTGCGGACAAGACGAGTTTTCAAGAGGTACAGATATTTAAATTAAACACTAATTCATTCAAGAAAGAATATTAAGTCAACTTAGTGTTTCAGATAATAATAATAATTTATTAGTTATTTTCTGCATGATCAGCATAATATTAGAATATATTTCAATAGAATATCTAACAAATTATTATAACTAATAATGCTCGATTAGAATATTAGATAATTTGGCGTAAAATAACTAACAAATTATTATAACTATACAAAAACTACTAAGTCGATTTGATTTCTTTTTAGAATAGTAGCTGGCTCTCGATTCCTCATCAAATCAAACAATAATGCTAAGTATCGACATTCTTAATGTCTACATTGCATATTGCAACCTATATAACCTTCTAAAAGATATATAAAATCGAACACGGCTTAATGTTTAAATCTACTTACTGCTAAATATGTTCAATGCAAATATGAAACAAGACGCATGAGCATCTGGTTCAGGATATCCTCTGTCATAATCTCGGCTACCAGACTCATACAGATTGAATTAATAAAGATTTGTCAATGAGGCCAAACCCCTTATCACCCCAGCTTGTGAATCTATTATTTCTAATCTCCGTATAGAGTTTCAGAATAATAACCTCACCATTAGCATTAGTCTCTTCCTTTCGCCTAACGCCAGCCATTGTAACACAAATACTTATAAGATTTAGTGTCCACATTTTCCTTTTGATGCCCATAATATATATCTCCCTATAATATGATTAAAATTCATTATTGAACTACCACAACAATCAATAATAGATTATAGGACTAGTTAACTTACAGCTTGGTAGTTTTCAATGTCTGATCCACTTGCAAAAAGTTCCAACTGCATAGACGCGGTCGCTTTACGAGATTCGCTATTTCAACATTCGCTTTTGTCAAGATCAACAAATCTAAATAAGTAATTGCATTCGCCTAAAACATCGAATCGTGTTACAATTAAACAATTTTTGATGCCAGAATTTCATCGTATCTCCGAAACTATAAAATCGTATACGAATTACATATATAAAAGGCCCATAAATACCAATTAAGAAAAACAATATAAACAAAGTCGCGACCGCGTGTCCTGTCTCTGTGATAAAGCAAGATTACGCTTTCCCAATCATTTTTCGTCTAACTTTTTACTACTCCATCCATGATTTCACAAACAAATTCCTTTTTTCATGTATTTATAAATTTTCTTTCCCTACTGGCCCTTCCTGCTAAGATTCAATGATTTCTTTCTCTCTAGATGCAATACTCAACAACACAAGCAATTTTTAGAATCAGCCTTACAACTTGCATTTGGTTTTAACAAACAAGCACCATCCAAGGTCCCAACTCAACTCTCTATTTCTCCTATATAGTCCCATCATATTCAACAATCTTTTTCATATATTTGCAGTGTAAGTACATTAAAAAACAGGTGATCTTGCAATTCCTTTATACCATAAAACTGGTAAGCAAGCTCACAGATTGGTTTCCACTTTGCAACTCTATTTCTTATTTCCAATTTACCTTTGATTAACAACCACATAAAAAAGCTGCCTAACAACTGTCTCCGCATTGTGTTGGACTGTGTCAACTTTAATTGTTTTATTTTTATTTATTACTCCGTATAAAATATCTCATATGTTAAAATATTTAAATGTGACTCCTACTTTTAAGTGTAGTGTATTATGTTAAAACATTTCACACACTATATGAGCTTTCAGGTACTTAAGTAACTCGTGACGCCTACTTTCCACCCGACTTCATTCCTTTCATCAATTTTCCCAACCCTTCTAGGAGATGCAGTACGAGTTCAATCACCCAACACCTTATCCTCCCGGAAAGACGCGAGCAGCACCGCAGCATTCATTGTTTTCTTTTCTTTCCCATCATCGTTCAACCTTCATTTTCACGTGATTCTACCCGAAGTCGACCGAGCTCGGGTATCAGCATTGTTTTCTTTAGCCCCATTCAAGAGTAATATTTACAACATTTTTAAAAAAAATCAGAATCGCCATGCAGCATTTTTTTACAAATAGTGATCCTCTCAATCAATCCGTTGTATACTCTTGTATCACATCCATGTTATTTTGATACCTCAATTTCTGCTGTGCTTGCCAAACTCACCATGCTTCCACGCTTTTTTGATCTCGATAATTTCAATCGCTTCCTCTCAACTCGATTGGTACGCACGATGGATTGAAAAGTATCCACAACCTCACCACCCATCCTAGCACGAAAGATGATATAGTACCTTACTCCAGAAATGAGCTGCCAATGGACCTTCTCAATATCAACGAACCGATAGTTGGTATTCTGCAAAAAGGAAGACAATATTTAGGGAAAAAACGAAGGAAAAGGGTAGCATAAAACAAATAATATATATATATATAATAAAATATAAAAAATGACCTCGTTTGAGTTATACTCCCCTATGGCCAAAGCGGCACATTTTTTTAGGTTCTCATACTGGTCGCGATCATCTTTAAAGTCGAGCTTGGGAAGATCTACTAATTTATCGTCATTGAAAATCTAGTGAAAGCAAGAATTGGGATTATAACATAGAAAAGAATTGAACATAATATTTGAGATAGTTGAGATGTGGACCTCCATATTCTCGACTTGTTTGAGATAGTTGAGATGTATGTTAACGTTCCAGCGATGAGGACGTGGTGGAGAAGGACGACCAGCATCAATGACGACGCAGGGCGAGTTTCTGAGAGACTCGTAGCTCTGCTCTTTGGTTAGAGGTATACGAGGTTCGTATGGAACCTGTTTTGGGGGGGGGTACCTAGCCTGGTACAACCCCTTTTGTTGACTTTCAAGCCTGGTGGGTGCTTGCCAAAGTTGTCCATCACGAATTTCAATCTCTTTTCCTGCATCTCCAAAACGTACTTCCTTTTCGAACAACAAGTCGATTGATCTGTTTCGAGAACATCTTTTTGGGAGGAACCTGGAGACGATGGTTTAAGGATAGGGATAAGCCATTTTTTCCACCAATTTCATCAAATATAAGACTTTTCGAATAAACTTATACTCACTCCGTTTTTTATAATACAAAACCACAAAATTAGAAAGTAAATCAATCGATAAATAATTCAGAACAACAAGTCTCAAGTTAGAGATGGATCTTTCTTGAAGATATCTTTTCGAAGGAACCTGGAGACGATGCTTCAGGGATAGAGATAAGCTTGGGCGCCATTTTTCCACTAATTTTACCCTAATTTCATCAAATATAAGACTGATGCCATCAATTATTAATTATATCATACCGAATCCAGTCTAGTCCGTCGGATTTTCCTGGATATAAACTTATCCCTGACCTGATCCTGACGTTTAATACGTAAAATAAATAATTTGACGTATCCGATAATTTAAAATATCTGATATAATCCTATCTCGATCCGATTATTTAATAAAACTATTTTTTTTAAAAATTTTTAATTCTTTAAAAGCTAAAACTCAACCCTAGTAGTTATTAATTATATCACCAAAAAACCGCCCATGGTTAAAGGGGACGGCTAAACACCTTCAAGGTTCAACATGGACCACTCCCTTCGCCTAGTAATTGTGGGCAAGGATCTAGCAAATACTTCCGTGAAAATAACCAGGTGCGTAGGTGATTTCGGAGCTATAAGTAAAACTCCTGTGATGAGTATTTCAGCGATGAGGTGTTCAAGACTTCAAATTGTGTAATAAAGTTGGTTGTTGTATTTGTATTTGTTGTTAAGATGATATAAATTGTGGTGTTTTTGTTGGGATGTCAAGATTAGGGTGAATAGAACTCGAGGAATATTCGATGTATGCCCTTAATCGTATGGAATCATTGATCATAATGGTGATATGGGGACTCATGGAATATAATTTAATTGATCATTATGTTATCATGGAATCATTGATCATTATGGTGATATTCGGTGTACCCCTTAATTAAGTATTATCATTATAATTTTCCCTTGAATCATTGATCATTTCAATGTACCCCCTTAATCGTATGGTGATATGGGGACTCATGGAATATAATTTAATTGAGATTTTGTTATGTTTAAAAATAGAAAAAGGTTATGAGTGTCTTTTAATAATAATAAAAAAAAAGAATAATTCCAGTCCCATGTTCCCTGGCCCTTCATTCACACTGTTTATGTTGAAATAACTTCTAAATATGCAATGCCTTGACCTATGAAATTGAGGTATCAAAATAACATGGATATGATACAACAGATTGAATATGAGAGGATCCCCTTTTTGCTGTAAAAAAAAATCACTTCTAAAAGATTTTCTGGACATTGTAACCCCTCCTCTCTACTTTCCTTTCGGCCGAAGGTATATGAGTTTCGTAATGGTTTGATATGGCTGAACGATAAACTCATGCTGATTCGTGGTTCCTTCAGATTTTGAAATACTTGTAGCCATCTTCTGGACTCGTCATCCCCTCTTCCCAATCACACATGCGACGACCACCAAAAACGACTTGTTGTATACCCAAATATCTATCAAAGAAAAACAAGAATTTAATTTCACATGATACACTTCCCAGTTACTACACTGTGGAACCTTAACCACTTCATGTGTAAGAGACTAAGAGCGCTTATTAGATATATTGTAAGAAAATAAGTATTGCATATAAGTTTAAGTAGACACTTACCCTGAGCTTAACACCGTCAAACAATTAAGGAGTACATCAATTGAAAGGATATCTGATGTGCCAAGGTCAACCCTGTTAAACAAGACATCATATGATCATATTATTGCATCAATTCGAAATAACTTTCTGAACAAGGATACAACAAACATACCACACTCTACCCCAGTTATCCTGGAATTCTACATCACTTATATCATGGAACGAAGAAGGCATCACATTGAAACCTTTGTCGGCATCATAAAGCGGATCATACTCCATGGATGAATTTGCCAACTGCAATCATTAATATCCTCATAAAAGATTTCATTTACAATAATTAAGCTCGATCAAGAAGTTTTGACCTTATCAGTAGATGTATGCTAGGAACTCGTCTGAGTCATGTGTCAAAGTTAAACTTCATGATATTCAAATTCTGGAAGGGGGACTCACAACCTTGTACTCTAAAAGAATCATTCTCGAAGGACCAAAATAAAAGTTATCCCTAAAAAAATTGCAGTCTTTATATCTAATTTTCTTACAAACAGAATAAATATGTAGAAAACTCAAATTATTCAAACACTGGTGTAACTCAAATTAGGATAGTGTTACCCTGTACCTGCAAATTAGATGAGTTGTATGCACCTAAACGACCCATGACATACCATGCCTGAATTACCTGTTACAAATAGGTGAACTAATGTAAGTCAAACTAAGCATTTCTTTCATGAATGCTCTGAAAGACTCCAAGGAAAGAAGATATGCAGTATGTCTACATGAAAACGGAAATGCAAGATAAAAGTGAGGATTTTTAAATTCATACGCTGCCAAGAAGGTCCACATCTCGGTCAGAAGGCGATCCGTATAGTTCAAACCATATAAAGGAATCAAGTGGATTGAAGCTGTCAATCACAAGAACATGGTTTGAGCATACTTATCTCCCCAAGATCAAAATGTTATCAGGGTTTTAGTAATTTGAACCAAGTATTACTGGTAAATATGAACCTTGGAAAATATATTCCAATGCATATAGCCAATAGAAAAGGCATGGTCAACAAAGAGTTCATCACCTCTAACATAAGCATACCGGAATGGCATTGCTCATAAATTTCACTCTTAGTAAATTTGTTGATGAAACAATTTCAATAACAGTCTGAGTGCTTACAAATTGGTAACAGTATGCACATAACAATCTGCCCAAGAACAATTGAACTGTCAAACACTCATAGTTCTAATTTTTTAATTTCACATAGAAACTTAGAATGACAAAATTTTCCCTTCTTACCGTTTACTCATTGACAAACTAGTAGGTCTTAGTTACAATAATTCACTGTCGCTGTTATCTAATTATCCTTTTTGTTTGCTTGAGCATCTTTATGGCATTCAATGGAGATCAGTTTCCAAGGCTAATTAGTTCCTCAAAATATTGTCCTCCAGGTTTCTCTGATAGCCTTTTTTGGTTGTTCTTTTTAAAGTTAACAGGTTAAGCTTTGCATTAAGCTGACACGATAACAGCTGAACATAGAAAACCTTTCGCAGAAAATGTTATAGTAACAACTTGGAACAAAGAGACAGGTTGAAATAAGTACACGGAAATAGTGAACAAAAATCGAACTAGAGATGTTAAGAAGAGGGCTAAGGGCTCAGTACTCCCTAAAGCTGACTTTGAATGCCAAGACAGATCCAGTTTTAGATTTTTGCAAGTCTCGACCCTTCATTCGCACTCTTTCTTCAACCTGAGAAATTTGAGCAATTAAATAATCTATCCGGTTTATAAACATTTCAAAAAATCCTGCTACCATCCTCCAACTATCTAAATCTGGTTAAACTTTTAAAAAAATCAAAATGAAAGAAACAACAATTTTTTTCCATCCATAAAACGAATGGTCATATCAATTTTTTGAGCCCGTTTGTTGCTAACCCCTGAATCCATAAAACGAATGGTCATATCCAAAGTGATAGTCATTTATAAGACCCTATAGCCTCACGACACATTAAAACTTCTTTGGCCCTCAAGTCATTTTTCACTGCTTAATGATCAAGAAAATGGGCCTATATATAAGTTTGTACAAATGTCAATAATAATTTCTATGATGAAGGTGCTTGCTTTCCTGTTATATGATGTTTTGAGAAAGACTTTAAAACTCCAAACACCAAACAGGATACAAGAATAAAAAACTGTCAAAACACATCAAATAACTGGCATCATCCTGCTATCCATATACCACAAGGTAGACAAGCGAGAATTTTCAAGAATTCATGCACTCTTTAAGAAATACGATAAAATAGATTATAAATCCTCACTGCTTAGTAACCACTAACCACAAAATCAATTAGGGCAAGATCATACTTTTTTCCTCATAAGCTCCGGATCCCCAATACTATCTCCAAGAACAGCACGCAATTCAGAATCAGTCTGGCAAGCATCTTCTAACACCCTATCCATCATTCAATCATCCCAGTAACTAACAATCAGAAAACAATGAGAACGAAAACATATCAAAAAACTAATACTCAAACTAGTGAAGTTACTTGGCCCATGAAGGATAATTATTCTGACGATCATATTCACGCTTTCGCTTCTCCTCGCGAACCTTTAACAACCTTCGACCTCTAGCTGTTGTTCCTGACGCTTTTGCACTACTGCTTTCATTCATCAAAATCTCACCACCCTCACTTCTAGCTTCATCTGATTTTTTCGATACAACTAATGGAACACTAACTACGTTTCTTGATGATTTGGGTGCCAAAAATGCAACATTATGATTATAACAACTTCCAACAACTTGATAATTTAAAGAACAGTATAATTCCATATATGTTACCTGCATAACATATGAACATAATAAATAGTACATTTTCATTAACAGAAACTGGATAAAGATTCAATTTTTATGAACTGAAACTGGATAAAGATTACTTTCCATATCATATAGAGTAAAAACATTCATATTCTCTAGCTCTGGAAATATATTGAAATGGCTCATTACAATAACTACGCTTCTTATCTATTGTGAAGTGAAATGCGGAGTTTGAGTCAATACGAAAACAACCTACCTACTTGTTATAACATGCTAAAGGTTGCGTATTATTTGACCCCTTACCCCTTAGTCGAGAGGCTTTTCAAAAGCATTGTGGCACGCTAATCTTAATATTATGAAGTGACACTTGATAAAGATTAGATTTTTATAAACTGAAAGTGAATAAAGAGTATTCTTTTTTGATAAATAAGTTCTAGAAAGAGATGAGATAATTGAAATAAAAAACAAGAAAGTAACATAAAAGAGAAAGTGCAAACAATGATTATTTATTTACAAATTAATTGGGAAGTAGAGAGGAGACTTCCAAAAAAAGGAATATTTTGGTTAACTTGGATTTTGAACTTCCAATTTCAATGGTGGTTTGAGGTATTCAGCAAGCTTCAATGGAGCATTTCACAGAAAGGAGGTCTGGATGTTCGAGTTAAATGTTTCGATATAGTTGGATTCGAAAGCTTGATTCCACGTTTTTAAAACAAAGGAAAACATTAATTAAAAAAAATTGAATGGACTATTTTGTGTTGCTTATATGTTCCAAACATGAAAAGTTAAATCTTTTGGTAACCAACAATAAGTTGAAAGATCGAAACGCACTATTTTATCCTTAAACATAATTTCGTGAACTACCACCTCTACAAATGTATAAGAAAATAGTCATTTCTAATTCCCAAACACTTACTGCTTTGGTGCCAGATATAATACCACGTCAAAATGCTCAAATAGAGCCGATTGATGGATTTATTTTGTCAAATCACAAGAGTTTAATTGATTTAATTTAACCTTATTTTTATGGTTCGAATTTGAGTCGACCCAACTCCACATATTAGTCTTTCCTCTTTAGTGCTGATCAGTGTTCTTCTTCAAACAAGCGAAGTCGCTCTCGAACTTTGAAGGGCTTTATGGAATCAAGTAGGCGACAGATCCTACCTTTTATTTCAGGGGGAGAAAAACCCATTTAAGCTGGTTTTTTCTCTCAAGATTTAAACTAAGACGACCGATTTTGCCTCGGGGTCGGCTTTGGGCCCGTACGGTGATTTGATAAATAAAAGAAAAATAATAATAAAGTTTTTATAATTGTGAATTTTTGTCAGCTTACAATACATTAATTTCTATTTGATATCAAATTTGTGTTTCATTAAACTTTATACTCTATAAGCTACTGCATATAAAAAACATAAACAAAGAGAAAAATCAAGCCTTCAAATTTGTACAATATATATTCATTATTAAATAAAAAACATAACTCATTAATCAAGCAAAATATCACAATTAACAAACAAATGCACACAAACAAGAGAACAACTGCCAAAATCAATAAAGCTTAAAACTTAAATTAACCATACCAACAATAAACAAAACAAACAAACAAGTTGGAAAATAGAATCAGGATAATAAACTAAAATTAAAGCGATAATCAAATATTAGAAATAATAAACTACAATTATAGGATTTTTTTAGAAGCAAGAGTTTCGAAAGGAGCAGATATGGTTTTTTTGTAATCGGTGTAAGAGGAAACGTGGAGGCTCGAGACTTTGTTAATTAGTTATATTAGCTAATTTTTATTTAAAATACACAATAATATTGACCTGACCGACCTAAGCTATAACTGCTCAAGCCGAACCAATAACCGGATCCGTCCCACTTTTAATATCAATTGAAATGTCCGTCCGACCGGTTTTAATATTCGAAAATCACGGGATCGACCGATCATTTTTTAATCCGAGTCCAACCAAACCCCTAGAATCAAGTCAAACATTTATGTCCACAGTTGGACATCGAGTCCAGTCTAGTAATTTGTCATGAGAATAATCAGAGCAACAAACTATGAGGCAAGCATTGGAAACATGAGCAAAGAGAATATCAAGTCACATGTTGAGCACAATCAAGTGGATCCAAAAATAATTACAATGAAGAAAGCATTTACATACAATTGTCATTTACATTCGCATACATTTGCCAATAGTTTCTTATAAATACACAAGCCAGAATCCCCTGAGAATTATGAATACAATGATTATCTATTCTACATTTTATCTCCAAGTCTGATTCTCTTTCTCTAAGAACTCTTTCCCTTCGTCGCTCTCCGCACGGCCCATTTCCCTCGCTTCACCTCAAACTTTCTTCTTCTCCAACTCCCCCGCATTCCTTACATTTGCTATCGCCGGGCCCTTCTCGCGACCCCCACCATGACCAAACATCCCTATAAAAAATGAGTCATCATAGCTGATGAAATCTTGCATCCTCGCAAGCTCAATTTCGTGAGCTCTCAAGCAACAAAAAGGCCTCAGGACGCCATATCCAAATTATGTCTGATGACATGAAATCCCTAAGATCCAACACCAAGACTTTCAAAAACAACATGCTCAATTCAGGGAGGATATGTTAGAAATTTTTCGAAGCCTGAAAACTGATCAACAACCACAAACTCCCCTCCACCACCAACCAACCCCGAAAAACGACCCATCCATCAACCTTCAAGTTCTACCTACCATCCACTGCCACCAACACCACCCGCATATTTTCACAAATAATAAATCCATACGCCTACCTCCACTAAACACAATTCACCTAAGTGAATCCTCCTCATCCCAAGCTTATACAAACACAACCCAGGCCATTCCCCTAAATACCTTTAAACCCAAGCTCGAATTCCCTCACTGACCTGGACCGCAGCCCGACTCACGGGTTCCGAAACGCATTAACCCTACTTTGCCTCAACCCCATGTCCACCAGCCAGAATCGGATACGGCATTGATGCGACGGACGGTCGAGTCAAATTTGGCTCCACTGCCCATCGACCTCAAACCCCCTAACCAACTGGAAAGTTTTCACCGATGCACTTGCTTGTCGATTTGATGACATCAACATTAGCACAATAATATATGAATTTAAAAAACTTACCCAACACACCTCTGTCAATGATTATGTGAATAAATTTGAGGAACTCAAAGGATTTATGATCAGCTTGGACCGAAATTATGATGAATTGTATTGGATTAGTAGTTTTATAAGTGGATTAAAAGAGGAATTACAAGAGGCGGTAAATGTTTAAGCCAACATCCTTAATTGAATCATTTGATTTAGCCCTAGGATATGAAAAAAAAATTTATGCATTAACCACCAAATTGAAATTCACCCGTTATTCTCCAAAATCCAATTTCAACCCCTCTACTTCTTCCTTTAAGACTTTACCCCCACCTTTCCTTCCTTCACCCACGCCTCACCTAACCACCATAAATAACAATATTCCTCCAAACTTTCCCAAAAAGTTACTCACACCAGCTCAAATGCAACACGAAGAGAGAAGAATTTGTGCTATAATTGTGATGATCCATACACCCCGGGACACAAATGCAAACAAAGAACTCAGACTTCATAATGTCCGGCGTTGTTAACAAATGCTTCACGAAAAACTCATCAAACGAATATGTTGACCAATTGCTTTTTTATTAAGAACCACCAGACAGCCGAGAGGTGTCTGTTAACGCAATCACATGTCCAAATACCTCTCCACCTCGGCACTGGGTGGCACGATCAACAAACAAAGCCCATCCACATTCTGGGCAGACACCGGTAGTACCAACAATATTCCTCACATGAATCTCAATCACACAATTAACATTCCTTGGGCTCCAACACCACCTAAGAGTCTGTCAACATCATTACGTAAGATAACCAACGAAATATCTCATATCACCTCACTTTGAATGGAAAATCCAAAGTCACAAATTCACCACATTAGTTTTCAATACTCCATTAAGAAATGGGCTAAACGCGCTGGTAGTGAAATGCATTGGTTACAAAACCATAAATTTCCATATAATTTAATTTCCAAAGATGTACTGATACTGGGCCGACACTCCAAAATCACTGCTAAGTCGCCACATCTCAAGCCGACCTCCAATTGATATTTTCAAAAAAGCTCACCAAGTGGATGAAACACTCCAATACTCCAGCCATAAGCCAACTCTTCTCCCTTCAATTTGCCAAAGATTTCAATTTGCCACATCATGATTATGTCACATCATGCTCAATTTTGCCAGAGCAAACACGAACTGTAACATCCCCGGGATTATCGCGAACAATTGCCATCCTCAAACACTACGGACACGTATCAACATGGATTTCATGTAGGATTACCAAAGATCCAACGCTAAGAACGCACTTAGTAACGGCTCACGTGCTCAAAATATCTCTCATTTCATCAGACTTCACATCCTTTTCACCGCACTCAAAGTAATTTCAACTATTCTTGAATCATATCCATAAACTCCATGGAACGCCAACACATATTATTTCGTATAGTATAAAGTATTCCGAGCGCAACGTGTTAACTCTTTCACAAAAATTGGGTGGACTAAACTCCACGCAAGCACCTCCTATCATCCCCGTAATCGACGGGCAAACAGAGGTAAACCAATGTCTGAGACATATTTAAGGTGCACGCTAGCCAAGTAGCGCTCCGGCGGGATTGGAGCAATCGCTACCTATAGCCGAAGCCAGTATAACACAGCCCATTCAAGCTTCTCCGAAACTCCTTTACCCATTCAAGTATCAGAATACAAGCCTCCACATCTACCTTCACTGCATCATATCTCAAGGAAATCCAACCTAAGTTGGGTGGATACGTTGAACAAAGCGAAGCAATAACTGGCTAATCAGCAGAATTTAACAATCGGCTCAAGAGACGGAAAAGTGGTTCACACCACCTGGTGACCGATGCTAATCTTTCAAGTAGAGAACAAGTTTATTTGAAATTACAACCATATGCATGTGTACTTTTGTGGCCTCGGCGAAGCATCCGAATCGGGCCGCAGTACATGGACCACTGTTGCTAGGGGAAAAATAGGACCTATACCTCAAGCCCAGCCTCCCAAAGGACTTAAAATCCATCCAGCTTTCCATGTGTCCTTACTTCCAAGAAACACGTCAAGAGAAAACCGCAACAACTAACGCCGCCTACACAACCCATGACGGTTCTTTTTCATTCATCCTCCGGCAATACCAATGTCGAAAATAAAAAGTATAAGTGACACACATATATCAAGCTTCATTCAACGAAACCATCTCACAATGCAAGAGCCACCTCGGAAGATTATTACACTATTTGAAGACTATCCAAAGATTTCTTTGGGGTCAAGAAAAACTAAGTGGAAGGGAGCGCGAGAATAATCGTGAGCAACAAACCATGGCGCAAAGATCGAAACATATGTTAATATCAAGTCACATTGCCGAGCACAACTGCTGGATCCAAAAAGAAGGTTACAATGAAGAAAGCATTTACATGTTAATTGTCATTTACATTCTGTTTTGCACATTTACAATAATTTCTTATAAATACAAGTTTATAACTCTTGAGAATTATGAATACAATGATTATTCAAATTCTTTACATTTTCTCTCCAAATCGATTTCTTTCTAAGAACTCTTCCCTGCCCGCAAAGGCAACTTCTTCACAAACTTAACATTAACCGAATCTCTACAAACAACACACACTATCGCTTCTCCCCTCTCTTCTTTACCAACCACCACACTTCTCCAAAAACCCATCACAACACCTTCCCTCGCTGAGCTCCTCGATCTCTATTATCGCGCCTAAAACCCGCAAAGTTCTCATATCCAGCCAAAGATCAACATAATCACCCGCTGCTCCCAAAATACGCATCACCTTCAAATCTAATCGCAAACTAACCTCAATCGAATGCCTCAAAACCAAAGAAAGTAATTAGCTCGCCCAACATTTGCAAAAATCAATCGCTTCGCTTGCTTCCAAAATCATACTTCAAATACCGACGGGCTACGATAATGTATTCGGGGTAAAAGTCGCTCTGACATAAACCTCGAAAGGCGGCCGGCGGACCTTCACGGTAGATGTGAAATGGGGTAAGAGGGATATGAACTCCGGAAGGCGGTAGAAGAGAGGCTACAAGGGAGATAAGAGTTATGTGAGTAGCCGCGGAAATAAACTCTGGAAGCATTTTAGGATGCATGACTACGGAGATGATAACGATGAAATAAGTGATGATACGAACTCCGTAAACTACGTGAGCTGTCAAGTAAGTAGAGACGCATACTGGCTTAAGCCATGGAGTTGATATGAAGGGCAATTTGATTGCTTAAATGAAAAACACTAAAAAAGAAATTGACAAGATAAAAGATATGCAAAATTTACTCAAATGAAGTATGATTGGATAATTTGACAATTCGAGCATAATTTAGGGGCAAAAAGAAATTAAACCTAATAATTACTCATATATGATATTTATGGAATATATCGTGGTACTTAACGACTGGCTTAAAAGGAACTGCTGTTAAAAGACTTAGTCATTAATAGCACCTTAAATATATCGTCGAGGTGGCCTCATAACAATGTTTTGTTCACCAAGTAAGCATATATGATAGAATAATCAAGTCATTAAATGCCAAAATTAATGCAGATAAGTTTCCTAAAATTATTCATGTCAACTTCATGTGACGTTTTCTTCAAGAAAACATAATCTCTCGAGTTTTTTTTGTAGAGAAACAGTAGGTTATCCATTGTGGTTATTTAAAATATATCATATCTCTATAAATGTTTAATATAAACATTCAAATCTAATTGTATTATCCCTAATCAAACCTAAAAGCCTCTAGATATATGTTTCATATTTATTTGAAAATAACTTCCCAATTACTTTGTTGTAGCCAATTTTTAGATTGTTTCTATATTTTTAACACCACTTTATATAAAATATTTTGACCCAAAATCTTTTTAATTTTATTACTTCTAACATAAATAGAAAACCATCTCCCACTTATTTCATCATGGTCAATTCTTAGATTGTTTCTATATTTTTAACACGATTTTATAGTAGAATATTTTGACCCAAATTCTTTTTAATTTTGTTACTTCTAACATAAATAGAAAACAACCTCAAACTTAATTTATTATAACCAATTTTCAAATTTATTTCATATTTAAATAATGATTATAGAATATTTTATATAAACTTTTTAATTTTAATATTCCATCCATCCCAAATTATTTTGACAGTTTTTACGTAACTATTTCTCGCTTTACGTTAATTTCATCCACAAATAATAAATATCAGAAACATAAATACTACATCAAATTATTCCATCTACATATCATCAAATATCTCCAATAACTTTTACTCTCCACAACAATAAATATTTCATACAATAATTCAATTTTCTCGTTTCATATATCTTTTAGTTATTTTTTTATTATCCAAATAAAATAAAAATATAGATATTTTAAAATAAAACATATTGGTGAAAATTTATTTTAATATTTTATCAAATTATTAATTAAAAAATTCAAATAAAAAATGAAAGGGATACAAAAAGAAAAAAAATGTATGCATCTACCTCAAAAGTACATAGTGGATCCTAATTGTATCATAATTATTTGAAATATTTCAAAAACTCCCAAAAAATTCCAACTCAAATATCTACTCAATTATTTATTGTTGTAACCAATTGTTGACATATTTCATCCCCAATTATCTATTGGTATGGGTGGTCTTAGAACTATCTTAGATAGTAATAAAAAGGCTTGTGCGTGCGTCACACAAATGGTCATACGTTTTGAATGCACGTGGCAATTGTTTTTTTTTTTGTTTTTTTTCCTTTTTTTTATTTTAAACTCGATAAATTAATACTGATTGCTTAATAAACTCTCGATATTATTTTACCTCTGCCTCGACTTTATTAAAGCAAATTAATAATCTATGTTTTTTTCGCTCCTTTTAATTTTTTATTTGTAATTATCAACTACTATGTAATTCTATAAATTAATAAATTGATTATTTAATAAACTTTAAAATAATATTTTATCATTCCGACTATGATGTGTGCATTCGTGTTTTTTTTCTGCTCCTTTTTCCAATTAACACCACTGTAAACTCGATAAATTAATACTGATTATTTAATAAACTTCTAAGATAATATTTGCGCCGGGCCTTTAATTCTGTGAAGGTGCTAAATTAATAATTCGTGTTTTTCTTATTTTATTCGCAATTATCAACTACTCGTAGATATCTCGATAAATTTACTAATCGACATTTAACAAACTCACTAAAATACTATTTCTTTTGGTCTATCCCACCGCGATACGCGCATTCATGTTTTTTTCGTCTTTTTTCCAATTATCAACTACCGTAAAACTCGATAAATTAATACTCAATTCTTTAATAAACTTTCTAAGATAATATTTTTACCGATCCGCACTTCTGAATGTGATGCTGTGTTTTTTTACAAGTATCATCACAATGTGTTCTCAATAAATTAATAATCGATTATTCATTAAACTCTTATAATATTTTCACAAATTTCGCCGCGGATAGCCGCTAAATTAATAATTCAGATTTTTCGCTCATTTTTCATTTTTTAATACGCACCATTGCTATTCTACCTGCCCGCTTTTTTCGTCTTTGTTTTTTTTTTTCAATTATCAACTACAAGAAAAATTTATAAAATTAATATCAGATGCGCGTTAAATTAATAATTCGTGTTTTTTTCATTCATTTTTCATTTTTTTTGCAATTATCAACTACAGTAGAAACTCGATAAATTAATACTTGATTATTTAATAAACTTTATAAGATAATATTTTCGCCTCATCCTCGACTCTCGGCGATGTAGCTGGGCTAAATTAATAATTCGCTAAAATTATAAGATAATACATTTTTGATACTTTTGTAGACCCTCATATATAAAAATATAAATTAATAATTCTCTTATATACTACATATTACATGGTAATGATTTATGAAAATTTATTGACAAATAACTCAATCAAGCTATTGAACTCAATTTCACCTCAATTCATATCTAATTTTCTCCTCAGTGAAATTACAGACAGCCTGTGGTGCCAACAAAATGCAAAACCGACCGAAACCGACCAACCGAACTCAAAATAACCGAAATTTTTGGAACCGATTGAACCGAATCCATTTAGTTCGGGCGCCGTGGTAATCAATAACTAATTTACGTCAGCCTTTGAAATAACCGAACCGAACCAACCGATTTCTAAATTTTGAGTAAATTTTTCAATTTTTATTTAGTATCATTTTCAAAGATTCAGAAGATTTCAGATGCTATATATTTTAAGAAGTAGAATTTAGATTAACTTTGCTCATTACGGTGATAACGAATAAAAACGTATATATAAATATTTCAAAACTAATAATATGTGAATACAAAGATATGTAAAAATAATGTGTTTTCAAGGATCAATGCCAGACAGAAATCAGATGTAATTAATCTTAAGTTAGCTTCATTCAAATTATACTGACAAATCTAAGCAAGCGACTTAATTCTGAAGCCACATTTATACGCTCAAAATATTCCCAAAGTTCGAATTAACCGAAACCGAACCTGGAATCGACGAACCGACAGTGACGTGGAATCGACGGAATCGAATGATGAAGCCGATTCTCAGTAGAACCAAACGAAATAAATTCTGCTCTAATTATTTAAGCCAAAATCAACCAATTAACACTCTGGGCATTGTGGCTTTAAATGTTGAGAGATTGAAAAGTTTTCGGTATTAATTAGTCACGTATTTCGGGCGTTCAGCTAGCTCTTTCTTCAAGAAACCAACCCCCCGTTGAAAACTGCGACGGCCCCGTCAGCGAGTTCTTTCTTCAAGAAATCAACCCCTCTGCCCCCGTTGAAAACTGCAAAAGAAGCATCAGACGGCGGCGCCACCGCAGTTGTTAGGTAGAATGGAGGTGGTTAGTCAACCAAGTGGTGGTTTTAATAATGACCCATCAAGGTCTTTGTGGCAGAATAACCTAAATGTCGCTTTATTATGTAACCGTTTAGCTGTACATGTTAATATGGCACCCAAGAATGACCATCTTGAGTTTTTCAACCTCTGTTGCTCTCTTTCCAGGTTTATTTTTTTCCAAGTTTCAAGAATTTGAATTGGTTTTTTGGAATTGAAATTGTTGTTTTTAGTTTAGGTTTTGAGTTTTGAAGAATGTGAAACTGAAGTTTGGGTTCTTGGTGTTTAATCTTTAATGTTTTTAGAACTGTTTGCTATTCTTTCTGTCTCAGTTTAATTGATTATCTGGCAAAAACTTTATTGTTTTGATATAATTGTTTACTTTATTAATGCAACTTTGAGTTTAAAGAAATCTATGTTGTTTACTAATATTCTTATTTTCATTAGTTTTTAGACTCATTGAAAATGTAAAAGCAACTATTATGTTAATAAAGTAATTTTGAGCTAGATGATCAATTAGATTAAGATAGATGGAACTTTTGGTAGATCATGGTTAGTGGTTGTGGTACAGGCCAGGTGATCACAACAATAGCATGCCCCAGTTTAAATAGGCCCCTCGTAGCGGCAGAGACATGGTGGGGGTCGTTTTGTTATGTTGTGTGATCATGGTAATATGTTGAGATGATTTTGCTTAGAGATATATGAATACATGCATATATATGACATATGAATAATATGGTACATGATCTTGAGATATACTTGATAAAAGTACACTCATGATTTGATGTTTCGGGCTACCGGTTGTCGAATTTTATGCTTTTGCATTGGCAGTTTTGAAATAAGTAATTTGGTAGAATAATTGATTTGTGATTGATAACTTTTATGATGCGAACTCAAGGTTTGATGCGTATGGTGATTGTCAATCTGCTTGTTTTGGTTGAGGTGAATTGTTGTTTTCTTCGTTGTTCTCACCTTTAACTCTTCATTGTTCTTTCAATGGACTACTGGAGTACTAAATAATTCTGGTTAAGGCCTCACTTGGCCAGGCGTGTTCCTATTTTCTTTTAAAGAGGTCACACACAACAATTTTGTTGTTTGGGTGACTTGATTCACTACCCAATCAGTTTGGTGGTTGGCTTCGAGTTGATTGGAAAACCATGAAATAATATGTTTTGAGCTACGTTGGCCCAGTTATTGTGTGTGACGTGTACTATTGTACTCTGTTTTATTTCATAGTTTGTTTCTAAAATATGAAACTTTAGGTACTGGTCTATCATTCATGTTGTTAAATTACAATTCCTGCTATTGATTTGATCGTCTTCACAAATGCAGATGTATAGATTTTGCTGTTGCCAACAACAATATACCAACCGGAGCTCAGAGGTTGCCTTTTCTTTTGAAGCAGGTACCCTTGATCACTCATTGTCAAACTTTATAAATAAGATTGCCTTCCAAAAAACTTTAACTAGTACTCCAAAGACTACGTATCACAACATACGCGAGACGGGTCACAAACATCAGTTGCCTATCCTTTTCGAGCTGCTGGAACATCGAATAATGATTATCTAGCTCTAATATTGTTGTTTGTCAATGTTGCCTTTGATTCTTCCAAATTATGTGGAAAAAATTCCTAGCATGTGTAACAACATCAGATGTTTCAGGCTCGTCGACTTAAGAACTAATCCTTCCACGCACCCAATCTCGTCTCACGACGACAAGCGTACGGACACGGGTTAATTGTTTTATCGAATCTTTAATATGTGGATCAATATAAAGTTTCTGTAGATAAGAAAGTAGTTAGTTTCTGTCAATTATTTTAATATCAGTGTGACAAAATCTGCTACAAACATTTATCCACATCCAGACTATCCAAAGGAGACGGTTTTCGATTTAAGATTCCAAAGACTACGCCTCACAACGAGTCACGGTTATTTCTACATGTCCACACGTTATCTCTTTTCTCGTCCAATAAATTTTAGACTCGACTTCTTAAAATCCCCTCTTTATGTATATCTAGTTACAAAGCAACTCTCAGATTTCCAACGGACTTCAACACTCAACTGCATAATTTTCACCAACTATTTCAAACTATTACTTATTGTGTAAAATTTGTATCCATTCACTTGGATCTCTTTACTCGGCATTGTTAATTTTTGCAAATGTATTTAGTATAAATATCATTCTAAACGAAGTGTTTTTGCAAATGTACCCTCACGGATATGCTCCACACTATTTGTGTACCTAAGATTCATGATTTTTTCTACTCCATCCATCAAAATTTGCAAGTCCACTTTTTCCAAAATGGAAGTCCCATTATTGATTTCATTTTTACTAAATTTAGTAAGAAAAAAGTGGAGGAAAAATTAGATTTGTGAGAGAAGTTTGAAATTTTCTAAAAATTTGTTCATACATTCTCAAGTACAATAAACATTAAAACTACTTTTGTGCATCGCCTATTACCCAACCTAAGTACAAGCGATAAAGATTCATAAGATTTGAATAGTATAACTCATACCATCAAGATGCATATTCTTTTCGAAAGTCATCTCATAACAACTCCAAGATTAAACGTGTCATGTACTAATTCTCAAGGATGGTACGAATTAACCGAGAAGTTTTTTAACGAGTACGCGAAAAGTGACATATAAAAACGCTAAGCAGTGATCACCCGCCATGGCGCCACCATCAAATCTATTAATGTGTCGAGATCCCAGCTTCCTAAGCGGGCGCTTCGTGACGATAACAAACGAGAAACTGTCCTGAATCAAGTAACTAAGCTACATGCTGAATGAAAAGTCGCTACGTCGGTGACACGAGATTCGAATGAGAGCCCACCTTTTAAAACTACATGAATGTATGCCAGGTCCCCGACGACGGCTCGACGCAACGGTGACGCTGAGTAGATTCAATATCATATACCCGACCCAAGTGCTGTCTTCATGATAAAGATTGACGGTGACTACTTATACCATCAAGACGCATCTTCTTTCTAGTTCTCAACCCATAAGAAACTCCGAAGTTAAGTCATTGATTTCAAGTAATTCATGGATTCCTCGTGATATTTTTCTAAGGAACACGCTGAAACAGAAAATACGGCTAAATACCCAAGCATGACATGGCGCACCATCAAGCCGATCCGGTTACGGTCGACATTATAGATTTGCACAGCTTAAATTGTTGGAACTTCGAGACTGTTGTTACGCCCACAAATTACTACGCTGCCGACTTTTATACACCTCTCAACCCGCATTTAGTCACCCTTAATATCACACCTGATCGCATCTACCGTCCCCGATTTAGATCGGGTTTATGCCAACGAATTCGTTGAATATTTAAGTCGATATCGAATAACCCGATCTAACGTTGGTTACACATAAGATTGGAATGGTACAACTCATACCATCAAGACAGATCTTCTTCGTGTTTCATCTCATGCTAATCCCGCCGCTAAAACCGCTTAACTTGTAGCATCTCAGACGAAGAACCAACCGGTATAAGCCAATGCTTGAGCCGGTGACAATAAAAACACGCTCTGAAAGATATTACTACAATAGCGTCACCATCAAATCTATTAACGCACGGAGATCACGCGCTTTCGGGTGCTGGTTCTTCTGGGGACGAGACACGATAAACGGTCCAACGGTAGTAACTAAAGATTTCATGACGCAAATGCTAATGCCGAAGTATACGAGGATTCGAAGAGTAGTTCACCTTAATGTCACAATGTATGACAATGGGGGGTCCTGATAGTTCACCCAACCACGATTTACGACTGGATGTAGACAGAACGTAATCTAACGCGGGCTGAGCAAGACTGATCAGATACTTCATACCATCAAGATGTATCTTATTTCGCATGCCCAACCTATGTTAACCCGGCTACGCAAGGCCGACGCGAGCACTATTAACGCGCGACCGTTAATTTTTCGATCAACACGCGAAATGGCGACAAAAACATTCTGAATACCTTGCCGAGTTAATCCATCGAATGCCAACCCTAGTTTCGAAATGACATCAGAATGCAGAGCCGGGTCATTCAAAAAAACTTTTAACTAAGTCAGCTTACGCATTAAGTGACTAATGTAAGACTCCAGACACCTCTCGGCCCGTGGTGAGTCACCTCTGTAATTATCTGCACAAACGGTATTACCATCCCCGATGACGGCTCGACTCAACGATTTCGTTGAATATTTAAGTGCGCATATTGTAATACCCCGACCCAAGTTGGGTGTGTGATAATAAGATTTGATTAGTACTATTCATACCATCAAGTATATATATATTTTTTCTGTGTTCCCCAACTCATAAAGCAACTTCAAGCTTAAACGCAGCTCAAAACGGAAAGCAAATTATAGTACTTCAGAACTCACTGCGAAGTTCCACGAAATGCGAATTGAGGAAAAAACATGTTGAAAAGATTAAGCATGGCTTATGGTACCTACTTTTAAATCTAATAACGAAAACGCTCCCACCCGTAGTTATGGAACGGGCATTACAACATATTATAGTACCACTCAAATAGGTAACATATGCAAAAGTAGTAGATAAAGTGTTCCCCATTATTCTTCACGAGGGTGCAATATACCATATCTGGTCACAAAGTTGTAATAATTACCTTGTGATTTGTGAAGTCCTAATTTTTAGACATTTTTTGTTATTTAAATTACCATATACTCCGTAATTATCTTGTTACATATATAAAGGTAGTTAATTATTAATATGGTGAATATAACTTATTGCTATTGTTAGACCTAAATTAATCACTTCAGTACTTCAACTGGATTGAGAAGCCTAGAGTTCTAGTGCTTGAGGAAGCACTAAATTGACTGGTCTATTTTACAGATATTATCCAAGAATAAAGATGGGAAATATAATTGCTTTCCTTGAAGTCAAGGTGGTTGTCTTAGCTCACTATATTTTCCAATCCATTCCTTTTATGCTCACTATGGAGGGAGGTGCTGGATTGATAGGCATTTTTAATGCTCAATATTTTCACTTTGCAGCCTGGCTATGGCACCTACGTGCATGACTTCCAAATGACCAACAAGTTGAATTTTTCTCAAGAAGAGAGAATAGTAAGCATCTATCATTCTTTCTTGAATCTCCTATCTTTTGGGCTTAGTATGATGAAGGCTGGCCTTACATTGCGTACAACCCACACCATAAATGTTGTATTTTGCTTTACCTCCCGTTCATGCCATCTTATCATCGTCTATCCATATTACCGATGATCACTTTATTCTTCCTTCTGTTCTTCTGCCCGGTAGAGTCTTTTCTTGCTTACTCCCCCTTATTTATACTTGTTCCTCAGGGGTTGTTTGTTGCACGAACGAATAACATAGACACATCTTCTTGCCTCATAAATCCAACTGACACGAGGTACAATAATCGTTACTTTCTTAACTTTGTCAACTTGTCGTCATATGCTAAACTTAGTGGTCTCTATTATTGGACGCTTGGATTATTTGTTACGGGTATCTGATTATATTGTTATGTTGAAATTTTTCAGTATTCTTATAAATGGAAGAGGAGTTGATAAAAGGCACACAAACTGCATGGTATGTTTCAGATAAAGTAGTTGAAATTTGACATCCCCATTCCTTCAATATCTTACTTCAAGTTACCATCTCCACCTTTTAAATTTATAGGAAACTGGACCACAGAGACCAACTTTGGTGAACCATTACGTAAAAGATGGTACCAATCTTCTTCAAGCTGTTGGTCAGTTTAATGGTATGGCTATATACTGTTGGTTTGTCTTGAAGTTCTGACTCTAATCTCCGTGTTTTCAATTTTACGGGACTTACCTTGTATTTGAATTTTGTGAAGGAAATTATATAATAATTATTGCCTTTATGAGGGTGTTGTCTATCCCGGATCATGCTGCACTTCAAGATTATGTGCAGCCTACGACTTCCATGGTAGATTCAGGTAAAATATAATTTCTATGCAGCACAGAGAACTATATAATATATATATTTGTGTTGCATCATCTGCCTCCCTCTCTTATGCATAATGAAATTGAATATTGCTATTGTTCCTTATTTGCGGAATCTAAAGGCATTAATTTCACTGTACAGATCCGGAGATAACTGAAGGATCGTCACGTATATCGTTAAATTGTCCTATTAGGTGAGTCTTTTGGGCTATAACAATTATTTATGTATTCAAACCAGCTATTTGCCTTCTGTTCTCTGTCTGCTCTCCTATACTTTTTGTTAAAAGAGGGGACGACTGAACACCCCTCAACAGCCAACATGGATGGTGTATTCATGTTTATTATCTGAAAGGTCTTTAGCATTCTTTCAGTATTCATCACTGTCCAATTCCCCTGACAGTGTAAAGTGATTAAATAAATTTAGCAGAAAGGTCATTTGCTTTTTATTCATTCAGTACCATTGCCATGAGTTAAATGATAAAATACTTTTTTCAAATAAGCCTTTCTTCTACTTTTTGATAGCTTCAAGAGGATAAATGTTCCTGTCAAAGGTCACATGTGCAAGCATCTTCAGGTAAATGCCTCGGTTTTATGTGGTACATATCACTAGCGACTTGGTTTCATTCTATCATTTTGTTGTCTTGTCTTTCCTCCCAGTGCACCGACTTCAAAAACTACATAGAGATGAATGAAAGAAGGCCATTATGGCGCTGTCCTCATTGCTACCAGCACCTCTGCTTCACAGACATACGCGTGGATCAGAATATGGTGAAGGCAAGTATAGTACCATTTCATTTAGGTTTGAAAATATATATATATATATATATATATATATATATATATATTATTTTTAATTTGTGACCAAGTGTCTGTTGGGTTTCGACTGAATGCTCCAAGCTGTGGTTTAAAACGCATACATGGTACCAATAAGCTCCTCTCAATTTAATTCTTGGTATAGAGTTTTAATAAATTTATATGTATCATATTGGTTCAAATGACAGGGGATGAATAAAACCCCTTGGATTTATTTGGCTCGTTTGTAGGCCTAAATACGAGTATTTGCTTGACAGGTTCTGAAGGAAATCGGAGAAACAGTAAACGAAGTCCTAATATCTTCAGATTTATCATGGAAGCCTGTCACTGAAATTGAGGACCATCGTGATAAGCCTCGAAAGGATGACGCTGAAGTTTCAACAAATCCTGTAGATCATGAACCTTCTGACATTCATCCTGATGATATTATGGATGTTACTGAAGATGATTATATGGGCACAACGGAAATGTGTGAAACTACTGATAAAAAGCTTTTTTCTTCAAGCTGCCAGAATCAAGCTAGCCAGCAGAATATGGCAGTCAATGAAGCCAATCAAAATAATGTTGTTCCGGTTGGGGACAACTCTTGGTCAGAGATCTATAAGTCGACACTTGAATCAGGTGTGCCTAGACATGCAAGCGTGAGGCCGGTTTCTGTTCAAGCACTTCCGGTATCATCCCCAACGACATATTCACTTCAACAAACGCCAATATTCCGTCCAATGATCCAGAACAGCTCTCTTGTAGTTCCTCAAGCTTCTGTTATGCCTCGTATTGGAGACTCTCCTTCTAGAGTGCAGCAATCTTCAGTCTCCCAGGTTACATGTGCTCAGTTTACTCTTCTATTGTACCCGTGCTTGTTTAACTCTACTTGATCTTTGATTTTTAGAGCGTTGGTTTCTCAATCTTAACCTACATTTGCTTCTTCTTCAGACTCCAAGTTATGTGAATTCATACAAACTTACCCCGGTATTTCCATCTGGGAATGACAACTCCAGTCAACATCGGATACCAAATACGAGAGAGAACGTAAATCAATCAACGACGATGACACCATCAGCTACTTCGTCACCCCCTCAAACTTCTCAGGGCGATTCACCAGCTGGAATGGTAAGTAACAACCGAGATTATGAACTGTTAGTTGCTCAGTGGGTAGCCAAGAAGGCACGATGGGGTCTGGCATCCACAACGTCACCTCCCTATGCGATGAATTATGATAGACATGGAGCAGCACTGGGAGGGCAGAGGAGCAATATGCCACCATCACCATCATGTCCACCAGTCAATTCTGATGTTCCAATGGGCATGACAGCCGTGACTACAGAGTCGAGCTGTCAGCCCTCCGTTGGCCGGATGCGTGGTGCGTTGACCGGAAGAGCTTTTGCAGATGCTTATAATTACCACATCACCCAGACAACACAGCAACCTCAAGCTACTACACAACACACTAAAGCATCTTCACAGCCAGCTGCATCGACTACACTTTCGACTCAATCTACTTCGCTGCCAGTTAGAACTACTACTCAGCATACTAAAGCATCGTCACAGCCAGCTACATCGACTACACTTTCGACTGAATCCACTTCGCTGCCAGTTAGAGCTACTACACAGTCAAGTCAAGCTACTATACATCCAGATAGCGCTAAATCACATCCGCCTATACATCAGAACAAAGCTACTATACATCCAGATAGCGCTACTTCCCAGCCAGCTCGGACCATACATCCACATAGAACACATGCTTCTAGGCAGCAAGTCCAAGCTGCTCTGCGGCAGACTAAATCTACTACACCAGTTTCAATTGCAAACTCTAGAGAGGAAGTCGTCGCAGCTAATAGGTGTGCTCTTGCTCAGGCAGGAATTCGCAGAAAACCAGGATCAGGCAGCTCATATGGTGCTCCGGATGAGGCTGCTCATCGAAACTGAAAGAATCCGGGAAAGAATGGACTTTAGCTGGAAATTAGCCATTTTTTCGACGTCTAATGTCGTCCCATACATTGTACAAAGAATTCCATCTAGATTTCAGCGCTCAAAAGCTTTTCAAACGATGCCTAGTATTGAACGATCACTCAATAGAATGATAGATACTTCATATTTTGTTTCTGGACTTTAGAATAAAAGTATACAGAGTACCATTTTTTACTGAAGTTTATCACTTAAGCTTATGATGAGGTGGTTAATTTATTTACATACGGTGCTATGCATTGTGGAGTAGTATTTACCTATAAGAGGCATGAAAAAAAAAAAGACGAGTTGAGACATAAACACACCGATACAATGGAACCTTCTTTCTTTCATATTTACCATTTACCACAAGGCCACGCTATAAATTAAGGCCAAGGCACCTGACGATTCTTGGCCGCAGACGTTTTGAGCCAAAATTAGAACCAAATTTATTTCGTCGGTTCTTCGAAAGGCCGTAAATCCCCAAATTCCGCTCGTTCCAATCCTATCGGTTCTCGCCGGTTCCCGCTCGATTGATTGCTCACCAGACAATTTTAGCTTCATCGCTCAACTCAAAATTAAGTCCTAAGACGAGATCTAATCCATGTAATTTCACCTAATTTTTAAGATTAATTATACACCCACATACTCATTCAATATATACAATACCATTTTTTTTACATATCTTTGAATTCAATATATTATTAGCTTTAGAAAATATATATCTTATTTTACAGCTCAATAATGATAAAATTAAATCTAAACTTTCCTTCTTAAAATATACAAACGCAAATACCAACGCTCTCGGGGTGCCGATAATAAATCTAAAATCGGTAAATCTACATAAAATTTAAATCTGGGCTCGGTTTCGTTATTTCAAAGGCCGAACTCAAATTAGTTCTGCTTCTTCCTAACCTAAATCGGCTTTGCCCAAATTTCGGGTTATTTTGGTTCTGCTTTCTATTAATGGATCGGTTTTATAACAATCAAGAAATAACTTATCGAATAATAATTATCTTGTTATTTTGAGTATCAAGACATTTTCAATGATCTAGTCCACCTACATCGAGTATGTTTTTTTGGCCGCTCAATTTGAACTTAAAAATACATACTACAAAGCTATACAAAGTGGTTTTAACTAGCAGCTACATAATTAACCAGTAGGATAATTATCCCGTTGTTTTCGATATTAAGTCATTTTCAATATTTTAGTTTCCCAGCATCGAGCCACTTTTTTGGCCGGTTTATTTGAACATAAAAATACACACATAGCTACACAAAGTGATTTTAACTAGCACAACAGATTTTCCTCGTGGAGCGGGATAATTACCGAGTAAATATTTCCATCCCAACCGATTATCGCAAAAGTCGAAGCCTGTGATCAATATCGACCGGTTCTCTTTATTTACTACAACAACGGGGTTAATCAAATTATCACCTAAATATATTATAGAAGATACCGGGCGCTACCGGGGCCTGAAATCGGGCGGCCAACAATAATATGAATGATCTATGCAGATCGTCTCTCTTCTTCTCCGATCAACTCCTTCGTTACGCCGAAATTCTTTCTCCTTCTGAAGTACGTTAACATAATCATTTGATAAACATCATAACAATCACTATATCCCAAAAATATTGTCCAATTTTGAACTTAATTTTTTTCTATATGTTGAATAATATTTGGTGAAAATATATAAAATGCTAGTAATTTTAATTTATTTTTTGAAATTTCGAACTCAAATATTTTTATATGTTGTATAATATTTGACTGAAAATATGTCAAATGTGTTCGTATTTTGAACTTTAAAAAAAATTGAAATCGAATATTTTTTTATGTTTACTAATATTTAGGGGAAATTATACCAAATGCTAGTGTTCTTAGTATAATTTTGTCAGTTAATTCAACAAACTTTGTTAATTTTGATAATCGAAAATGAAATTGGACAATCTTTTTGGGACAGAGCTAGTACTATTTTTGAATCATTTTTTTGTGGTTTAGGTTCGAGCTAGAATCGAAGTTGCGGTCATCAATTTCCTCAAAGCCCTAACTTCACCCTCACCGGAGATCTCAGATCTTCCTCTGGTTCGATAATTCCTCCCAATTTGTATTCAATTATTATTATTATTATTATTATTATTATTATTATTATTATTATTATTATTATTATTATTATTAATATTAATATTATTATTATTTAATATTATTATTATTATTATTGATATTATTATTATTATTATTATTGCTTGTTGTTGTTGTTTTTGTTGTTATGTTGTTATGTTGCTGCTATTATTATTATTATTATTATAAATAGCAACTATTATTATTGTGCTAACTTGAAATATTGATTGATGATTTAATAATGTGATATATTGTTTATCTATATTAATTTTTGAATTTTGAAATATTGAATATGGACATATCAGTAGAAAATCAAGCAACAGCTAACCACTAGCCTCTAGTTTTGACTCTAGGGATATTACTATAATGAAGAAACCTGCCCGAGTCCTTTCGATGACAAAAGGCCGAATATAGAAAATATACTCCGTATTAATCAAGCAATAAGTACAATGACGGGGGCCTAATTTAGAAAAATGATTATAATCAAGCAAAATTGAATATTAATTTGTGCCAACTAAATATATTTATTGCTGAGAAAAATGTGATATGTATTGTTTATCTGTATTAGTTGATGAATTTGCAATATTGAATATGGACAGATTAGTCGAAAATCAAGCAACAGCGTTGTAAGTCGTGGACTGTTAACAGATGCTGCCTGGATTTTTCTCTCGAATTCATTTTCCACGAAGTCGTTGATGAAAGAGAACACTGCTAAATCCTTTATTAGAGGTAGAATAATAAAGATAACTGTGTTTATTTGATAGTGTATATGTGGCTATTGGTTTTTCGGATAGTTATTTGATCTTGATTTTTTCTTTTCTGGTTTGGGGAAGTATGGAAGGTTATGGAGATGAGTTATCAGATATTGCTCGAGGAAAAGACGGTGACACAGAGAGAATTATTTTATAAACTGCTGTGTGATTCACCGGATTATTTCACTTCTCAGCTGCAAGTCAACAGGACAGTACAAGGTCGATATCTGGAGAAACCTACTCAACATAGCTAGTACACATATGCAACTTCGTTTTTTAAATGTATTTTAAGACTATGTAATTCTTCGAAATCTGAATCGTGACTCTGCATTCTCCTTTACGAGTGGAAGAATTTGACTTTTTTGTTAAGGGAAACGATATCGCCACATTAGAAATAATTTCTTGTGCTCAACGTCCACCTTTTAATTTTGTACAATGATCTTAAAGAGTCACGCCTGTTGTGACAAAATGCAATTCTGATTTGGTAATATAATTAGCCTCTACGTAAATTAATTGACTAGATTGCAATCCAAAGTCTCTTATTAAATGTTGGATGGTTCTTATCTGACCATTTTGATCCAAATAGACGTTGTAGCCCTGCTCCAATGCAGTCGTTTCAGCCTTGGGATCATAGCATCAAGCAGAGGAGTGGTTGCTGGTCGCTTGCTGCTGCAGGTATAGTTTGTTTCTCCTCACCTTCCGGGCTTTCTTACCAATGTTCATGATGGCTGTTATATTTGTCCTTTTTCTTTACTCGAGTATTGTTATCATTTCAAGTGATTCAGTTTGTTATCGACCTAATTTTCTATGGTGTCAGTCTATAGATGTTAACGAAAGTAAGAGAAAGGGAACTAAGAGAATTAGACCAGCTACATTCATGATCAATCGTTTCTGATTTCCCACATAAACTGCTTATACTGCAACTCAAATAATGGAAAAAGAAGAAGCAGTTCTTGATATAAGGCTATTATTCATTTTCTCCACTTGGAACTAATTTGTGTGATTTATGTTATTAAATCTAAAGGCATAAAACCAAGAAGTTGTAAACTGCTCAACATGTGGCGCTTCAGCATAGTGTTAGTCAAATGAGAAAAGGATAAGCACTTCTCAATATACGGCTATTCACTTCATTTGGAACTGATTTATGTGATTTATCTAATCAAATTCATAGGCGCCAAATCAAGAAGTTGTAGACTGTTCAGCATGTGGCTCTTCAGGATACGCTATTACTGGAGACCTAAATTTCCTTGAGAAATTAGTTATGAAGTCTGACGCTCGGTACATAATTGTGGTGGAAAAGGTATAGAATTAGCATTCTTGTCGATTCCATCCTCCTTAATGTAATACTGATACTACTCGACTTTGTAAGCATGCTATATTCCAGCGTCTAGCTGAGGATCTTGTATTCAACCAAATTCCTCTTATTTTGATAACTGCCAAAGGGTATCCAGATATAGCCACCAGGTAATCTTTTCCTCCCCTCCTCCCATTCTCACCAGGAAAATCTAGATCATTACAAGTCTTGATTGGGCTATTGTTTTATCTCACTCACTGAAATATTCAACAGATTTCTCCTTCATCGCATGAGTAGAGCATTCCCTGACACGCCACTACTCGGGATGGTTGACTGGTATGGCGTTCTATCACTCATTTGAAGCTATTTTGTACTAACTGTTGTTTACAGATTTTCATTACCTAATTTTCCAGGAACCCTGCTGGGTTAGCTATATTATGCACCTTCAAGTACGGAAGCATAGGGATGGGCCTTGAAGCATATAGATATGGTACATTGTAACTTCGGTTAGAAAAAAATTATTATCTCCAGTTAGCTTATATTTTTTTAGTAGTAGAAACAGTTGCAAGGAAATGTCTAATACTTCTGACATTGCAGCTTGCAACATCAAGTGGCTTGGTTTGAGGAAGGATGATGTTAATGAACTCGTACCAGAAGAATCTCTGGTTCCTTTGGGACCAAGAGATCTTCAAATTGCCAAAAGTTTAATGGCATCCGAGATTCTTCAGGTAAATTGAATATTTTTCTAAGGTTCATTTCACAATGATACTAGGAGTTTCTCGATTCCTTATTTTAACCATTGATCAGGACAACTATAAAGAAGAACTAGCCAAGATGGTTCAAAGTGGCCAGAGGGCAGAGATAGAAGCCCTTTATGCTCTTGGATTTGATTTCCTTGAGAAGTATTTAGCTAAGAAGATTGTCCAAGCCAATTACATCTAAAACCAGGTTTATGCAATTATTACAAATATTGTTGTTCTGTACTTGCTTCTGGAATAGCTTGCTGACCGACAAGCATGATGGTCGAAGCTATCATTAACTGTCCAGAGTTTCATATGAGTCATAGTAATATAAAATTCCAATAACTTAACAACTTTCCTTGAATCATACCGAGTCATGGTAATTTACTAACCAAGGATGAAATTCACCATCTTACAAAATTTCGAATCTACTGAGTATAAACTCAGAAATAAGTACACAAAAGATAAGACCATAAGAACCAAACAAAACTATAAATCTTCCCTCACCAAAAAATGTACATTTACTTTTAAGAAAATACCTCCCATAAAAGGGAGTAATAGGAAAGATATCTTCCTAGGATCAATATAGAACCGGTGGCAGTGAAGCTTTTCCGTTCTGATCAACAACATCAAGAATCTCACTCCGGCTCCTTACTATCCTATGAAACACCTCTCTAACTTGAAGTTGCAATGCCGGCAATCCTTCCTCCATTTTCTGGCAGACCTCAGCCAATTCGGCTACCATCTCAGCCACCTCCACCACCTTCTCCTCCTCTAAAGGAAAATTAAATGAATCAGCGAATTCAACCAAAGATTTGGCCAATTTCTCCATTTTCTTGATCTCATCCAACACCCCGGCGGCCCCCCTCTTCTCCTTCTTCTTCCACTCCTCACCAATCTTCTCCTGCAGCACAGTTATCGGTTTTGCCCATTCCAATTGTCTTGGAACATTCAAATGAGTCTGCAAACCAGTCCTCTCCTGACATGGAATCGCCGCCACCAAACTCCACATTACGAAAACCATAACCGTGCTCATTATATAGACAGGAGAAGCCAACCCTGTCTGCTCCGCTGCTTTTGGCGCCACAAGGTTTGAGGACATAGCCTGAACTTGCTTTGCCGCAGACCATGATTTTGCCACCGAACATGACAACGGCCTAAAAGACCCACCAGTCCGATCATTTTTCGATGCTCCACCGCCTCCACGGCGTCCAAACGACCAGCTCCTGTCTGTCCCTTTTCCATGGTAGTTACCATCTCTATCATCCAACATCATAGAAGTCAACAAATTATTTAAAGCTTTTCTGGCCCTTCTAACTTGTCCTTCTCCAATTGGCTTTTGCTCCAAAGATGACACAGCAATTTGTGCCAGCTTCTGCCATTGCCTTGTCAGGTCTAAACCGCTTGAGACGGCGTTACAGACATCCAACGCCTTAACAGCCCGATCCAAAAGCTCTGGGATGAGCCGGTCGAGCGGAGGCTTTCCAAAATGTAAAGGGTCACGTCCCATGACAACGGCAGCTTTGAATTCAGCTTCACAACATAGGAAAATATCAAGAAGGTTTTGGAACCAGCAAATTGAGAGGAGGTCAGGGTGGAGATCAGGTGCTGGTGATTCCAAAGAAGTTGATGAAGGGTCAGCATTAGTGGTGGATGAGGTGTGGGAGGGGAGGAGATCTGCAAAGTAATCAACAACATGTTTTGAGAATAATTCAATGTTTTCATTTTCTTGATCATGTTCCATTGAAGAAACCTGGTTACGACGGATGCTTATCCGGTTCAAGAATGAACTTTGATTGTCCGTCGCCGGCATGATTGAATTTGCAAAATTGGATTCTTGATTTTGGATGTTTTCTTAATGAAATTGTAAAATTGGATTTTTGATTTAGAATGTTTCCTTTAACTTGGTTGAGTTTGTGTTTTGTGTATATGGAATGTTGTGTTAGTAATTTAAGGATGTGATATGGGGGGAGAAAAAGAGGGTGACTTGGTCGGTTTGGTAGTTAAAACAGGACAAAAATATTGATGGTTAAAGATGTTTGTGAGGAATGAGAAGAGACTGTTTCTTCTCTTTTTCAGTGGTGGACCTTGCTGACTTGGTATGCTTGTTGGTTTATTTCCTTGTCTACCTTGTTTGTTTTGCTACAATTACGGCCGGCTTCTTTGGTTATATTCCTTTTCTTGGAATATCTTCTGTGGTAAATTGGTCACCCAATCTAGCACCACTAACAAAGTCGTCCATTTGTGGCTTTTGGTATTTTGTATCAGAATAAATTTATTGAACCGAATAAACTTTATTTTTTCCTAGTTTCCAAGACGAAGGAAATTGAACACATATTACTATATTAGTCACACTCGAGGTTCATGACTACCAGTCTCCCATAAAGTAATCACTATTTTGACTAGGATTGTTAGTTGAATGAGTAAGCTGATACCTACTTAATATTTCACCGAAAACTTTACTCATTGCTTGTCCGATCGATAAAATAGTACTTTGTACAATCCTGTGAATTATGTGACTCACAATATTCATTCGACTTCCGCATTTCTTTCTTATTTCGACATGCCAAGAAATACCTAATACACAAACCTCAAGAAACTTTCATAATATCAATCTATTGGGACGGAAATGGCTCGTCGACAAAAGTCGACCATCATCGATCTAAATACCCACCGCTGATCTAATAATATAAAATCTCATAAACGCTGGCCCAGAAAGACATAGATTCATACCGTAGTTATTAACGTAATTCCTGATGTAAATATACAAATTTTTCAAATTTGGGAAAGATATTTGCTATCATTTTGCTCATAAATTTCTTCTAAAGCATATCTGTATACGCATTTATTAAAAAAACTTCAAAAAATTAAATAAAAAAACAGACCGTAATACGCTCTCTTTGTTTGTAGGCTTACAACCTTAAACATTTTTTACGTTAATTGCCACCCGTTTGAATATATTACGTTCATCAATACATGAAACAATAAGGTGATTACTTAATCTAATAAGGTGGTGTATGATGTATGAGTTACCCAATCGGTACTCGTTATGACCTACTCTTTTTAACAATACTAATTTTGACAGTGACATGAATTGAATGCAAACTTTAGTATTTGACCTATTCTCAATCTCTTACGCAAAACAGATTCTATTATTGAAAATTTCCATATTTAAAGGTTTAAGTTTGCAGGCGAGTGATATAATTGCAATTTTCCATGACTTCCAAAAGTCAAGAGAAATCCCAAAAGATAAGGCGTTGAACGGGTAATTACTAATTTATTATCGTTGTAATGACTAAGATTTCAACTTTTAATTCCAACTTTCCCATACTACCCCTCCTCATCCTCCTTAATTCTTTACCGAAATAAATTTTTACTATACATTTTTCAAGAATTTATTTGACCGCCCCAAATTTTTATGTTTTCCTTATTTTTCTTGTATCCATATCTTCGACACCCATTCATAAAAATCCAGGTTCGCCTACCTGGCGAAACAAATTATCTCAAAATTGTTTCACACTTCTACCTTCAATCCTTCAACATATTCAGATGATATGTCACCTAAGTGTGTCCCCGTTCTAATTTAAATAACCTATCTTGTCTTAGTGTCTCTACAAATAGATCATTTTTTATTATGGATTTAATGGAACAAGTAGATCCTCATTGTAGCAGAATTGCTCGCTACTGATCCGGTCCCTGGTAATATATGTACTACACTTCAAGAGATTGACCATGTGTTATGTTGATACATTGTGCAAAGAAGGGTCTCTTAATTGATTTTGTAGAACACTTAGAACGTCGTATATCAATCTACTATCTGGATGTCTTGTGTCGCCCGCCATGAATCTGAATACGCTTCCTTGCAAGTTGATGATGCTCCATCCTCCTTCCTTCGCGAGCTGCTTTGATCCTCTCACCTCGCTTCTGATCCTTGCGACGTCATTCCACCTGCCAATAGCGGCATATGCATTTGAGAGAGCGACTCTCCAAGTAGTCTCCGATGGCTCTATTATAGATAGCATATTTGCTGCTCTTTCAGCTACCTCAATATCACCTCTGACTACAGAAGCCCCCAATAATGCCCCCCAAACATCGTTGCTCGCCTCTATTGGCATCTCAGCAATGAAAGCTTCAGCTTCCTTGAATCTTCCTGACCGACCCAAGAGATCAACGACACAGGCAAAGTGTTCTGAACTTGGTTCAATGCCGTGGGCTCTATTCATACTATTGAAAATTTGTAGACCTTCTGCTACCATTCCCGTATGAGCACAAGCTGAAATGATGTTGACCATTGTGATCACATTTGGTCTGTGAAGTTCTGAGGCGCACAGATGCTCGTAAGTCTGCAAAGCACAAAGTCCCTTTCCATGTATCCCATATGCTGCAATCATTGAGTTCCAGGAGCCTACATCTCTCTCATGCATCTCTCTGAAGATCCTCTCTGCCAAGACTAACTTCCCTGATTTTGCATACATATCGATTAAGGCATTTTGGACAAAAATGTCTCGAAGAAAACCTAATTTAAATATATATCCATGTATTGTTTGACCCTGTTCCAGTGATGCAAGATCAGAACAGGCTTGAAGGCAAGCAAGACTCGTAATAAAGTCTGGAGTTACTCCCTCTTGCGATGCATCACTGTGTATGCGAGTGAGAAGATTTAAGGCCACATTTGGTTGCTCGTTTTTCACAAAGCATCTGATTATGGTGTTCCAAGATATTATATCTTTCTCTTTCACCCTTGTAAAGATACTCCATGCAGAACCATTATCTCCATTTTCACTATACATGTTCATTAGAGAATTATCAATCATTGTATCACATAAAAACCCATTCTTGATCAGGTATCCATGAATCGTTTTACCAGGCTCGAACAAGTTGGTATTCGAACAATTCCGAACAAGAGTGGCCATAGTTTCTGGACTAAGATATAAACCTTCATTTCCAAAGCAAAACTCCTGAAAGACTTCAATAGCTTCGATGAAACATCCATTCGTAGAGTACATTTCTACAAGCGAACTAACTACATCCGGATTCCAACACCATCCTCCTCTCAGAACAAGTCCATGGCCCCAACGAAGAACGTCCTCATTTCTGCTTTCAGAACATGCCTGTAACATGCCCAAGATGGTAACTTCATTTACACGAACCCTTTCTCCTCGCATTCTAGAAAACAACATAAACGCTTTCTCAACCATTTTAGCATTGACACATCCCGAGATAACCGTAGTCCATGAAACAACATCACCACAACAATACCTCTCCAACAACATTTCAGCACCATCCAACATCCCCAATTTTATATACCCATCTAGCAAAGCATTTAGCAAGAAACCATCAGCAATAAATCCTTTCTTAACAGCATAACCATGGCCATTTTTAATTAACCTCCCATCACTCATTTGTGCACAAGCTTGAAACATAACAGCTAATGTGTACTCATTAGGCTCTAAGCATTCCAACATTTGACAAAACAATACTAATGCTTCATATGGCAACCCCATGTTACAATATCCCAATATCATAGTTGTCCATGACACAACAGTTCTTTGAGACATTTGATCAAACAAGTATACACCATCATCAAATTGATCACACTTTAGGTACATATTTAGCAATGAGTTCCCAATAAAAGCATCATTTTCAATGCCCAACTTTACAATATTGGCATGAAAGCAAGAACCCAATTTATGGTCTTTGTGATCAATGCTTATACTAAGTGAATGTAATGTATCTATGAATATCTTCTCATTTGAGAAATGGTTATAAGGGTTTGATAGGCTAGTTCTTGGTTTTGTTTTTGGAGTTAATGTATTATACTGAGTTGGTAACCTTATTGCTGAAAGCTGAAGGGGGAAATAATTCATTTTTTACTTTCTTGTGGTCTTGTGGATAGATCAAGGTCATAATTCAGACTCTAGATGTCAGATGAGGCTTAATTTGCCCCCTACCCTTATAAACTTGTGCATGTATTGCAAACAAACTTAAAAGACTCAAAAATCATTTTATAAACTTTGTAATTTGTTAGGTTGGCACACTTGCACTATAACCTTTGGTATTAACATTTCCCATTTTTATTTTTATTTCGAAAGTTGCGTTCACCAATTATGGCATTCATAGTGAGCACCATATTCTATTGCGAATTTTGGTGACACAAATGGATACCTAGAGCAATAATGTAACGTCTTGAAACTGATATTGTTCAGAAGTGTTTATACTGCCACTGCAATTAAAAAGTTGATGCTTCTAAGTTCTAACGAATTTTACGTCCAACTTCAAATTGATCAAAGATAGAGTTGGGAACAATTTTCACCAATAACAAAACTAATACCCATATACAATGGAGTTATAATTTATTATGGAGTACGTGAATATATGAGCATTACAACTTAAATCGACTAAATCCATGGTTATGATGACCAAACAAAAATGCATTGATCATAAGTTATGATCTTCTTGAAAGTGTTGAACGTGGAGAATGGATTGATAAAGGCACTGTGGAGATCACAGATGCTATAAATTGCAAAGCATTAGCTGCAATCCTCCTTTTAATCTGCCCCCTTTTTGGCACAATCCGTTGCCTGAAATCTCTACCTAATGATGTTGTCACAGAAGCATATTTTGCATCATTCATTCTATAACTCTATGTTTGTAGTAGTGAAGTAGGTCAAGGATAATGAGAGTGGTCTTTGGCTTGAAAATTGAGATGGAAAGATGGGTGTTTTTCTTGAATTTATATAGATATGAGACATGTCAATTGTCAACCTAGACAGTCTTTACAGACATTATTTGGGAGTGACAAATTAAATGAAGTGTCATGTTGGTATACCATGGTAGCCTATGACAGCAAATTGTTTTGACTCGGAAAGATACTCAAGTATGGTGATCTCAGTGCGCCTAATACTCACATTTAATATCCTTTTCCAGCGATTTAACTAGAAAAGATCAATAAAAACCACAATATTTCCTCAATTTTAAAATTTATAAAGCTTAGTTTAGCATGTAATAGAAATTTACCCAATACTCACAAGTAGTCGATTAAGGCTATTAGCTTAACCGAATAAATTAGATAGTCGCAAAACCTGGGCTCGCTCACGCGCAATTGTATCCCAATTGGTTACGATTTTGTAAACTGCTTAGTCGCAATTGCTGAAATTCGTTCGTTAATTGGTTATAACGCTCTTTTTTATATCTGCTTGTATTACCGTTAAAAGCCGGGTTATAATCGCTCGCTAATATTTAAAACTAACTAGCCATTGGGGATACCAAACATGCCCTCACTTTAACAATGCCTTAACAATGAATAGTTTAAGCGAATTACGAGTCGATTCGAAATGTATTTGTGAGAAGTATTCATTAACGAGTTTTATTTATACGATTTTGCGACTTGATTAATCCGACCTAAGTTTTTTTTTTTCCGATTTATTTCAGTTTATTAAATGGACTCATAATGAAGTAGATGTTTATTTTTATTTCATACTATTAATTAATCTTTTAGTGTTCAAAATTTAAGTATCTTTATTACATAATTTATTCTAAAAAAATTCTGTTCAATCAATTTTTACATCATTTTTTGTGTAATCAGCTTCAATTAGTTGTAAGTGAATTCATGGCTAAGGACAAACCAAACACGAACAAAAGGGTTGTATGAAGCTAGCACCGAACCCAACCCCCCCCCCCCGCACCCATCATATCCAAGCACCCATCATATTCAACAATATTTTCTTTGTATTTACAGAGTAAGTTCATTAAAAAAGGTGATCTTGTGATTGGTTTCCACCTTCCAATGAATTAGGCCCATTTATACTTCTTGGTATTTTTGAGCGAGCAATCATAACAATCTGTCCAAGTGCCGCTGGAGAAAAGTATTAGTAAAGTAGCTTCGACCAACATTTTTGAGAGAATTAAAAGGTTAAACACTTTAACAATGTTTTAAATGACATGAACAAAGTGGATCCAAGGTCAACTAGCATTACCAAAAAAGCTGATATAATAGACACAAAGCAGTACGGACGTGCGCCTCCTCAAATATTTTAAAATTAATATTTTATTTTAATTTTAAAAAGCTCTCGGAGTCCCTGGCCGCAGATTCCACCTGGCGAAATTCGAATCATGACGCGACTCACCTGATTTTGCACTCATACGACTCAAACCCACACCGACGAAGAGACTAGCCTCCGCCATTTGAAGACTTTCTACCATTTCATGCCACGAGCCTCCATATTTGTCTATTTGCTACTATTTGGTAGTGATGATCATAAGTCATGGATCAAATGTCATTAATTCGACTAATTGGCCCACTTAATACACGCTTTCAAAACCTTCACCATTCCATCACACGTTTCAAAAACGCCTCGTCCCGCCTGGACATACATGCTTTCAAAAATGTCTCCACTCGATCATTCACAATCATAGCAGAAATTGTCCAACACTCATTCATTAGATAGTTATTCAATTTTAATAAATTTTGGGGCAAATATTGCTCCCAATCAAATATTAATATTATCCAAAATATTTTATTAAAATTAATCTCATTCAAATATTTGTCCTCAAATTTTAATAAAATTATCTAAAAAATAAGTTCAAGTGACAATTTACTCCCCATCAATTGGCTCCTCAAAAAAAGCTCAAACTTTAACTTTCATTGAATGTGAATTTACTCAAGACAGACATTTTCTAAAACACGCCATCGAATTTACATTTTCAAGACACATTTAACGATTAAACACGATGACGAACGAAGCCATTAATCCTTCTATTTTTTCTATTAATGTTTTTTTGGTCAAGTCGGGTTTGCCTAGTGAAATTTAATTAGTTGGACGTGGTTTGCAAGTTACTCGATTCAGTCCTTAATATAATTTTACGGCTCCGATACCCCTGAATGCCGTAATTTTCCATGTTGTTCTTGCACAATTAAAAATATTATTGATGTGCACTTAGAGAAATTCATAGCAGTTACAAAGGCAAAATAAATTAAGGACACTGTACAAGTCACCAATTAACAATATACAGTACAATGAATCACATAAGATTTGAAAAGTAGAAAAAGTCGAGCGATAGATAATAGTGAACAGTTTCACTCACAGATTTTGCAGGAAAATAAAAAAGGCTGAAACTAGTCTTCCTCCCTGTCGTCGTCCTCAAGATCGTCTTCAGGAAGTCCAGCATCATCTCCGATGCCTTCGAGCAACTCGTCTACATCTTCTCCCAATTCCAATAGCCTCTCGCTAAGCTTCTCGACCCTGCTCTGCTCTTGACCAAGGCAGACTAACAAATCATTCAACTCTGCCTCGCTGTCTTTCTGAGCTTCCTCTCTTGCTCCTGCCTTTATTGCCTCGATATCAGGAGCAGCTGTGGCACCACCAGATTTTAGAAGTTTCACTTCCTTTTCTAATTGGAAATTAGCCTGTTCTAAGCTATTGTATGCATCAGACAAACTTTTGAGATCAGATTCCATCTTGGTTGCCTCGGATTCAATTTTGGCCTTCTCTTTCTTCATATTCTCTAGACGTTGAGAAGCCTCTTGAAGATCTCGCCGGAGTGTCTCCAATTGTACTCTATCTGAGCCTCCACTACTTCTGCGTTCGAGCTGGGAAGAATCATTCCCACCTGTCTTTGCAACATCTTCAGCCAAATTTGCATTTCGGTGTAAGAGATCCTTTTACCATAGAAGAAAGAGAGAAATTGTGAGAAAATATATAGAAGTGTCTGCAAGAGAGACAATGCTATACAGTTTCATAATCAACTAGGAAAAATATTTCAACAGTAAAAGGTCAAACTGAATAGAGAAAAAGCAAGTTGTTGTAGATGTTCCAAATACCTGTATCTCAAGACACTGCTTCTCCACAAACACCTTGAGTCGTTTGATATACTCGCCATCACTTTCCCCGCTCTTCTGCTCCAAGTTTGCAGGGACTACAGCAACCTGGTTCTTTGGTCGGCTATATAAGTCTATAGTTTTTTCCCTAATCTCTGCTTCCAAATCTTTAACAAAGTAAACGAACTGAGAATCCAATGTAGATGCAAGAACAGGATGATCCTCACTCTTCTGGTCATTCGCCTCATTTTCATCAATGTCTTCAATTTCTGCCATACCAGCAGCTGTAGATCTATTCAAAGGCTTGAGACCAAGAGCCGGCTTCGCAGATGCAAACAGAAAACTTTTTTGCATTTCTTCAAATTTCAGGAAATATGAGGTAAGGCCAACTTTTTGGCTAATAGAATCAGCTATACTAAATGCATCTGTCCCACTTTCGATGTTTTTATTAAATATTACACATTCTCCCAAGAGAACTGCTGCCAATCCCCTGACACTTGCTGTCACTGTTGGATTTGAGACCAACTCGAGCAAATATGTCAGATGAGGTCGTGAACTAAGGAAGCAGTCCACAGCACTTGAACAATTGGCAAGCCAAATTACCAATAACTTTAAGATAATTGGCTGAACGTATAAATTCTCGGACGCGTGTGATTTTTCATCTTTATCATTTTTTGAAGAGGCTAGAGCTAGGTACTTCACCATACGATGCATTAAAGGCTCTGAACCTCCTAATGATTGCACTGGAGCTTCAATTTCAATTTTCACAACCTGCAGCAGAATTACAACTTCATGCGAAGAAGAAGAAAGCAAGATAGGTATGGAACAAACACCAGGACAGGTACTCTTAATGATCTAATAGTAACTTCACACAGTTAAAAAGTATGCAGAAAGGTGACCAACAGAATAACATACCCTTTCCTTGCACTGAACATTATTATTTAAAACATGAGAGAGAACGCTAGCTGCTCTGCAACATGTCTGCACTAGTCAGATATCCATTAGTAGCTTATCTAAACAGACGATTAAAAAGATTCGACCCAAAATTCGTCGAACTCACAAATTAATAATTTTTGTGTTGAAACATTGTACAGTTCACCAACCATCTGATGTATGTGATGGAGTGTTCTACAAATTATGTTTCATGCATATTCAAAAGTCAGATGTGCAATGTGAAACCAAGGGGGTCGACTATATGTCCTGACTCCTAGCTTGGTTGTAAATTCAAGAAACCTAATTTTAGGTTTCCGACGAAGGCCAACAGCACGGATTACTGTATCAGTATTAAAAAGAATAGAACGAAGAATGGGCCAGATTACCTCGAGATCTCCATCACTTTCTCCCAATGTCAGTCCATGTAACAACATACTGCCAAAAAAAGAGAGTAAAATTTGCAACTCATGAGATCATATAATTTAGGCAAAATCATAAGAAGGAAAAAGGACATGTCAAAAAGATGTGATAACAATAGGCTTGATAACACACTTATTAAAAACATTTCACAATATTTTTTAGATGACCAGATATACAGGAGAAGAAGCCTGCCTGCCAAAAGACATGTTAACATCTTCCTCAAGAGGAGCATGAGTCATTGCTTGTGGTTGAGGAATTAGAGTGGAGGCTAGCATTGTTTGGCCTTCAGGATTTTTCTAATCAAATCAAGTAAAACATGTTAGGTCATGTACAGAAGGTGCATGCATCAAATAAAGCCTCCCAATGAATGATCCAAACCTCACAAAAGCTCTTAAAAACAAAATCTGCTGCTACAAATTCTTGCACGCTGGAAGTGCGCAAGATAATGCGAAGAAATGAATTTAAAGCAGGCTCCATATGTGGCTCTTCACCAAGCTTTTTACTTTGAAGGATTCCTTGATTCTGAGAATGGCCAGCAACTAGAACACCGATGCATCGAAGAGCCTGAAATGGAGTTAAATGAAGTTTTCAATCCAAATATGAGGTTCATTGTTTGTTTAATTGACATACATAGAAGTGACATATGAAGGCGCAAAGAAAAACTATCAAATCAGGGTAACTTACAGCACAGCGCACAGAAACAGGGGCCCACTGGCTTTCAACTCCCAGCATCAATAGATTGTCTAGCACCCTTTTCTGAATCATGAGTTAGGAAATTGAAAGACTGTTTCAACAAACTTGAGAAATTTTAGACACATTATAAGAACATACCTGAACGAGGCTAGTTTTATTTGTCAGCCGATTTGTATCTCTGGCAGGATCAGATTCTGAACCTCCTGCTAAGAGCAGATTGATAGTTTCCAAAACACCTAGTAGATTTACAGTCTACTGGCATTAACGAGCGAGGACAAGAAGAAAGACTTCAATCAGGGTTAGGAAGCACCACTTTTAAGCTAGATATGAACTTGCAAATACAAAAAGAAATGAGAATAGGGGGATTGGCTCGACCTTCTGTTGAGTAAATTTATATGAAACGCCTCTTAGCTTCAAAATTGATACCAACGGTTCAAACCCCATCGTCTCTCTGAGCAATACCTATCCATATTCAACTATTCAATATAATGAAAATTTGTACTGGACCTATTGGAGACAGAACGCATAGAGCAAGTAGAAAACCTGATTTGATGCGATATTACGGACAAGGTTGTTCAACAGCTCAAGACAATCCTGCCATGCACAATAAGAGTTTGTTTTACTTTTAAATATCGATTCCTTTGAGATAAAGAAGAGAGGATTGAATATATAACAGTGGGGATTGGACATCAATGGACAGAAGGGATTGGCTAGAGGTATAAGCTGACATTGCCACTTATTTATTGTGGTGCTATATTGAATGTGCCTTCCAAATTTGATTCAGAATAATTTTACTCATCCCTAAAGATGCAGTCATATCTTTATGAGCAGAGTAAGCAGGGGATTTCTAATAAAAAAGCCATATAAGGTATGCACCAATTTTAGTCCAACGAGATGAGTCAGAACAAAAGATGCAAAAACTAACTTCTTGTAGAAACAATGGGTAATATAAGAGTCTTTAATGCACAGGCCGGATTAGATATACTTATATATGTGGTTAATAGGCAATTTTTTATAAGTGCATTCCTCTAAGCAATCCATGCACCCTAATCAATAGGAGTAAAATCTGATCAAATCAAGCCTTTCCACTAACCTGCACCACCACACCACCTTCTGAGCCTCCCTCTTCTTTAATAATACTGAAAATCTTCTCAAAAGCACCTTCAAAGACCACAATCTTTTGAATTTCCTGAAGATCATGCATCACACGTATTAATTTATAAAATACAGGTAACTATCCCAACAAAATATTTTCTGTAACTTTAAAAATATGAAAACATATTTGGAAATCTCACCTCAGCCTCACGAGTCAAGAAAGTGAGAAGTAGCAAGGCCTCATTGCGTATAACCTTTAACATGTAGAGCTCAAAATTAAGAATAATCATTATAAAAGCTAAAACGGGTCATTTTTCACAATGGAAGAAATACAATAAACTGATCAAATTTATACCTCACGATCCATAAGCATATCCATAAGCCTTGTAATACCGCGGGGAATAGTTAAAATAGCTTCCTGTAACCTGGTAAGAACCCCCCATATATATGTAAAACAACTTTTACACATAAGAATGTGAACAATGTGGTCTGGCATAGAGTACCTATTTGGAGAATTTGTTGAAAGGGCTGTCAAGAGTTGAAGTGTATAATAGCGTACATAAAAATCTTCTTCCTCCTATATAGTTAGAAAATTTTGAGGGCGGGAAAATCAAGGAAACTACAATTTAAACATTAAGATGTAGTTCTTACCAACAAACTCAGAAGAAGAGCTATATTGTCTACTTCTCTTGAAAGCAGGTCGCAGTTCATCAAATTCGGTTGAACTTCATTTGGCCCTTTTGCATGACCAATTGGAGTTAATGCACTCACTAGAGTTTCTAGTGAACTCCGCACCTTCAATAATGAACAGTAAATTAAGTATCAGCTTAAAAAACATGCCGCGCTCATAAAATAAGCTATCATATCAAAGAAATATCAATAAGATAGTTAAAACAAGGGATCTGTTGAGAGTCATAAGCTGAAATGGGTGATTATTTCAACCATACAAATATATTTATATTTTGCAGATCGTATATATTCATAAATTAACAATTTAAAAAATATAGCTGCTCCATACACACAACATCATTTTTGCAATGATTCAAAAAACATCTTTAAGAATAAGTTTTAATATATTTTATTTATCACGCAATAATGAAAGAGAATCACTAGTGATAATGCCATTGTTTGCCCTTCCAGCAATTCAGAAGATATATCATCAACAACTCAAATGTAAGAATCTTTACATAAAAAATTAATGGATATGGAGAATGGCAAAAAAGAAGTCCACAAACCATTTCAACATCATCACGTTCTTCCTTTAAGACAGCCAAGAGCACAGGAAAGCCTAACAAAGAAGAAAATAATTACAGAAGTTATGCTCTTTTCACTCTCCATACAATTTATGGTAGTGAAAGTAAAAGAATAGAAAAATTGTTAAAACCAAAAGAAGCTACATACCCATAGCCCCAAAAGCTAACTGGGACGCACTACTTTCAGCAACAACAGATTGGAGTTCAGTCATGGCAGTCCTTCTATCTTCTGCTAATTTACCATTACTGATACGGTCCAGTAAGCGCTCCACATAACTATTTACATAAAGATAAGTAAACCACATAAGAATATCGAGTCAATATAAATCAACAAGTAGATGATATGGAAAATCAGTAAGGTAAACAACTGGCACCATGCAATAAACTAATCCTTAATATAAGCCGAAAATTTCTAGACAGAGTAAATCTCATATCAAAATAAAAATTTATTCATGTATGCAGCTTTTCACCTCCGCTAACTTATCTGGATAACACCAAGAATCACACTAGATACGCCCATGATACCTTAATAGTAGTGTTCACTGCTGATCTTTGGAACTTCATAGGAAGTCTAAAAGTTCCCATTCTTTCAAAGAGATTCTACAGACTAGATACGCCCATGATACCTTAGTTCGCTGCTATCGAATTCAGTTCCAACACATTAACAGCATAAAATCAGCATCTTCAGGTATCAGTTTGATAACAAAAAAGACTCAAATTCCGGTAAAGCTTTGACCTTTACTGCAAAAACAATATATAAACAAAAAAAAAATGCTGCTTTTTTTTACCTATCTTCGTTCGAACCCGAGTTTTCATTCCCAAATACACTCTTAACAACTCCCTGCAATCACACATTTTCTTTCAGTATTAAAAAACAAATAGATTGAAAACTGGACAATCATTTTCTTTCAGTGTTAAATACAAAAATATTAACCATAATAACAAAACTGGACAATCTTTTTGGGACAATTACATAAATTGAGCAATACCCACCTGATACCTTGACACTAAGTCCATATCTTCGTGCCCAATAAATCAAACTGCTCCTATTCCTGGATTTAATCATCAAGAAAACAAAAAGGGGTTTAATTACTAGCAAATTCAAATAGCATAAACATTAAATTTCAATTAATTGGTCAATTATTCAGCTCAAATATACTGAAAAATCATAAATTTGATATGAAAATCAAGAAATTAATAAATTGAAACAAAACCCATATAATTAAATAAATGTTTGAGCCTTAATTTAATTAATTAATTAATTAAGATGTTTGTATGTTCACCTGGGAAAATGTTTGAGCTTTAATTTAATTAATTAATTAAATAAGATGTTTGTATGTTCACCTGGGAAAGAGATCGAAAGAGTATAGAAGAAATCGCAATGTTGGGGTCACGTAAATGAGTGCAATTTACACGTTGGATTTGGGTACCAAACACTAAAAATAAAGGGAAAGCTTACTATTTTATCCTTTTCGACACAAGAAACACGCCTAATGCTTATAAGTTAAAACAACCAATTTCTTTGGCCACATGCTTCTAAAGAAATGTTGAATTTTTGTCTTGTAATAAAACAAGCGAATTTACTTAATGCTCAGAAGAAACAAAGCAATTGTAAAGCACAACAAAGTTAAAGTCATTTTCTACGCTTATAAGACAAATGTGTTTCATTCATACTTAATGTTTGTTTAATTATAAACAAAATGTAAAAACAAGGCTACATAAGAATTAAATAATTAATTATATAAGAACGTAATTAAATAATTAATTACATAAGAAAGAATTAAATAATTAATTTCTTAAAAATGAATTAAATAATTAATTGCATAAGAATGAATTAAAGAATGAATTAAATAATTAATTACATAAGAATGAATTAAATAATGATGAAATTGGCTAAACGAGCTGTTCAAGCGCAGTTTTGATATCTCTCGGCGACGACGTGGTTCATCCGCTCTCAGAATGCTGTAGCCTACAATTAAAATTTGACAAATTAGTATACACATGTAAATAAACGTTGTTACTTATGGTTGTTAATTGGTGTTAAATATTATGAAATTACCGAGATTATGTTATAAACGTATTAATTTAGATTATGTATTAATTGAGATACTATTTGTCAATTCATGAATTGAGCATATGCCTTAGTATTTCTCAAATTGCCGTTAAATGTGATGTTTATTTCATATGAAATTATTTTGTTGTTAATATTTCTTAAATTGTTGTTAAGATTTAATCAGATAATGGTATCAAATATTCTTTTCTTCACCGTCTTATCTCAAATATTCGTTTATTCTCCATCTTATCTCAATTCAAATTGGCGATTGTAATAGATAGTAAAATTGTTGTTAAGACAAGATAGTAAAAGTTGTTGTTCAATTTTGTGTTAACTTTGCGCATAACGCAAGCTCAAACAAACGAATTTGTTACATGCTTGTAGTAAAGTAGCGATTTTGTTCCATGTTTATGCGAACAAACGGTTCATTTCATGCTCATCACAGTAGCAATTTCCATGTTTGTACGTAACTAAAATTATTTACGTTTCTTAAAAGTATAAACATTAACCTAGATTGTTATCTATCAATTTTGTAGAATCTTCTTATATTAATTTCGTAGAATCTTCTTAAATTAACAAGTAAGTAATACTTTCAATTCAAATTGAGATTATGATAATTTCTCAGAGAGTCTTCTTTATATTAAACTAGCAAATCATTAAATTGTTATTAAAAAATGATTGTCAAATTGTTGTTAACTATGAATAAAACTAGCAAAAATATTTCTCAATTATGTATTAAATTGTTGATAAATTATTAGAATTTTGAAATTATGGGTTCAATTCTATTTATTAAATTGTTGTTAAATTATTAGAAAATCAGAATCGAAAGCAAAATCACTCTTGAACGATTAGTTACAAAGACGCAACCATGTTATTTAATTAATGCACTTTACTCCTTCCTTTTTTTATGAAACTATTTTCAAAAAGCATTTAATCTAATGATATAAATTCTATATTTATTAAAATAACGAAGTAATTAATAATTATAATATTATTAATAATAATAATAATAATAACAACAACTTTGACTTTATCTAAATAAAAAATAAAGTAAAATTTTTCATAGGCCGACGGACTAAAAACAAACGACATCAAACTACTACTCACAAATTATGGAAAGAGTCCCAACAAATTTCACAATGTAATAAATATTTGTACTTTGATTCAATATATCAATAAAGACCACCTTTGATAAATATTTCCGTGTACTCGACATTTTTTTTTTGCATTTTTTGATGGTTAACAAACTAGCACTCATTTTAATGCTTGTAAGAATATAAACAAATTCCTTTCTTACGATCAAGTATGTAATAAAGAAAAATAAGTTTCATGTTTGATATCTAGTAAGCCATTTAACTTTTTGCTTGTTTGTTTACAAGCGAATTCGCTTCTTTCATAATAAACATGAGCATAACTCGCTTGTTTCATAATAAACATGAGACAAATTCGCTTGTTTCTTAACTAGCATTTCAAGTCAAGGTTTCGTCAGGTATTTCTAATTCCTCCTCATTTTACTTGGTGTGTGTATAATGCTTAGGTTGGATTTGGAGTGTCTATTCCGAAATTTCTTCCGTTTTGGAACTTATTTTATTCGAATGGGTTCGGAATTTTAGTTCGAGTATAATATATGTGATTTTATTTGAGTATAAAATAAAAGGGAAATACTTTTCGCACCAAAACAAAACTCTCCTACACCAACAAATTATATGAATGTACTATAATACCCTTTAATATAAATAGTTATAGTGAATAGCATTTTCATTCATTATATTACCCCAATTTATCTCGAAGATTGTCTCTTATAATTTTCCAAATTTCACATGCTCTAACTAATATGTGATTTTATTTAACTTTAATAAAACAATTATTAAAAACCAAAATTGATAATATTATAAAGATGGAGAAAGTATTTTGTTATGAATTGAATTATTTAGAAAAATAAATAATGGCCATTCAATACATCAACCCGAATCAATCAAACATTGACCTGTTTGTCATGATTACGACTATCGCCGAATCAACTAAACATCGTTTATCACAACAACGAAACAAATTATTTAATTATCTAACCCTATGAAGTCGCTGCCAAGGGCGCACTGTGAAATTATAATGATTGATTTGAAAGAGCATTGTTTCTACAATATGATAATCCAATACAAATGGCATTGTTTCTGCAATATTATCATCCATTTAGGAATGCAAGTTAATTTGATAAATTTTTCTATTAGAAAAAGTAAAGAATGAGGTATGAGGATTTAGATTTTCTTTGTGAGAGTTTGAGGATTATGAGTCTGAAATTAGTTTTGGGAGAAAGTGAGATAATTTCTACATTTTTATATAAAAAGTGGCAAAAAGTCTAAATTGAGGGTAGAGAATTTTATTTTAAGTGCTGAAAATATTTCCCAAATAAAATACTATTGATGTATAATATAGGCTTAATTTCTTTTTTTCCCCTAAACTATGCTCGAATTGTCAAATTGCTCCCTCATACTTTCATTTGGTCAATTTGTCCCCTAATACTTTTAACTTGTCAATTTTCCCCCTGAAATCGTTTTTTCTCATTTTAAACAGCCAACAAATCCGATTTTGCACATAAAATCCAAAGTATGTGGCAAACTATAAGGGGCAATATGCAGTCACTTGGTAAACCGAGCAAACGGAAACATACATTGCAAATATTGGAACTCATCCATAACATTACAAAATCACTACAGGTCTACAACACCCCTAGTCCAACGCACTTGGGAGTTCATTATGACCACAACTACAATTGCAAATGCAATCTTCGAAACTACCAACACCATACAATAAAAGAATTACAACTGACAAACACAATAATAGAGAAAATCCCCAAATCTTCACTTTTCATTCTGCCCTCTTCAATTTGTCATCCATAATAGATCTGGCAAGTAGTGGAACCGACATCAATCCATCTCACGTAAAACGCATGCCCACCAACCTACAAAAATATCGAAGTTATGGCCGATTCCGCATGTAACTAATAATTATGAACATAATGGTTCTTCCATACCCGATCTGCACATCTAACAAACCTTCTTCTAGGATTCTTCTCTGTGAAACTCACCCACTCCATAGCGTATCTCCCACACCAACATCTAATCTTCGACTCTTGTAGCGCTGACTACGGCCCGCATACCTTGTTTTAATAATGACTTAAACATTGGATTTACTATTCAACATATGTGCTCAAGTGATTTATTTTACAGGTATGTTAGAAAGGTACTGTCGATTACAAAGTTGACATCGGAGCATCAAACAACCACAAAGATCAAAGGCATCAATAAGAAAATCTAAGAAACGCCGAGCTTCAAGACGGTATTAAATGCCAAAGACGAGTATGGGCGATATAAAAGAAGAATCAATCACACAAAGCTTCAAAGTGAAGAATGACGACGTAGAAGAAGTCGATCATTTACCGGTCAAGAAAGGATCAAGAAGAAGAGCTAACGAAGAATCAAGATCGAAGAAACGAAAGATTGACGCAAGCCAAATATTAGGCAAAAAGTTACGGGTTTGAATCTTACTTTACTTTCCCTTCTTCATCTTGATTGAAGTTTGTTAGAATCTGCATGAATTTATTCGTGATAAACATCAATTCATACATCTCGATCCTCAAATTAATGTATATTAATCTAAATACAAAAAAAATATAAATGTATGAATACGAGAACTTAAATCGCAACGGAAGCGAATCTAATCCAAATCCCTCAACCTCAAGGTGAACCATTCAAAAATCTTCTCCAAAGCTTGTTCAACAACGAGAAACGATGTCCTCTGGGGACAGACACACCAAGAGGGAAACGAACCGAGTAATTTGAACTGCTAGAGTTTGAAGATTTAATGAATTGGAAGAGAAAACTCTTCCAATTCTCTATGGAGGGGGCAACTTTCTTAGAGAGGGGGGGTGAGGTTTTTATGATTCTTATGATAAAAACCTAATCCCCTCTTTTTAAATACCAAGTCTCCAAATTCCACTCGTTGCTACAACTCGTTAAGAAATCGGCTTTAACTCGTTAACTTAATTAGACCACATGAGCTTCTAATTAAATAATGAGTTACTAAATAGTTGTTCTATTTTAATTAATCCTAATGTGCTCAATTAAAATACTAACTAATCACTATCTATCAACTTATCAAGTTATTCATCAATTTCACTGCTTAAATTGATTACACTTGCAAGTTTAACCAATTGATGTTCATCAACATATTTGACAAATATATAACATTGAGAGATACATTTCAATATACAAGTCTTCGCTTTTAATTTTATTCATGAAATATTATTCTAATATCATCAGGATGTGGCGCTGACCTTCTGAGCCGATAAGTCAGATAATAATAATAATTGACCAATTACTATTATTATAACGATTAACGAAAAGATCTAGCAATCGCTCATAACCCTTTTAAATTATCATGAACCTCAGAACGGTTCGCCCGAGTCGGCCGCCTCGGTGTTAGACTCGCGAAGAAATGATACCGAAGCTCGCCCAACGATGATATGCAAAACAAAAAATGGATTCAAAATGCTTTAAGCAGTTAGTAGTCAGCTTCCATACGTAACGTGGACATCATCGTGGCGAAACCTAATCCAACATCACATATTCGATACATAAGAGTGACATTAAAAAAAACAGGAGTGTTCAATAATACATCCATAATATAAATCACCCACAACTGGAGTAAACAAGGACTCAAACTCGATAAGACAGAAATAAAATGACTGCTGAGGATCCCCTAGCCACCACGCCCGACTCACCTAGCGATAACAACGAGCTCGTTAAGTGTCAACAGCCTCCGCTTACAAAGAACTACTCAACCCGAAGTTTTATGTCACCAAGCTCGCGGAAACTTATCGCTCGGAAAGGCGAATTCATTACACCCGAACGGTCAAGAAAGAACTCATCCAGAATATATATATAATATATATATATATATATAAAACTAGCAGTTCGGTCAATAGTAAAAACACTAAACAGTTTCACAACGCTACCCTACTTAGTATTTGACAGTTTATATTCACAGCAGGCACAATAGAACGCAAGATCTAAATATAGTGAATACAGGATTTGAAAGTAACACGTAAGTCCAAACAGTTCATCAATATGGCAAAGCAACTTCATATACTTCTATATTACATTAAGCCCCACGAATCTCGGCGTCCACAAAATCAACACCAACAAAAATACCAAAACACTCGATCCGAACATCCCCAACATGTACCACAACAATGCCCACATACAAATGCAATGCCCGACATACGCTTATAACAACCCAAAAAAGGTCACATATGCCCACAAATGTGCTATAATCTAATTTGGCTGCGTCACACATATAAAAGTATCTCAATCATCCATAACATAAAGTATCCACTGGCCCGTGTGTACACACTCCCAATCGTCCATAATGGATCGACTGTTCCCTCTACATGCGACTCGACTCAACCCCTAACACACAATTCAAGACCCACTACATGAGACCACACATGACTCCACCAAAAGTTCAACAGCACAGTTTCACATGTCACAATTAACCACAGCACGTCTCAACAACAATAAATCACAGGTCATGTTTACACGGTCTTACATATTATAATCAAAATATTTCAGAGTCATCACCAGTATCCTCAACGCAGTATATCATGATGTCATCTACCAACAATTTTAGAAACAATAACTACTAGCATGTTACACACAAATAAAGTAATAACACATATACCAAGCTTCTACAATCCAGGCAACATGCAAATGTAAGGAACCAACACTAAGGAGAGATAAGATCCCCACCCGCGTTAGTACCACTCAACAAGAAGCTACTAACACAAATTTTAGTCAAACAACCTCCTGGTCCAAGTCCAACTCCTAAAATAATATAATAAGATTACATTTTCCATCAATACTTTAGAGTCATACCTTAATTATATTTCGCATCTATTTAATCAACCTCAGGTGTTCCTTACTTTTAAATTTATCTTAGTAATTATTCCGGTGAACTATCAGTAGTTAATTATTTAAAGGGAGTCCTCAATACTTTATAAAAATCATGTAAATATCATAATACATCCGAAAATTCTAATATTTTTATCATAGGTCCAAAATGTACTATATAGTTTAATAAAAATCAGTTTTATATTTTTATGTATAAAAATCTGATTTATTTCAATTAACTCCCAAAACTAGTCAATTACTCATCAATAATTCAAAATAAATATCAAACAAACTCCAAAAATTCTAATATTTTATTTATAGTCCAAACATACCCCATATAAAAATATAAAAATTCAGTTTCTAAATTACAATCATAAAATTTCACCTTTTATTAAAATCTTCATTCTAGTTAATAAATAAATAAAAATAGTAAACATTTCCCAAAAATTCCATGACATATATGTTGGTTGAAACTAGTAATAAACACAATAAACATATGAGTTTTATTTTAAAAAGTCAAAATTATAATTTATTTCTATTTTCTACCAAAATCCGAAATTATACTATAAAATTAATTAAAATCCGAAAATAACTATTTTCTCATGAATATATTACTGAAAAAACTTTATTATTTTATCTATAATCATAAATATCGTAAATCTAAACATATCTAACATAAAAATTGAATCTTTAATTAATTATATAAAATTTCGAAATAAATTATTAAAATTTACAAAAATTCAATTCTTTCCATTGACAACCACCAATTTAGGAGCCAAAGATCATAATTTAACAAATTTTTAATTATTAAATTCGAAATAATTAAATCCTAATTTTCGAAATTCTCCAAAACTCAAAAAGATGAAGACTTTCATACCTTAAAACGACGGGGAAGACGAGATGAGAAGATTGGTATATTTTTCTTGAATTTTAGAGCAAAGGATGATGATCAAAGTGGGAGAAAAAGAGAAAGATTTTTGAGTTCTTTCAATGGAAAAAAAAGAGACGATGGTTTTTGGGTTAGGGTTTGGTTTTCTTTGTCTTATACTGGGTAGGATTTACGGTTCCCCATAAAATAAAAAAGTTTCATTAATAAAAAAGCCTCTGCTTAGCCTGTTAACTTAACATAATTCTTTAAACCCGCACGTAAAATCGTAGAATCAACTTTTCCTCCTAATTAACTTTTTTTTTTACCTTATAATTTTAAGTTCGTTATTTTGATAACAATTACGCTCTCGAATCCTCGCTTTATTATATTATGCCTAATTACCAATTACTCGATTTTTAATTAATTAAAACCGGCTCCAAGTTATTTCAAACCCACACTAGTAATATACAATTACTAAGGAACACTAAGTTCTCCGTAACTTTACTTTAACTAAACCGTAAAATGAATTGATACACAATTGTCGCAACTGGGCACAAGAAAAGTGGAATTAATTTCATTGATTTCCAACAAATTTCTCATTTTGAGATATTTTTCAATCATTTCGACAAAAAGAACTTAACCGTTTTAATAACCGCTTCAATAACCGCTTTCAATGTTTCTTAAGTTTGTTTGTCAGTCAAAAGAAAATATTTTGAAAATTTAATTTTTATAAAACTGTGATTTTATATCATTTTATTAAAGGCTCGAAAAGAGCTTTCCAACGCTTTTGAATCGCCAAATCGGAGTTATAACGGTCGAAATGAAATTTCTAAAAACTTGTCGGGTTCATCGTGGTGCTTCCATCGAGTGCAATGGGTCTCGATGGCGGTCTCGATGGAGCTGAGTGAACTTTCTGCAAGTTCATCGAGCTCGACATCACCACGAAGGTTAAACCTACCCGTTTTTAACCGTTTGAACTCTATTTTCATCCCTATAAAATCCCCAACTCTTCTATCTTCTTCCTCAACTCTTCCCCAATTAATCCTAAACGTTTTTATACTTATTTTTCATCATTAAAATACTAAATCTCAAACACATAAGATTTAATCATGAATTATCAAAGAGAACGAAGCTCGGTTTGTGCCTAAACTTTGAAAACGAAATCGGGAAACAAAGAGCATTCAAGGTGTTTGATGAAATACGCAAATGAGGATTTCAAGAGCTTCAATGTCTTATCTACTCAACAAGGAGTTCAACAAGCTTCAATGTTATATCTACTCAATGTAAGGAGTTATAAATTATGCTTAAATTGTAATACTTTATCTATTGCGGATTATCATGTATTAAGAGTAAAATTTTCTTTGAGAAAGGTTAGCACAAGGTTCACGAGTAGGAGGTTTTCTTACTTGGAAGTGTATTGTATGTATTCCTAGCGAGATAACTAGACGGTTCTAGTGGTGTAGCTAGAGCGTTGTTCAAGGCTGGTGGATATCTCAACGCCGGGGTGGTATTCCGAGGTCGCTTTTAGAGATTCTCAAGTGTTCGCTTGTAGGCATAGCTGTGTGTTCCTAGCGGTTTAGGTAGACCGTGATATATTGAGTTGCTTGCTTTACGCCTATGAGCCTCGAATCCTCGATAATATATACGGGTATGCTCGGTGGTATTCCGAGGTTGCTTGAGTTGATGCTCAAGTGTTTGCTCTGTAGACGTAGGCCAGTGTTCTAGCGTGCGATAGCTAGACGATATATATTGAGTAGCTTGCTTGTACGCCATGAGGTTACTGAGCAATATATACGGCATTTTTCCAAATCCCAAGGTTGAAAAGCCAAGGGTCGAGCACTAGGTTTGGCGGTGGTCAAGTAAATCGTATGTCGTTTGCATTATCTATCCATCAACCTTTATTGTTGATATTATATTTATGATAAATGCTAGGATTCTCGATTATATGCTAGTTTACGAGCTAATTGAATATGTCGGCTAGGTCACTCCTGGTCGGTTCGGCCCGGTTTGGGCATTTGAACCTAACCACCGGGTCGGTTCGATCGTAGATGAACTGAAACTGCCCGGTTCCGACGGCTCGGCTCTCGGCTTCTGCTATTTTGCCTCGCCTTCGCTCGTTATTTTCTGCTCGTTCTCGATTATTTCCGGTTATATATATATATATATATATAATATTTTTAATTTTAATTTAAAATTCAATCGGTTCGAGTTTGTGCCCCGAACCGAACCAAAAAATTTCTAGTTTTTTATTTTTCGAATCAATCGGTTCGTTCCAATCGGCTCCTCCACTTCGTTATTTTCGGGTTCCTGCCTGCCCGGTTCGGTTGATTTGTATTTTGTTGAAGCCCTAATGTCAAGATATATAATTGAATTTACTTGAGGTATTGACAGGACAAGTTTAATTGTACTAAAATAGAATATCCTATGATTTCGTAATTCATTACTCATTATTAGGATAGTTTGATTTGATCAATGAACTTATTGTTATATTCCGCACCGATCAAATCATGTTTAAACTTGCTATCAAGAATGTCTTAAACTCACCTAGTATATCTTTGTATTGAATTGTGATATGTTAAATAGATTGCTAGGATTGATCAATAGCCATGAATGGACTTAATCGTATTATGCATGAATGAGCTTAATGTTAATATTGATCAATATGAGTTTTAGATGTTTATTGCACATACGATTAAGTTAGATCGTTTTATTTGTTTTATCTTTTATCTAGTATTCATATGAGGGTAAGCATTATTACTTTAGCCTATTCCGCATTTATTTTGTATTTAATTGCTAAAGTCAGATTCGATGAAACTTGTATTAAAGTCAGAGTAGTGCTTAAAAATCTAAGTCAATGACCTCTCGAGTCCTTATTCACCCCTCTAAGGACGCTAAGGCTAACATAGGCATTTAAATTGGAGAAATTTCGATTTGATTGGAAAAAGTTTGGTGTGGTTTTGAGTTTCAAGAATTGAAAATTTAAGTTCTATTTTTCATATTCCTAATTTAGGATTCAGAGAAAGTAATTGTGGATAGCTATGCTGCAATTTTCCCTTCAAAAGTTACTTTAAGTGACCGTGATATTGCTCTTTATAGTTTGCCCTCAGATTTCTTGGATTTTATGTGCGTAATCGGATTTGGTTGGTGTTTAAAATGAGAAAAAACCATTTGTGTGTACAAATCGACAAGATAACAAAGATTAGGGGCAAATTCACCAAACGAAAAGTACGCAACAGGCAATTTGACAATTCGAGCATAGTTTAGGGGGCAAAGAAATTAAGCCTATAATATATAGGTTGAATTAATTAAAGGGATTCTTTATTCAAGTAGTTATCGGGATTAATTATTGCGGAAATGATATACTCCCTCCATTTCAAATTAATTGACGTTTTGGGATTCCGTGTCAAGGCTTTGACCACAAATTACTTTTTATTCACTAACCCAAAAAATATAAAATTGATATCATTGGATTCGTTTTTAAAAATATTTTCATAATATTATTTTATTATAATTTTTCATAATATATATAAGAAGTAATTAATGATTAAAGTTGTGTCTCGAAAAGTGAAAGTCAATTAATTTGAAATGGAGGTAATATTAGCAATTGAATCGAAGAAGTTATATGTCGATTCTAATGTAGTTTAAAAGACCCATCCATGTTTTTCGTGGTTTGCATTCTACCTAATATGTGTTTCCGGCTTTTTTAGCCATTTCACTCATCCCACATAGCTTAACCATATCAATCAAATTTCATTTAGACAAAGCATCAGCATCCTGTTTTTAGTGGATCGAATGTTATTTTTATTAGTCGCAAGCCCCAATTCGATTTACTTAAATCATCAAAATTGAACCCTCCCTTAACAAACTCCTATACTCCAAATCGGCCTCTCCGACTGATTTGTAACTTATTGTATCATATAAATCCCCAATTGACTGACAAGCCTATTAAGAAAAGAAAATTCGGGCTGATCACTAACTTGAAATTCCATTCTTTAATAGCTTATAAATCAATTTAGGGTTCAATATATTTTAATAGGCTTATAAATCAATTTGGGGGAAATTCATTGGGGGATATAAGAGTTTATTATTTGCTGGACGGTTTCAATTTTTGATGATTTTATGTTAGACTTCAAATCGGGGCCATATTTATTTAAAAATAACATTCCGTACTCTAAAAAAGACCAAGTTAACTACTGAATACAATCTGGCCAAATCCATTTAAATGACCTTATCGACAGATCAAGTTATGTCGATGGGCTTTTAATGACAAAAGTCGACATAGTTGGATGAATGCAAAACCATGAAAAAACGTGGAGTTGCTTTTGCCCTTCTAATGAAATTCCAATTAATGTCTCATTGAAGACACTTTTTTATTAAATTACATTTGATTTAAGACTCAAACTGAATGTTCGAACCAGTCCGACAAAATAAATGTCGGAATGAAAGATATTTCCTTCTATTTGATAAAGGAAAACTAAAATATACAACATCCTAAATTATATTATCTTTTTGCACGACTACTTGATAGGATCATAGGAGTAACCGAGTAAGTGTGCAATTCCACACTGTTGCAACTTTCGGATGGATTTAATTTGGATTGCACATGCCTTTGGGTACCTCAATCTCAATCAATAGAAATAGTCCACATCCCTTTAGGTGGGCTTTAGCCTAATTCGTATAGAGTCAGAGTCGGCCCCAACTAAGATCACCTATAACCCCTCTTTCATATACTCTACACGTCCAAGATTAAAACTCATTCCCATATCAGTCGATTAAGAACTTTTTAGACAATATTAAACTCACTATTTTCAAGCCAAATGTTAGACTACATATAAGTATAAGATTAAATCGAATCAAACCTCACGAAGACTCGTATGATTCAACATGGTTACATTACATACTTAGTTGATATCGTAATTATGGTACTCGATTTGTCCATCAAGACCTACGAAATGATAGTATAAGGTCTTCTAAGTTCACCGAAAGCCACTTAGTTTCAATAATGTAAACAGTGCTTTTGATAATTGCACGTCACATCTCCAATTACGATAATCTTTATTCTTATCTAATCACCATTTCGGTGGTTAAGATAAGGCTATTAATTGGATTGGGGAAAAGAAACTTCATAAACAGTGTTATTAATGTATTATGATCCCTTTTAGTTGGCTAGCTGGACAGCCGTTTGCAAATATGCATGGGTGATTAATTATTAGGTTGCAAAATTCATGTCTCAACCTTCACAATTAAGAATGGGACATTCCACCACTGAAACAATTTTTTTTGCAATTTCACAAAATACACCCTAACAAGTTTTTTTTGGTAGTAAAGAATAGTGTCCTTACGGCGGTATCTTACATAGAAAATAGTCTTATATTAACTGATCAACTACAATAATGCAACCCGTCAGTTGGAATACATAGAAACAAAAAAAATATCGTCACCTAATTTTGTACGAAATTATTAAACCATTTCTTTGAATGAGGCTATCAGACAACAGGATGCGACATGATCGGATTGAATGAAAATGATATGAGTGAGTTAAAGAGAGAATGAGGCCTTAGGTAATGAAGCAATGGGAGGGCCATATGGCTTCACCTGAGTTTGAAGAGTTAGACGATAATTAACAATTGACATCCATTTCTCAATATGACAACTTAGTCGTACAATAGCCCCAACATCTCACATGAACTAGTGTCCCACACTTTTGCTTCATTCTGTCACCGAGGTGTAATGGAAAGAATTTTTATTATTTATTTAAAGGGATACAAAATAAAACTTATTATAGGAAAAAAAATTAACAGACAGTGCTTTATCAAATCGAAGAGTGATCGATCATTCAACCATGATTCCCCAAGTCATTACGACAATTTACAGAGCATCATATTTGCTTGAATTGACTTGGTCTTGATGTGGCTTTTCCTAAGATAAAGTTCTACTGACTGAGCCGATTTAGGTCGGGATATGAGCCCACGAACAAGCTGGACATGCTGGCCCTACCACTGACTACACCTGGCTGACTCGATATGTCCCAGCTGGGAGCCTTAGCAAATGTAATCCGTGGTCGGGCCGCGCTGACTCGATTCTGGCCTTTGGACTGATCTCCTGGCCTATTTTAAACTCGATGACTTAACGTGACGTGCTCAGCCATGACTTCAGTTTAGTACCTTGGCCCGACTTCACCTTGGCAGCCATGATTATGATACGATCCATGGCATCGGGTTGTCAGATAAGCTTACCGCTTCTCATACTTCAGAGTTATACTATACGTTTTATTACAGATTTTGGGTGATCACTTACCTTTTATACTACAAGCGCTTGCTCTTAGTAGCCTTGTCATCAGTGAATGGCGAGAATTGACTGTTCTCAAGCTGTGCTGCCTTAGCCTTACGCCATTTAGCTATTATTAGCTGATGATCAAGATGGTGATCGCCCAACTCATTACGATAATCGAATAATCGATACTGCCTTAAGAACAGAAAGCCTAAATCCACCTATGTGACCGAACGCTCAGCCAGATTCCTATATCTGTAACTCATTTAATCAAAACCGGCATTTTCGTTCATGCAAGATTTATGAATAATCGTGGGGCTATTTATTATCATGAATATCGGAAGCGCTTCGAGAAATCTAAGCGCCGACATCATCGATTAAGCTCAAAGCCAAGAATTATCGGCTTGCGCAATAATTCCTCACCTTTAGGCTCCTATTTTGCGCACCCTGTTGTTTTCCCGTACCCACCAAGCGTATTTTTGCTTTTAAAGATTTAACTTAATCTCAAAGATCGCCTTCCGTATTTCTCGCTGCGCGTATTTTACGACGTGAAAACGTGATGTAATTTTCGAAAGTCACAGGGTATTTCAGCTTCCTCAAGCCAATACTTCTGCTCGACGGCCTATTTTTAATTTCGTATTTTATCACATTCTTAACCGCCGAATTTCTACGCAAAGATCCGAACGCCGGATTTTTGAGAGATTTACTTTACCCAGAAAAATACGCTTATTTCAGGCCAAACACATTTCATTGCCGAATTTTAATTTTGTAGTGCCCATTTCTTGAACCCCGTACTCGGAGTGTTCATTTTGAATCCCTTTAACTTTCGTAATTTCAATTTTAGTCCCTTGGCCAACATTTTATTGTAATAAATTAGAATTTTTACCTCTAACCCTAAATTTAATGGTAACATTTAATTTATAGCTACTTTCTCGGAAACTTTCGAATCCAGCTTCATATTAAATTTAGTGGCTCGATCGAACCCTATTACGTGGCATTTCTTTAGCGGTTTCCATTACTAATTTGATTAATTGCTTAACTACTTTTTAATTATTAAATAAATTTTCTTACTATCTACAATGAGGATACAAATAAAGAACTTCTATTATTGAAACCCAAATTATTTTCACTAACAAATTAAGAACTTCTATTATTGAAACCCAAATTATATAAATTAAAATAATCAAATCAAATCAATAGCCCGTAGTGCGGAGATAATATTGTAACTTGACAACAAAGTAGGACGATACTATTAATGACAACAAATATAATTAGGATGATACTATTAATGTAAAACAACCAAATCAATAAACTCTAACGTACGATGGGCAAGCTAAGCTAGAATGATACTTAAAATAAGCTTAAAAGATGTTCACATTTAAAAAAAAAATCTATTAATGTAAGATAAGTCAAGTTATTCTAGATAAATGATACCCTAACAATCCTAACATGCTTGATAAATTGACTAGGAGTAAAAAAATTACGTGTGCAATATCATCCTATCAATGATTATAATTTACTCCGTTAATAAAACTTCAAAAAATTGAAGAGTAGTCCTAGTCAGTTTATGTGTGCATGAATGATACAGAAGTGTTATCTCATATATATAGCTTTCTTAATGCGACCACCATTCACATTAGATGTCCTAACTCGCTCCTAAAACTAATAAGCAATTAAGCATATCTAAAATATAAAATAAAATTGCATACGAGTTTTTGTGTATTCTCAAACTAGTTTTTACTAGGTTATAATTACTTTTTAGGCACGGAAAGAATTTAATTTGATCTTCTATAAAAATAAAAAATTAATTCCTGAATTTGATAATAAAATTTGTCTATATTATATAGTTAACGGTCGTATAATTTACACTCGTCATAGTTATAGTTAACGCTTTGTTCACCAATATATATTTAAAGATATACAAGCAGGTAAAGAGAAAAAAGCAGAAGCAGTGGTTGAGTGGAGATTAATACACGAGTGATCGGCATCTTCTGAGAACGATCGGATCAAGGATATATATATAGACAATCTAAAATTAATGGACCAAAAATGTCTTTGGATTTTTAAGACACATTCCAGATTGACCTCATCAAGCTAAAAAAATCGAGGGAGCTTATTACTAATTAAGAGCTCACCATTGCCGCCCATCCATTTTGGTTCATATGGTATGTACCACACCTTAACCTGACTCCGAACCTTAATTATTTCATCCTTTGCCCCCACCCCCTCCATGTTCTTTGGCTGGTTGGTCAGGGTTCTCATTAGCGTGTTGTTAAAGCTAGATTTAAATCTTAAAAACAAAATTAATTGCTTGGTTAATTTATTAAGTTGTTTGTTAATAGATTATTTTAATTTCTTAATAAATTAAGTACTTATCAAAATTATTAACAAAAAATTAAGTTTAAAATTTAAAACTTGTTGCACTTATTGTCAGAATAATCTACATGATTACTCATAACTAGCAGCCCAAAAGCAACCTCTTACTCCTTTCTTGGCCTTCTTTTTTAACTTACCGATTTATCACTTTGAGTTAATTTTTATCATTTCTATTCAATTTATAATACTCGGATGTGTTATTTTTTAATTCAATTAACTGTATTTATTGATGTATTGTATTGTTAATATGAAGAGTCGAATTATTTTATAGATTATTTTGTTATTTTTTTGTATTTTCAATTTAATTTTTTATATTTTATTGATGTATTATCTTGTATTATCTTTGGATGTGTTATCGCAGTAAGCCCAGAAAGCCAAAGTGGTTGAACTTTTCATGTTTTTGGTGTCATATTCAACATTGAGTAATGATATTTAGAATTATTTATATGTTAATATTTATTTAATCAAATTATTATATTTATATTACTATTTAATCTAAATTAATAGTTATTATTTATTATACGATATAGTATTATTTATTTAATATATGATTAATATATAAATAAATGGTAAGGTAAGGACAAAATTGTCGAAATAAGCTTCCGATTTAAGTCTTTTTTTGAGCTGTTGTCTAGCTAAATATTTTCTATTTATTGGATTGGTCGTAATTCAGTTGATAGTCGGTTTTAGTCATTCGGTCTGGCTCGGTTTTTAGATTTAAAAAGATTTAACAAAGCACTAAATCAAACACTGTTGGGTGGATCTAAAATAAAATACTAGCTAAGGCCTAAGGTGCGCCAAATAGAATATACTTACTAATAAAATAAATTATTAAATTTATTTTTAAAAATACCTGTTGACCAAATAATATAAATAAAATGTTAAAATGTTAATAAAATTAAGAGATAAATATACAACTTTTAAAAAATTAGGGTGGGTCAAGGTCCGATTTGGCTCGTAATATGGTCTGTCCATGTGTTTGCTGGACATTTTTCTTTTATTACGATATATATGGGATCATCTGCCCATATTTTTGTGTGCCAATAATATATTGTGTAAATACATATATTTATGTAATGAAAATTTTGTGTATATATTGAATAAGTTTCTAATTTTTAGGAATGTGTATATTAAATTACATTTATTATCATAACGTGATAGAATATTTCATAGAATGAAAAGGAACATGATTTTGTGACACGATCTAATCACTAATTCAATTACTTATGATACGAAATTCACGCATAATCAAATATGGATTTTTTTTACCAATTGCATGGTCTTAGAAATTTTAAGAAATAGTTTTCTTACTTGAAGTGTTAGAATTCTTTCAATTTTTGAAATTGTATTAAAAATAATCAATATTGTTGATAGCATTATTTTGTAAATCAAAATATACGATTGGGATTTCAATAGTTGATGTAAATAATAACGAAGAACGGTCCCAAATCCGGTGATCAATTGGATCACAATTCACACAAAGTCTATTTTCCTTTATAGAAAGTTAAAATGCAAAGTCTTGTTTAACAAATTGCAAGTGATGACAATGCATAAATGGTTAAACACCTCCACCCAATGGATGGGATCAAAGCTTATTACGTACCAAACTCTCAACTGTTCAGTCAACAAGTTTCTTCTTATTAAAACCTACGTACTTAAATGTAATTGTTTATATTTATTTGGTATTCAAGATAATAATTTAAAAATGATTATTATTATTTTAATATTATATCATTTTTATCTAATATTGTTTCTTAAATCCAGAAAATACCATTTGACTATCTTTTTATGGTATTTCTAATTACCACTAAAATACCATTCATTATTTATGTTTGGTATTGAAATTAAATTTTTTTTAAGAATATCTATTATTTTTTACAATATTATATCATTTTTATATAATATAATTGATGTATTCATTGGTCATATATAACAATCAATAACGATCAATATGCATTATTTCTACAAATATAATTGTTTCACTTATTCTATCAACTATACCATTTTTTGTATAGTTGTGGTATTACATTTTACATGTCAAATACCACTTTTTATAATTTATTCAATAGATTATTCTTTGTCTAATAATATTGTGCTTAGCATTGATTTTGTTATTTGAGGGATTGGCAGACGGTGGATTATGGAGTCAAGAAGTTATGGGATGGAGAGAAGAAAGGATGGTGGGGGTTGGGGGAGAAGGGATTGGCGCGTGAGTGAGGTTCCTTTGTTTTCTTTCCTTTTTTAACCAAAAATTAAAATTAAGGGCTAATTACTATAAAATCCATTGTAAGCATCATCTTATAATTTATACTATAAGCATACAAATACAACTCCATTTGTTGAACCGTTGTTATCAATCATAGTAATCCAATTCATACGACAACACTTCTACAACAATGTATGTATGTGACATCTCTAAGTATATATATGATAAACTAAAGATTTTTAAATAAACTCAAATGTTGATAAATTACTGAAATTAAATATGTATGAATTGTATTATTATAGAGAAAATCTGTCTTAATGCCTGCAAAAATACAATAATATATGTTTCCTCCTACATATCTTGATTTTTATGCCATATCTTGATTTTCATCTACCTCATTTTTATGCCATATCTTGATTTTTATTATTTAGTTCTGAGCCGTCTCGTTGAAATGGAAGCCACTTGATACAATAATGAAAGTAGTTGTTAAAAAATGGGACAACATGTTAAATTAAAAAAAATTAAAAGTAAAAGAAAGTTTTAACTACAACAAAAATAAAGAAATTCAGGTAGGATTACATCTTGGATTAAAAGAAAGCAAGCATTAAGCGTAAAGAAAATCATCAGCTACAATAAAAAAATAGTGAGTAAAAAATTTCGGCTTCATAGCGTATTGAACTTTTTTAGTATATTTACGATTATCTGGCTTACTTCTGATTTATATATCTTAGTTATGTGCAATGTTGCGTGTGCAAATAAAAAAATTTAAAAAACCCTAAAAGAAATAACATGAAAAGTTCTTGTGGAGAAAATAAAAGATAAAATTTGAAATAGCTTTTTATTTTCTTGGTTATAATTACGGAGTATTAAGTATTAGATAATATTTATAGTAATAGTAGTTTACATGGAGAAGTTGGCTTGTTAGCGGTTACACTATGAAAAATTGCTATGAAAATTAAAACAATAAGAAATTATTAAGGAAGAGATTAAACTAGGAAATCACGTTAATTTGAGCTTGACATGGCCTTGAAATGGGGGTTAGGCGTTATATATAAACATAGATATAAAATATTACAAGGCTATAGAGATTTGAGGTCTGTCTGAAAAATCGCCCGAGCATGCTTCAAAACGGGCCTCTTTAGTTACATACATAATTGCATACCCTATTATATGGTTGTTATCATAAATAATTATGATATTCATCACAAAATGTGGACTATTATGAATATATGATATCTTAATTCTGAAGTCGTCTCTTCGTGTAGTGTTGGTTCGATTTTTTATAATGGCCCGAATCTTATAGCCGAGTAATGGTTAAAAAGCTCTAGTAGTCACTTGATCGAATGAAGCCTTGTCATGATTTAATTTGTTATGGTATTTCGATGCTTTAATATAGCGGTTTTGCGTTTTATTATGAATAATGTATGATATATCAAAGAATCATCATGAGAAAACTAGGGGAGAAAGAATTTCATCTCTACAAACACTGCACGGTGCACACTACTGTGTCATTGTCAACCTCTAAGTTCAACAACTGTTTTCCATTTTCCCCTCCTCTATCTACTTCGCCACCTATATAATAATAACCCTCGACTTTCCCCTCTACTCCACACACTTGGAAATTAAAAATCCAACCAACCACTTCAACAAAATGGGATTTCCACTAGGTTGCACTGATCTTTTCTTGCCAAAACTCTTACTACATGCTCTAACCTTCCTCACTTTTTGGAGAACATTCATCTCCATTTTTCTCAACTTTCTTGGACTAGGAGACTTCTTGAACCCTGAAATATCAATCCATCAAGAACCCTCTTTAGAAAACCACTCCATCGGCACGATTTTGATCCGGGAAATGCTTCCAGTGGTGAAATTCTCCGACGTGATTGAGCCACCGGAGAGTTGCATTGTGTGCTTGCATGAGTTTGATTCCGACGATGAGGTCCGGAGGCTGATGAATTGTAGGCATGTTTTTCATAAATGTTGTTTGGATCGTTGGTTGTTTCATGATCACAAAACATGTCCACTTTGTAGGACACCTTTTATTCCGGAGGATTTGGAGGATGGTTTTAATGAGAAGTTGTGGGTGGCTTCTGGGATTTCTGATTATTATGGGGACTATTCAGAAATTACTAAGAACAACTTTGTAGAGCTTGGTTTTTTCAAAGAGGTGTGAAAAGCAGATCGCTAACGATCATGATGTCATGTTACGGAATATCGAAAGGTTGTCGCGAGAAATATGCCAATTAGGGGAGACTAAATTTCTTATAAGTTCGGTTTTCCATTTATTGAGATTATATTGGGAAAGGCGGGGGGGGGGATTTCCGAGTATTATTATTGATATAAATTTGCATTTTGGAGTAAATTATTAGTAATGTATGGTAATAAATAGGTCTTTATTTTCTGTATTGGATCCACAATAGATTATCACAATTTGATCAACCAACTAGCTAGCTACAAATTGTTTGAAGTATTTTAATTTGTAAATTCATCCTATGGTTATTTGGTGGGTTGGAGGTAGGTTTGCCTAGTAATTAAGCATTTACTTGTAATAAGAGTACATATATATAGACGGTTCAAATCCGGTCGTTAAGCTTTGAAAAATTATTGTTATTATTAAAAAATATATGTTTAAATTAACATAGATCCATAATTATATTCCAACACATATGATGTAAAATTTCTCACAGTAGTTTTGCATAAACTTATTACTTTAAGTTAGGTTGTAGCACTCATAAAGTATATAGGATGGAGTATTAACTTGGTTTGTCATGCATGTCCATTGTCATTGAATTCTTGGTGGTTCAATAATTCAATTCCTGGATTTTATAAGTTTTATCTCTCTTTTGGTCTTAGTTGTTGTAGGATTAAAGAACTAGACAAAGCTTTAATACTAATATGCTACCATACCTTGATCTTAAATACGGAGTAAGAAAAATCGTCAAGTTTGTAATGAATGTATGCTGCGTTCGTAAATAAATTTTTTTTTTTTACTAATTATTTAGAATAAAAGTGAATAATATGAATATCTATTTGAACACTCTTACCCTAGACTCTAGAGATAGGGTAAAGAACTAGAAATGATTCAAAGTTTAAGTATATGTGTGTATATATTAGTAATATTACTCAGAAATTAGTACGGTGCATAAAAGTGGTTTATATATACACCTTAATGAATTATATACTATATCATGATACATTTAGAGCAATGTCATAATTATAAGTTGCAATGTTGCATTGGGGTTTCGATTGGTATTATAGCAAAAAAATTGTTAACTTTCATATATATTAGATAGTCTCCACTTACATGCTTAAGAATGAGTCTCCACTTACATGTTTAAGGAATTTTGCAAATTGCTTAAGAACTTATGAAACCGTTAGATCATCTGTTTAAGTGGTTGGATGAGTCTCCACTTATATGTTTAAGGAATTTTGCAAGTTGCTTAAGGACTTATGAAACTGTTAAATCATCTGTTTAAGTAGTTTTTTTAATCCAATGACTATGATAAAACAGAGGCAAGACCATCCACATCTTATTATTTTCGAATTAATCATTTTTAATTATGGAAAAAAGGCAACTCAATGGTAGGAAGCGGGATTCGAACCCGCGACCTCCATTTAAAAAAAGAGCGAACGCAAAGCCAACGCATTACATTATGAAGCGATAATGTTCGTTTAGTTATTCAGTCCTTTTACTTTTTTAAAATTGTTTTATTTTACATTAGGTATATAAACTAATTTAATTATAAATGATTTTCTGAAAAAAAAATATATGTAATTGTTTATTAGGTTCTTTAATCAAGTTTTATTTTATATTTTTTTATTTCTTGTATGATCTATTGGTGACTTAAACTAATCATAATTACTATTTTTTGTACATTTTGATTGAATTACATTAAAACTAACAATCATTTTTAATAAAATTTATGAAAATTAAACTATTTAATCATTATTTTATAATTAACTAAAAATGATTAATTATTATCAAACATTCTTTGCATCTTTTGGTTGTATATTTTAATTGATTTAACCATTATTCATTGAGAATTGTTAACAAAACTATGTAAAATAATAATGGAACTATTAAATACTAATTATTATCTCAACTAACAATAAACAACCATTTATGCCACCGTTTGATTATTTTTTTGAACTTAACTTAACCATTATTAGTTGTTTATGGTTAATGAAAAATTATAATAAAACAATTTCTAATTAATTATTAATTAAATTAATGATAACTAACCATTTATGCCATATTTTGATTATTCTTTTCAACTTAAGTTAAACATTATTAATTGTTTATGGTTAATGAAAAACTTTAATAAACCATTTACCACGTAATATTAATTAAATTAATGATAACTAACCATTTATACTACCTTTTGATTATTCTTTTGAACTCAACTTAACAATTATTAATTATTTATGATTTATGAAAAACCTATAATAAATATGTGTGATTATTAATTAATTTTGATCATTTAAAAATGTAAATATCAATAATGAAAATAAAATAAAAATGATTTAAAAGATAGACATAATATTGATAATGTTAAAAAATGTGAAAAATAAATTAATGAAAATGAAACGAAACAAAATAAAAGAAGAAAAAGAATAATTAATGATTGCATTTATAAAGAATTTAAGGACACAACAGATACATAATGACGCGCATTGCTATAATGGTTTATGCATTGAGTTTTTAACTGTAGGTCGTGGGTACAACACTAAGTAGGTTTAAAAATAAAAAGGCTTTATTAGTTGAAGGCATGGCTATGATCTAGTTTTTTTTAATTACTGAATTATTTTAATTTTTATAATCGGGCGTATAAACTTTATTATGATTTAATTTTGAAATGCCACCCACACAAATATATTAGAAATAGTATATTCACATCAAAATATCACAGGATATTAATTTAATAATGTGTAAAAACAGCTTATTTTGTCACTATGACAAAATATAGAACTAAAATCATAAAGCTTATTTTTCTTCTTTCTTATGGCATACTTCTACCCCCGCTCTGCCTCCGCCCCCTTTCGCGTACTCATTTCGCGGCCACCTCATATCTTTTAAAATTTTGAATTGGTCGAGTTGTATTAGCATGAGCCAGTTGCTTCTGTGATCCCAGAGTCGCATTCGACGAACTTCAATAAACAAAAGCAGCAAAATTATCATCTTGATTCAATTTTTTTTTTCGGAGGAGGAATATTTTATAAGACACTACGTAGAATCGTACCGAGACACCGTATGAAACTGGAAGCAGGGGTGATAACGGGTGTTGGCTGTTGGTTTTACGTCTTGATTGATTGCATCCAAGTCATTCGAGGTTCAAATCAAATCCAATTTCAAGATTGCTTTTTATTACTCCCAAATGAAAATAATTCCACAAGGAAAATTAAATATAAGCGAGGAAATTTAACATTTAACCTCAAAAAATGCATTATAAATTATACAAGCAAAAACATTCTTTGAAAATTCTTGATACATAATCTCCGAAGCCCAATGGAATACACGATCATCACATATTCATATTATAAGTAGCAAATCATTCTTTTTCTTGATTTAGAATATTTACATACCTAATTTTTGTTTGTTTGGTTATTCAAGTTCAAGTCTTTAGCTTTGAAGATTCTTGATTTTACTTGCAGATGGACAATTTCATATTTAATTTGCATGATCTTGATTAACTGATAAATTCTAGAAGGTTGTTTTGTTTATGTAAATGGGTAAATTCTAGAAGATTGGTTTTTTTGGTCAATAAATTTTTGAGGGAGTTTTTCAATGTTTTAAAGGGCTGATCTGGTTTCTTAAAATTGGGATTTTTAAGTACATATGTTAACAAGGAAGCAAAGGGGTACGTGAGAGGTTGGGAGTGAAGGCAGGTAAATTTAGAGGGTGGGGGGTGAGATGTATTAAGGAACAGAAAGGAGTTTGAAGCAATTTTTGATATATCTTTAGTGTTAGGGATAAAATAGTCATTTGTGTAACGTAGTCATCTCGATGTGTATTATATAGGGATAATATAGTCATTTCAGCTATATATTGTAATTTGAAATTAGGTTTATGGGGATCTGATCTGAAATTTGCCCAGATTATAGTCTGAAGGGTGCGAAAATTAAAATAGTTAGGGGGCCAAGCGCTAGAAAATTAGATCATAGTTCAGAGGCCTCTCAGCCAATAAACCAAAATAAAAAATAAAGATTGTGAAGTTACTAACATACCCTCTTAAACACCATGCTTAAATAAATCCTCTTAAATGACTTATTTTGTCATTTTTAAATTGTTATAGACTTCTTTAGCTATTTCTAAGTTCTTAGAACAACCACACTTAGTTTTCCTATTAAAATCAATGACTTCTACTCCTAATATTAACTTTATCATTTTAAGGGTTGTATTTTAACTAATGAAATAAAATCAAATTTCCTATTTTTCACCCTATATATTATTAAAATATAAAAAATATACACTTTATTGGAGTTGATGTGAGATTGATATGAAAAAGTTGAAGAAGAGAGCCAACTTTTACACTTTATTGGAGGGAGTCCCATAAAATTTGGTGTGCGCCACCTAAGGATGGGGAATCTAGTGAAGTCACATTTTAACTACTTTGAGTGAATGACAACTCTATTTTAGAGAAAGGGAGTCTTTTTAAGGCTTACAGTGTAGATGATCTTATAGATCCAATTTTACACAAGTATATGTATCTTGTATCTAAGGAGTCTTTTAAAGCTTTAGTGTAAATGATGTTATAGATCAATTTACAAAAGTATATGTATCTTGTAATGTGGGAGGTAGGCTGTGAAAGCAATGCGCTTTATCTAGAGTTTCTTTAGCGTGAACAAAAGTGTTATTTGTTAAAGCATGGCAAGTAGGAAATTAATTCTTTAAGAGGAATCGAGGCAGAGGCATGCTTGAATAGAAAGCTACTGTAGGATACACAGGCTAAATGTCTTTGGGTGTGTATCTTTATATCTTAAAAACAGGTGCATTAAGATTATTAATAGAACACGTAACGGTTGCCATAATTTCATCTCTCTTTATTGAACCATTATGCTTCCAGTTTTATTTTTGAAATTTATTGTCTTACATCGTTTAATTTATAATAATAATTCATATAGTTGTCAACAGAGATGCATTAAAACACTAATTGAAATTATAATTCCACCAAGAATACTTACAAGTGTTGAATGACAAATACTTTGCATATTAATCAAATAATGGTGCTTAAACGAAGTATATTGCAACTTAGACATTTATTTTAATGAAAACTAGGCCAGACAGGGTTGGTCCTAGTGGAGTGAATCCAGTTTGTACTTGGCATGATCTCCTACATTACCGATTAAGTCGGATCTTGCTTCCCCATCTAAGGTTGTCTTTAAGCCAAATATTATTAAGATTTTTATATAGTCCTATTTCCTGTTTTAAATTTTATGAAACTGTTTAATTATTTTTAAGCTTTTTAGAGGCCAAATAATTTGTTTTTATAGACTTGTTTAATTATTTTAACTTCTTGGGGCATGCAAAATATATATATATATATTATTATCTTTCGTGATGCTTATGTTATTAATTATAAATTTTAGTATTTATGAATACGTATCTGAAGGATTCACCGATTGACATATTTCGGTGTGAGTATCTTAAAATAACAAATTGTATTAAGATTATTTAATAAGCGTAAATATGAAATTGTCTTTTAACACTCTTGTTAGTGTTTAATTGGTATTTTTGAAGTTAAATGACTTGATGACCAAATCATCTAGGATGTTAGCAGTTGGTTTGACAGAAAAGCTAACTGCTAACGGGCATATCGATTTGGAAATATATTTTGGGATTACAGACTGAATTTGGTAATATTGGTTGAGATATTCTCGTCTAATATAACATTAATGGCTGGAGTGTTAAAAGCATTGAAAGCCCTTAGTAATACTTAAGTATTTCTAGCATGAAAGATTGATCTTATATATATTTCAATTAAAGATTTGTCTTGAAAACGAGTTTTATTGAAAATACATATAAAAAGACTAACTGTTATGATGCAATTTGAGAGCATGGATCCATGGGTGTGGTGAGCTATATTGTTTGTTTATTTTTAAAGTTTCTCTAAATGTGTCAATATATCATAGGTTTATCTGAGAGAAATATTAGTGATGTAGTTTGTATAGTTTAATAAGCGTGAATATAATTTCACAAACAAACAACTTGTAATTGTAAATGGCCCAAGGGGATCTTTGGGTTGAGTGAAAGTGAGGATCTACCGTATTATTCGGGGAGGCGCAGTAGAAGTTTATAAGAGTGATAGTAGGATAGAGAGCGTTAGGAGGCTGAAGTGTAATCACTTGCTCATCTGTTCCTTTCACGGAAGGTGGGAACACTGCAGGGCATGGAAGCGTTGCAATGGCTGTCTTTGTGTCTTAATTTACAATTGTTATTTACACATTTACTATACATGATTTGTCTTTCGATAGAGTGTTTATTAGCGGTTGTTAAATAATCTATCATGGCCGTTAAACTTTCGCCTACATCTCCGAATTCTCCATTTATTTATCATCAAACTAGAATGAGGAAAAAAGATAACACCCCCAATCAAATCATTAAGAATGTCTTGGGTAACACCAATGCACAATGCAATGGTAGGACTAGAAGAACCATATGAAAGCCGTCGTCATCCTAATTATGTGAAAGATAGACGTTCATTATTGAACAATAGAACTTTGTTATACATTTTATCGAAAATTATATGGTTTGCTCCCCTAATTTTTATAATATATTTTCTTGCAACAATTCTACGTACTCCGTAATAATTCTGGTTTCCGTCCCTCTCAACTAGGTCTAGGACTAGAAGTGTAGGGCATAGCTAGGGGTTGGGAATTGAACACCAATTTTTTTGCCATTTGTGAGTTTGCAAATGCACTATCATGGTCCTCCCTTTACTCCTTTAGCCCCTAGGTGTAAGAAACAAATTAGTGGAGAAACTGAAATCGAATTTCAATTTTTACTTCTAGTGGCGACATCAAACATCATTGTACTTTATGAAGTGTTCAATCATCCAACCTGTGATGAGCGTGAACATAAGCAGTTGATGTACTGAGTTTAATGAATGAAGATGTTTGGCGATTGACTGATTGTGATATCCAAAGTTAGTCATGTAATCCCTTTAATTTATTTTAATTAATTTCTTCTTTTTTCCCAAAACAAAACATCCATTATAAATTACTCAGTACTTTTTATCCTTTCTCTAATAAGGATACATATATTTTCAAGACACAAAATTTTGTGATTTCTTTAGCTGCAAATACATGGAGTATGGGTTGGAAAAACACTTCCGCCCGCTCGTATGGTCGGTAAAATCATTCGCCTATCATTTGTGGAGTGTGGGTTGAAAACACCATGCATGCTAAAGTGGGTAATATAAGTGTAAAATTGATACATAAATATTTAATGTAGAGCATAAACGTGGGCTCGGTTGGCATAACTTGAACAAATGGTTACAGCAGACATAAAAATTTATCCAAAAAATAATTAAATTAATTAAGGCAAATTTAATCAAATTAATTAAAAGGGTTAAGCTTATTTAAAAATAATAGCGTGGTGATTAGGGTTTCGATTAAACCTAAAATTCAAATCGAGCCCTCGGACGAGCGAGGGGTTCATTAAATCAACCCCTGGAGTTAATCGAAGTCGAAAGAGATAAGGGTTTACACGTTAATTAACCTAGTTTGAGCCTTGAAAATGAGGCACAAGAAAATGGCCATGCGTTAAATGTCACGTAAAATTGGGGCTTTCAAAATCCTAATTTTATTGATTAAAAAGTCATTAAGCGGGGACGGTCCAGAAGCGCGTAGGCTGAAATGAAGAATACATAAGCAGCGGGGTTTAAAGCGAAGACTCCCGCAAGTTTTGTGGTTGAAATCATTACTCGAAGTCGGCGTGGTGCAAATGAGGAGCAAAAGATTAAAGGTCGATATAAAAATATGTTTGACCTAGAAAAGAATCTGGGCAGCCTTTTAATAAAAGAAGCGCCGAAAGTTGCCCAATTAGCAGTGGTAATTCCCAAATTATCCCGAAACGGTCAGGATGCTGTAGTGTGATCAGAGATGTGATCACTGAAATCAAACCGGCCAATCGGGAGGCGAGAAGTTAATGCAGGCTTCATAATACCCTACATTTGGTAAAATATTAATGGAGAAAAATCCGAAAAGCTGCGGAGGAAAATCACGAGGAGAGCGGCTGCAGGGGAATTTAAATTAAATCTTTGAACCGCTTGACGAAACACCACGTGGTGTTTGGAAAACACCTCTGATATTAAATAGGCCCCAATCAGGATTTTTTGCACACATGATAATCCTTGAGTTTTCATAAAATCTAATGAGAATCGTAAGTTCTCCAGCAGCTCGAATATTCGGATTAGCTATATAGCCCACGATTGTTCATAAACTTGGATGAACACACGATAAATTTGAGGTTTGATTCGTCAAATTCGGATATATGAATAAGTGACGATTCAGTCCTATGGAAATTTTGGATTACAGGCCGCAAACCGATGGTAAGGCCACTGTCTAGTTGATCGATTATCGTCAATGAGGTTGGAATGTTCCATAATGTGATAATTCTGTCTGACAACAATTTCTTCAAGGCATTGTAGTAGAAAGGCTGAAAGTGACGTAACTAGCAAAATCAGTGGGCCAAATCTCGCTCAAGTCTAGAGTGATTAAATCTGCAGTCACATTTGAGGCAGTCCTTTAAGTTCAGAGTGAGGCCAAATGCCAGTAAGTCAGCGTGGGTCGTATCGCCAGTCTCGCGCTTCTGACTGACAATTTGCTAAGGCATTGTAACCTGAAGCAAGCAAGCGTTATGACACTTGCCATGTCAGCTCAGCTATTTCCGGAACTGAGTCATACAAAATCAAGTGTGGCGTCGAGCGCTTTAAGTTATAAAAAAACAAGCGACCTCTCGAGCCCACGTAATCCCGCCCCGCAGGTGAACCACAAAAATCCCCAAAGTCAGCTGAAGGTTGGAAACATCAACTACGAAGTCCGCGTGTACTTTCAGCCAGTCCCATGGCGTTTAGGTACGTCCCATCAGTCTGAAATGAACCGTGATCCCGAGTCAGGGCAGAATCTAGTCAGCCAGAGCGACAGTATTGCTAAAGACCGAGATGGGAGCCATATCGAGTCCGGACAGTCTGGAGTCATTGAGACGGGGGCCGCGTCTTGTTTCATTAGAGCTATCAAAATCAAATCAAATCGAGTCAAGTCGAGAGAGTCAGTTTAAATCAAGTCGGCTCGAGCTCGAATCAAATCAAATCAAAACACATCGAGGCCAAAATAAACTCAATCAAAGCCGAGTCAAGCAATCTTTCGTCGTGTCGGTAATGACTTGGGGACTCATGGTGATCTCTTCGATTTGATAAAACACATGCAGTGAGGAATTTTCCCTACAGGTGGGTTTATTTTGTACCTACATCGTAAATAATAAAATTCTTCTTTGTATTACGAGGTTCATTATTGGATTAGTCACGCGAGCTTAAATGGGTTGGTTTCTGCCAGCACTTGACAGCGATGAGTTGGTTTCTTTAGCGAACAAAGCAGCGCCTTGAGTTTGGTTTTTCTTTGCCGACAATAGCGTCGTGAGTTAGTTCTTTAGCGGACAAACACTATACGGCGTTGATAGGATGTGTGTCCCGATCTTTGGATATTGTGATTCGGTATGTAATAAATTTATGATTGTTTTGGAATTATGAATTTATATTACTTGGTTTTGTTAAACTTAGTAATTATAAAAAACTATGTTAAACTTATTGTCTATATGAATGTGAAGAACATTGTGTCAAAAATGTTAAAGTTTTTATTATTATATTTTAATTTTTTGTTAATAATATGTATAAGTAATTAAGATTTATGTTAATATATATCATAATGAATCTTAAATTAATTAAATATATTAATTATGTTGAATTGTTATTACAAAATATTAATATGAATAAATTAAGCTGACCAATCACGTGGGTTCAAAAATTAAACCCAGTAGCGTGGGGCGTGTGGTCGGTTGAAACCTAGCCAACGTAGAAATTTTGTTTGTTCAATCTTTAACCAACACTTCGTTTGGTGGATGAAAAATGTTAAACATTGAAATTTCAAATGGTAATAAGATAATAATCGGTATCATTATATTTTTTGTACGTTGAAAATTATAACTTTTCTTGTGTGATTCGGTGCTATTTTTAATTTTTGTAACAATTTGAGAATATTAAAGTTAGTAATTACAAATAACTATGTTAAACTTATTGTTTATATGAATATGAAGAACATTTTGTAAAAAATATTAAAACTTATTATTATTATATTTTAATTTTTTTGTTAATAATATGTATCATGATCCGTTTATGTTAATATATATCATAATGAATCTTAAATTAATTAATTATTTTGAATTGTTGTTCAAAATATTAATATCAACAAATTAAGAGCTGACCGTGGCCACATGAGTTCGCGTGTAACATTAGGCGTATGTCATGTAGGCTCGTTTGGTATATCGACCCGAGCCAGTGTTTACATTGATATCCTTTATCATGCCATTGTTCCGATGTATTCGCACGATAACGTGCTAATGTGAAGAAGAAAGTACAATCGTGGTTGGATAATTAAATTTTTGATGTTATTTGTGGTAGATTTGAAAATGGTTATAAATATGATATTTTTTTTAACAAAATGTACAACTTGCTCTCATTTTCAAAATCATAAAATTTCTAATATTTTTTCATAAAGTGGTACATTTTTAATTTTCAAAAAAATATTTTTATTGTAAAATTTTCGATATCGTTCATCAGAAAACAAATCAGATGATATCTTTGTTAGAATCTAGTATGAATTTCATTTTGTGATAAACACCAAATTAAGTACATCTCGGATCTCAAATAAGTGTCAAAACACATAATTGCGATTATGAATACAAAGAGTGCTACGTTACATGGTGAGCAACTCCTGAAGATGCACCAGCGTGAATGCCGCCGAAAACCTCTCCCGATTGGCTTGTCCCGACACGAAATGATGTCTACCGTTAGCGTGAGGAGGTCGAATCAAAGTAGACTTGAAGCTGCCCCAGAGTTGTGAGAGCAAAATGGAAGAGAAATTCTCCTCCGTTTCTTGGGAGGAGGCGTATTCTAGAGTGGAGGCAAAGGGTTTCATTTTCATCAAATATGAAAAACAAACACGTCTCTTCTTTAAACTCTCATTTGTCAATTCAGATTAATGACTGGGTAGAAATGCTTAGGTTTAACTGGATTAACTTAAATTGACGATTATGGCTTCGATCAAATAATGATTACTAATTAGGTTATCATTTAATTAACTAAGAGTCAATTAAAATACTAACGAAGTCCTTATCGAATAATTTATCAAGTTATTCATCAATTTCAATTCTTTGGTGGTTAAACACATAAGTTAACCGATTGATGTTCATCGATATATATTTATCAAATATATAAATATTGAAGATACGACACCATTATACAAGTCTCGTTTAATTTAAATGCATGAAGTATAATTCGAATATCCTTTGTGTGTGACCCAGACTCGGATAATAGTAAGTTGTATAATAATAATATTGACCAATTTTTATTGATATAACGATCAATGGTAAAAGATCTAGCAATGCATTTTTCCTTAAATTATCACGCGAGGGAACCCAAACTAGTAATATCTGATTCTTGGAGTGAGCCTTTGGGATTAAAGATATTTAGCAATGATGGTAATTTGATATGATTAATACGGACATAATAAAGGGGAATCGATTCTCATTGATTTCCGACAATCTTTACTATATTTTCATTTTAGTTTTATGTTAATTTTAAGAATTGTAATGTTATATTTTAATTTTTATTTTTTGGAATATGAAAGTTATTAATTAGCAATGTTAGATTATTATGTTAATAAACTTATTGTTTATATGTTTAAGATGTAAAATATTGTGTTAAGCAATATTCATTGTTATTATATTTTTTATTTTGTGTTAATATATATCATAATGAATCTTAAATTAATTAGTATATTATTATGTTGAATTATTTATTACAAAATATTAATATTAACAAATTAGGTATACATTGGTACATGGGTTCAAATTAAACCAATGGGTTAGGCTAAACCGAGCATAGGTTGATGTTCCAATCTTTAACCGTGTTTACCGTTTGGTGGATGAAAATGTTAAACCATTCAAATTTGAAATATAAGATAATAATTGGTATGTTATAATTTAATGGATAACATTGTAATTTCGGTTGTCATAAGCGACCACCAGCAGATGTTTGTGTATTCTTATGTTTGTTTATACGAGCCATTTTTATTTTGCTCAGTTGTCATCTAATCTGAATCGCGTGTGATCTAGTTTGTTAGATTATAGAAACCAACTTGTGGCGTATTTGTCCATTAGAAAATAGCAACGTTGTGTGTTGGACCGTTATAGAACTTGACCAGCATAGCGTATGTTCGTTGTACTTGACTAACAAATGAGGCGTGTGTTGGTTATACTGGCATTGCCTCACGTTGGAGTGGCGTTCAGGTGATTAAATGTTATGTATCAATTTAACAACATATTCTTGAATAGAGTGTGGGGTGGAATTCCATGCGCCGTCTGTCGATGAGGAATAAAATGGTTTTCACTTATATTACCGTAAAATGGTGTGTGAGTTGAGATTAGCTGCTTTCATTTAGTCGAGACCACTCCCCGACCAAATAGGTGTGGTTGGAATTGGCTTTCAGGCCACGCGTCATGGTAGCGGTAAAATGATTTTTCACTTCTGTCGCGTCCAGGCCAGGTATGAGGTGAGGTGGCTTTCGAAACATTTCAAATGCGATTCGGTGAGGTAAATTGTCAAAATTTTGTGCGGCGAAAATGATTTTATAATCAATCAATGAATAATTTTTGAAAAAACAAAAAATATCAATTAAAATGAAACGAACAAAATACAATATTCAATTTGCTTTATATGGGGTACTTCATAGCAGCAGTGGGCAGCAACGTATAGAGGAATTGAACTTCAAAATTTAACACTTCCTCCTTTGATTATAATCATGAAAGATAAAAATACTTTATTAAGGAATTGAGTAATATTAACTATATATTAAAAAGATGCTATCACAACGCTTTAATTAATGTGGCAGTAAGTTTATTAAAGGATAAAAGTAGAAAATCGAAGATAAAGTTATATTGAATTACTTATGATCCAAATAGTAATTTTATTAAGTCAGAATAGAATTGAGGCAGAGAGGAATGAGAGCATGGCAAACACAGTATAATCAAAGCAGCACAATCAGGTCTATGATTAATACATATGTGTATGTCGCCAAGCAAATATCAATTACCAACAAGGAAATCCTGAGTGACAGAAGACCTAATCGAGTTCTGGACAACATTTACTCAGGAAGGAATTGGGCAAACATAAACATCCGAAACACGGTTAACTTAAAAAAATGCACTAGAATGATAAAACAGAATAGGTAGGACTGTAAGAGGACACACGACGATTTCGTTTTGGAATAACATGAGGATTATCCAAAAGATTACTTATGGTAGCCGGGAGGTGGGTAACCAGCAGGAGGATAATTGGAAGGTGGATAATTAGGTGCGGGATATCCTTGAGCTTGAGGAGGGGGATGGTTGTAAGGTTGGCCATACGAAGGAGCAGGTTGTCCATATACAGGAGGCTGGTTATACACAGGAGGTTGTCCTACTGGTGGCGGATAAGGCTGGTCAACGCGAGACATCTGCTGAGCTGGTGGCACTGCCATAGCAGGTTGTGGCCCAAATTTACCATCTCGTTTATCCATCTCAACCTTGTGTTGTGTCTGAAGCACCACTATTGCGGTAACAGTATTAAAAGAAAGTAGAAGACATTTAATTATTTGAACAATGTACTCACAGACTCCTGCTTACCTGCATACAGGCACAAACCGAGCAAATTTGCAGATTAAACAGAAGGACAAAAAAAAACACTTACGGGGGCCTTCAATAGAGAAGATTAAAAAAGTCTTACAGGCAAAGACCATATCAGCTAAGCAAGACAGAATCTGAGAAGCCTCTTGCAACTCATCACCCCCAACAATACAGTGAAATATGCAAGCAACATTGAAACTGTCATGAAACCCTAGACACAAAGGAAATAATGTTTCAACCAAAGAATTACAACTTTCAGGAGGTTTTGGACCAAAACATGTCAGATGAGCACTAAAGCAAAGGGAGGAGAAAGTACAATGATGCAATTGTCACATTGCGTTGTTTGTATGTTGAACTCATCTTGCAATAGAAAACGGGTAGAGGCAACTGAATTTCCAAAACAGAGGAAAACCTGAAAATGCAGAAGGGAACGGATACTAAATTAGGATCAATCATGAGTGCTAATACCATACTACAAAGTATAGTATGACCACAAATAACGAATATTTACATCTTACAAGACTCCCTACATCCAAAGTTTCCTTTTTTAGACATGTCAAAGTAAGTCCTACATGTGAGATAGAAAATAGAGGGAAAAGGATGTGACAGAAATTTAAACCATTCTTAAACTTTGTGAAAACTTCTTTGGGATGGAAAAGAGTTAACAGTTTACATCTTCATAAGTAGTTAGTGAGCTATCACATTAACAGACCTGAAACTTACAATAATAAATCTTAACTGCAATTAACTCAAAATTAAAAACTACTTGTGAACTTCAAATTCTGAATTACAAAGATAAAGTAGAGATAATCAAAAGAAGAAAGTTGGGGTGGGGTGGCATAACTTTCTACCGAGGCGTGATCCAATAAACTTCTATGATGACATCAGAATAAGCATATAATTAGGGCATAAAATCACAAGTACTATAGAGGGACTATACTCTTATAACTACAAAAATGTTCTAGGTTACTCGTATTTAGACCTCATTGATTTATTGTGATAGCATGGCCACTTTCCCATACATTGGAGCGAGTTTTAATAGGCGAAAATCTACCTTTTTATATGTTTGCAAATCTGGCTAATTAATAAAATCAATGCAGCTTCCATGATAACAAACTACCATCGTCATTTTCAATGCAGCTTGACCTATATAATTAACATGACAGCCTTTCCATGTTTAAAAACTAAAATGCAACAGTTGGAGTACTTACTTGATGAGGGATAAAAAGGGAAATAAAGAAGCAAATAAGAAGTGCAATATGTAAATTTAATTACTGTTAGCAAAGGAGTTATATGTATATTATTTACTGTCAGAAGGAATTTGAAGTGCAGAACATCAATTGTTATGAATTGGAGGGAGTAGCATATTTCTAGGGCTAGTGATATTGGCACTCAAATTATTGATTAATAAGACTATTTTGTCCCTAACTTGCCCAAGTTAGCATTATTAGAATCATAGTTGTGAATACCTGACATCATGGCAGAATAACGAGGTGGCGCCCGCCCACTTGGTGAGGAGAGAATCATAAATACCTCAGTTGCAAGGCAAAGCTCTGGTGCTTGGCACCACATGTCTGCACTGCAGGAGCATATACCCTTTGGCATACATACTCAGGTAAGAAAAAAGGAAAAAATAATTAAAACAGGACCAGTAATATAATTCTCAAAGTTCACCAGTACGAGAGGGCTTTCCTTACCTGGACATATCATCGTACAGAGCTCTCTTTCAGAAGCTTAAATATAACTTACTGTTTTAAAAAATGGAAAACATATATCTTGGTTATCTAGATATATTAACAAACTGGGTGCCTATAAAGTGTAGATGAACTACCATGTCACGGATTAATCATTAAAACTAGGGGGTTGAGGGGTGGTGCAGTTTTATTTAATGCATGGCAAAATTCAAGCAAAAAAGAATGTGTTTCAGTTCAAATGCCCATATGTGATCATAAATCGAGGCAGCTGTTTACTAAGTCCACCAAATGTCAACCAAGGTAGAAAAATCACCATCACATTCCCAAAGTCTGTTTTGAAATACATGAACAAATGATTACAATCAAAGCAAAAAAAAAAGATCATGTAACTGATGATCCAGTCTACCTGAGATTAACCAAGTGATAAGACATCTACAAGCATAAAAACAAACTCATCTAGCAGTGTATGAAATTTTAACTAAAATCACAGCTCTAAAAACCTAATACTACCTCCTTCCCTAAAAGATTGTCCAGTTCGATTTCAATGCTCAAAATCAACTAACATGCTTCAAGACACATATTCTGATATATGTTTTATTTGTTCGTCAAATTCTCATGAATTAAAATAGTAGCATTGTCAATAAATACTATGTAATATAAAATACTCAGTGTCAAAATGAAAAAGTCAACCAAATAAAACTCAAACTAAAATTGTAATTTTTGACAGAGATAAATAAAGTCGGACAATTCTTTACACCATACAGTGAGAAGCAATCTGCAAAATTGAAAAATTCAAATCAAATTACGGCTTTACAAATTAGGTAAAATCAAAAGAGTATCTCTATGTATGACTAAATTAACAATAATAAAATACTGCATCCTTCCCTAAAGACCAATACTTAAATGTTCATTACTCAAAATTAACCAAGTTTACGGCCCTAATTGACACACTCAACTACGATATAGATTAAGCGTATCATGTTAATAGTACATTGGTTTCAAAATACTATCTTTTGATATTAAAAACCAAGTCAACCATCAAAATTCTAAAGTAGATAATTTTTTTGAGAGAGAGTGAGCTATTGAAGATAAATTACGACCTTAATTGACACACATCAATTTAATTTGAATCAAAATTAGCATACTAACAGTAAAAAGGTGGAAACTGCTACCTTTCAGTACAATTCAGTTGAAAATTCAGAAAGTCAACAATAAAAAATCAAAACTACACAATATTTTTGCAAAGGAAGGCGTAATTGATACACATTAATCCGAATCAAAATTAGCAAACAAGCAGTAAAAAGCAGGAAACTACTATCTTCCAATATAATTCAGTTGAAAATTCAGAAAGTCAACCATCAAAAATCAAAACTATACAATATTTTTTCGACTGGAGGCTTAATTGATATACATCAATTTAATCCGAATCAAAATTAGCATACTAGCAGTAAAACTGGTTTAAACTACTACCTTTCAATACAATTCAGTTCAAAATTCAGAAAGTCGACAATTAAAAATCAAAATCGGACAATATTTTGGGACAAAGCTAATAATTAATTTTAAAAAATATGTATATACAAGGAGTATCAGCTTGAATAGAGCGCATGAGATCAGTGTGCCATAAATTGCGATAGTTCTGACTTGCATTTGCATCTTCACTCAAGTGCTCCTGCGACGCGCATTTTTCGACGATTTTAATTTCGTGTCCCAAAAGTTGTCAAGTACTGGTTGTTCGCAGAATTGGTGGAAATTAAACTAGTAAATATTACTAGAGAATATGTAAGAGATTGAGACGCGTTTTGAGAGAGTCAAAAAGTGGATTTAAATTGACTGTTATTTATAGTGGAAGACTTTTTGGAGGAGCTGACGATCTGGATTGGTTGGACCAAGTGATTTTTTCTAACAATTACCTTTTCGATTTAAACACTAAAAGTATAAATGCTTCTATTTTATCTTAATAATTCAGCCTTACATTCATTTATTATGTTTATAATTAAATAAATAATTAAATAATAAATAATATTTTATTTTATAAAAATAAAATTTATTTTTTCTTTTTGATATATTTTTAATATAAATATTCTTGGTAATTTTGTACTTGAAATTAAATAAACACGAGAAAGGCAATATTAATTATTAAACAAAGAAAAAAAATACAAACAACTTGAAATGTAAGTACAATAACCGGCATCTGATTACAACCTAATAAAACACAAATAATCGGGCAATAATTAGTATAGTGAAATACAATCAGCTTCTTAAAAGCAATGTTAAGACTTAAAGATAATCTTTAATCTGAAACGTTCGAGCTTTGCAATATATTGAATCCTCTATGATTGGCGATGTACTTGCTCTTTGCATCACCTTAATCGTCCCAGCAGCGCGCATGATTTGCAAATCAAATTATCGCCGATTCGAAAATGGTTGTGGTGTATTAAATTTGTCTCTGTGATTTATGAATGCGTCCACATTTTTCTTTGAGAATACGCCCATAAATTCATTGTAGACTAATTACTAATATATATATATATAATGTGTAAATTTGCTTTCGCCATTTCGGTAAATTAAAGATTATTATGATCGTGAGCATTATTTATGCCAAGGCTAAGTTTGAATAAATAATAAAGAGTAATTGATCATTAAAGGTTGATACATTAAAAAAATATTAATTAATTTTTTTAGCTATTGAAATCAAAGCATTTTGATTTATAATTATGATTCACGACGATTGTTGTAATAATTCGTTTACTAGTTTTAGTTAGAGCGAGATTATTCAAACTAATTAATTGATAAATAGTAATGTAATTACTAAAATGAATTCTGATAATATCGGGGGTTATATCGATTCTTTAGATCTACGTACATAACGATAAAATAATCATAATGGTCAATTATATTATTATAAATATTATACAAGTCGGAAAATCATGCTTCCGTATTAGCGTTGAGTTATATTCCATTGTATGGAATTATTGTTAAATTAAGGGGTTGATTGAAATCCAGCGAGATACCCAATCAAGAGTTTTCGTTGATAATGTAAAACACAAATTGAACAAAATCGAATCAACTAAATTGCTAGCTAAATTGATGGTTTAACGAGGAATCATTAGTAACTTGTTAGAGATTGCCTCGTTTAGTAATAAGTTGGTTAACTGACTTAATAGATTAACTATTTTATCAAAACGAGTCAATTTATTCGGCCAAAGCCAGAGAGGTATATAAAGGAAAAAAATTAAATGAAAAACCTAAAATTTTGTTTCATCTTCTCCACATTTAAGTAGATTTTGAAGTTCAATTCCTCTCTCCTTTGGGTTTTGAGCCAAAGTTTTTACTCAAATTCTTGTCCAATTGATACGTGGGTCTAGCAAGTCGATCGCGTGATTCAACATTTCTTGGTATTTAGGCTGGGCGTTTAAACAGTCTTTGAGGATTGACGGAGGATTGGAGATTGAAAGTTCATAAATATCCGTGCGTTTATGCTTGATCTAGTATTAAATACGTGTATAAATTATATTGTATATTTTTTTTGATTCGTTATTTAACCATTTATTTCAATTTTGATTGCATTTGTTTATTTTATTATGAACAAGTTACGTAATTTTCCAACAAGTTGCACTCTCCTCGGTTGGATGAATCATCAAATCAACTACTCCGTATAATTCTTTGCATACTATAATCCTATATACTCCATAATAATTAAATGCATGTAATGAGTCATCTCCCAATGATGATTGATGACTAATGATCAATCTCTTCAAATTTTGTGTATACTTTTTCTTATAGGGTTTCCGTGATAAAAAAATTCAAGTTATGAAAATCGTGACTATTATTATTATCACTGGTGATTTTTTACTTGAGTTGGATATAGATGCGCCTCTCTTTTGAGGAGAACAAGGGGATGACAATATATGGAGACTGGAGAGTGAGCTAACTAGAAGCTTTAAATATATATTGTGGCCTTGATTAGAGGCGATAAGCAGATCGGTATCGAACTTTATTCGGTTGAGTATACGTTTGAAAGTGTATCGGGCCTTAGGTTCGAATACCGTTTAAAGTGTAGAATCTTAGAATTTAACGTTTGAATGCGTTTGAACACATGAATCGAAATTTGAACTTTGCTGAATCGAGCAGTTTGAGTAAGCGTTTGAACAACTACAGTGACGAGATCGAGATGGATGAGTGGATGAAATAGGGAAGAAAATAAGATAAATGATTGTAAATTTGTATTTGTATGAGGTTTTGTATAGGTTTACATCATGTCTGAAGTGATAATGGATCGAATGTAGCAATTTGAACTATTTCGCACGGTTCGATCCGGTCCGTGAACCTTTGATTTTTAAGGTTCAGTTCATGTTCTTGTTGTCGAGCCAAATGGCAATTTGGTATTTGGTCGAATAATCTGAATCGAATCGAGCTTAGATTCATTTCCTTGAAATGCACCACTTGACTTCGTATTGGTTGAATGTTTGATAATTTACCATCATGCCATTTTTAGAGTCTATGCAAAACAATAAATTACCAAAGTTTTGGTCATAACGACCATGTAGGCCTAATGACAAATTATTACGTATGGCCGTAAGACTTTGTTATCAATATATACCTCTTTTTATTGAGTAGCGTAATGTCGGAAGCAGAAATGAATTGAAATATCTACTTTGCTCATTGATTAATTCTTATAGTTCACTGTCGTATGCCATATATATATAGACTTCAACTTATGAATTTTCTTTAATTTAGTAAATATGTTATTGTCGGTTAAATTTTTCTTTTTTATATAAATCAGTACGAGGTTTATCTAAACAGGTATTACTTTGATAAAATCGTTACCTATCATCCTATATTTTTTATGTGGTTTTGTTGAATACTAAAGTTTATATATATTTACCAAAAAGCTTAATAGAATACTTTATTTCTAAGTATTCACAAAAAACCGAAATTATTTTTGAGACATTAAATATTAAATAAATACTATTTCTTTTTGAATTGATAATAATAAGTTCAAGAACAAAAATGGCATGGGTGTTTCATAATTATACTGAGTCGATAATATACGTGTCTTTCGAGAGAAACTACTTTACATCCGTGGCATATTTTAAGATTATAAAAAAGAACAAAATTGTGGTAAATATTGAAAAAGAAAACAAAATATAAATTGTTGCATATGTATATACGGACAATAAAAGTAAAAATAGCAAATGTTAAAACAAAAAACTTATAGAATGAAACAATCTTGCGAGTTGCTATTTGTGATTTGATCAGTTTCCATATATGAATAAATACCACCGAAAAATAAGAATAAACAATTTAAATATTTGGCAAGTAGGCTTGGTTTTTAACAAAAAGGATAAATAAGGAATTAAACAAAAAATTGGTCTGTTAAGATGAAAATTACTCTTATATTATCGCTAGTCATTTTTATTATAAGTTAGATAGAGAATTGTACAGTGTACACTAATCAAGTCTATTTGAGCCCGAACTAAAACAAATTTGGCTTACCTTGTTGACTTTCAAGGAGAGTCGACACCAAGCTCCATTCATCAATTATCGAGCCCGAGAACAACTCGAACCTTGAATCATTATAAATCAAAACAAGCTCGAGCGGAAGACTCGACTCACCCAACAATCCAACCTAATAAAGCAAATCACTCGTATAGATTCAATCCCAATGGAAGGAGCAATGAACAAAATAACCGATCCAATACTCATATTATCATTTCTACCCCAAATCCGATTCTAAACCACCACCACCACCACCACCACCACCAGAATCTCCGATCTACGGCGGAGGAGATATGAGCGGCCACGATTCAAAGTATTTCTCAACCACAAAAAAGGGTGAAATTCCTGAGCTCAAAGAAGAGCTCAATTCTCAGTACAAGGTCTCCAATTACCTTATTAACCTTTTCATTTTCATCTCAATTTTTACTTGAATCAGAAGTCAACTCTCAAATTTCAACCAAATTAATATGTTTTAATTTGCTTAAGTTTAGTATTGATCTGCTTCATTTAGATCTAGTGCTTTTTTATTCGATTTGGTAGTTTAGTGTAGTTTTAAGAAGAGCTTAATTATCAGTTTTAGGTTAACGTTGTTAGCAAATTGACATGATTGTGTAGATTTTTTATGACTTAATGATGTGGATTTCTGTTTAATCAATTGTGTTATGCACTTAACACTACCGGTACTCGGAAAAGATTGTCGGGTTTGATTAGCAATGATCGAAATTAACAAAATTTGATGGCGTAATTGGCAGACGAAGGTTTGTTTTGAATGAAAAAGTCAACTGTCAAAATTCAAAAATTGGAGAGCTTTTTCGAGTGGTGGGAGTATATTTTATGATATCTTCAATTGCTTAACATTTCATATTGATTTGATTCAATTACCCGTAGATGTTGATAAGCATTTGTTAGATCCAACGATTATAGAGTCGATTTGCTAGTATCGAGTGAGATTTTGATTGCTGGGACCATCTGTTGATTGAATTTTAATTATGCTTTTGGATTTAACTGTTATTGAATTGTGGGTCATTGGTATATGTGTGCATATTTTGAGTCGGCATGTCGTAAAAGCGTGCTTATTTGTAATTTGTTATGCTGAGAGTTGGGTATTAATTTTAGAACTGACCACAGTTTTATTTGTGGCTAACGTAATTGCAATTCATTTCTCACAAGCTATCGTAACTGCAGTTCCTATAGTTTATAAATGCGCCGCTTGAAATTGTATGTTCTATCATGCAAAGTATCAAACATTCAATGCATGTGAAGCATAAGGCTCTGCACAATATATCTTTGGATAACATTGATATCCTGTAAACTGAAAGTCCCAGTCATGAATGAATTTCTTAAAGTTCCTCGGAATCAGCGAGATTGTTTTGGGCTTTTTTACTCACAGTGAGTCATCTGGGAAAAACGAATTAGTTAATGAAGCGAACTGAGTAGATTCATTGTCGACTTTTTCACTTCTTTTCTTATATATTGATGAGTTGCACTTTATTTATGTGAGTTTCATAGCTGGTTTACTTTTCACATGTGTCCAGGATAAGCGAAAAGATGCAGTCAAGAAGGTTATTGCTGCTATGACAGTGGGAAAAGATGTTTCGTCTCTCTTTACAGATGTCGTCAATTGCATGCAAACTGAAAATTTGGAGCTCAAAAAACTTGTTTATTTATATCTCATCAATTATGCTAAAAGCCAGCCAGATCTTGCTATACTTGCTGTTAACACATTTGTGAAGGTTAGACCAGCGTAATGCTTTATCATGTCTTTTGAGTTGCATATGGATCACTGGAAGGTTAATTTATGCACAAAGACTGCTTCCCAGTTGCCCATAGGATACATGTGTTCACTATCACTTTGAAGAACTCCCCGCCCCCACCCCCACTCACTCACCCTACCGCCACAACATTAAAGAAATGAAACCTGGCAATGTACTAAGAAGATATGTTGGTATCTTTATCAGTCAGATTTATCCTCCTTTCTAGATATAAGTTCTAACAATGACATAACTGGATTCTATCCCCCCCCAACCCCAAGTTTATTCTCTACTTTCTGTAATTTTTTTTTAACATTTATTAGTTTTGTTGATCAACAATTTTGAGCTTGTCCTGCAGGATTCACAAGATCCAAATCCTTTAATTCGTGCTTTGGCTGTAAGGACAATGGGGTGTATTCGTGTTGACAAAATAACAGAGTACTTGTGTGATCCCCTTCAGCGATGTCTTAAGGTTATACTAAATACTGTTGTGGTTATGTGTAAGTGTATGATAAGCTGGTATATTCACTGAGCAATTTTGTTCTTTAGGACGATGATCCATATGTTCGTAAGACAGCAGCTATATGTGTTGCTAAACTCTATGATATAAATGCTGAACTGGTTGAGGACAGGGGTTTTCTGGAAGCTCTCAAGGATTTAATATCTGACAACAACCCAATGGTTGTTGCAAATGCTGTTGCAGCTCTCTCGGAGATTCAAGAAAGTGGAAACAGATCTATCTTTGAACTCACCAGCAATACACTGACAAAGCTCCTTACTGCCTTAAACGAGTGTACAGAGTGAGTTTATGGATTCGGATTATCTTACTTTCTTAGCTAACTTTGTATAAGATACATAGCAGTGCGAGGCTTATGAACTCTTGTTATGCTTGTGGATGTTCTTCCATATGTCGTAGTTGCTATCAAGATGCCTAAGTATTGAATATATGTTACTTTTTACACTTTCCTCTAATCAATCATTCACTGTTATTGGGGTTTAGGGGGTATGATTCTTTACATATTAGGTTTCAGTTTTAAAACATCTATCACAAATCAACTATGATTCAGATTTTACTTAGCTCATCGGTGAATGTCTTACTATAATATATAACTATTAAGAGAATGTTATCCATGTGGGAACTAATAAGGTGGTGGTTGTTTCTCGGATTTGAAGGTGGTGGTTGTTTCTCGGATTTGTAGTATTGAGTTCTGTTCTAGTAGTGTAGTTGGTCTAATGTGATACTATTGATTATTAAGTATGCACTCTATGAATGCTTTTCTTTTTGTCTACTTTATTTAATTTATATGTTTCCGTGCCCTTGGTGTTCAGTTTGCAATGTACTAATAATCTGGAAACTTAGGTGGGGTCAAGTTTTTATATTGGACTCTCTTTCAAAGTATAAGGCAGCTGATCCCCGTGAAGCTGAAAATATAGTGGAGCGCGTCACTCCACGTCTACAGCATGCAAATTGTGCTGTTGTTCTTTCAGCTGTTAAGGTAAAGCTTTAGTTTCACTATTCTAATATGCTGCTTTGGTTTTTGTGAATTTTTATGTTTATTTGGACTAACAACATCATCTTTTCTTGTTACCATGAGAAATTCTTCCTTGAATATTAAGTCATCTTTTCGTTGATGGCATCTCAGATGATTCTTCAGCAAATGGAACTTATTACTAGCACCGATGTTGTGCGAAATCTATGCAAGAAAATGGCTCCACCCCTGGTCACATTGCTATCGGCGGAACCCGAGATTCAATATGTTGCATTAAGGAACATAAACCTAATCGTACAGAAAAGGCCCACAATCCTTGCACATGAAATTAAGGTGATCTTCCCAAACTGATAGCACAGTTCTGGACAACACAGCTTCATTTCTACGTGTACTGTTGTAGTGGCCAGGAGAAAGCTTCATACCTGTTCTTTCTTGTAGGTGTTCTTCTGCAAGTACAATGACCCGATATATGTTAAGATGGAGAAGTTAGAGATCATGATAAAGTTGGCCTCAGACAGAAACGTAGACCAGGTTTTAGACTGCTATATTGTTTGTCTTAAGTATATATATCTTGCAGGCAAATTGTTATCCTTATCCTAGTACTCTCAATCTCCCACCACAGGTCCTTTTGGAGTTCAAAGAATATGCCACAGAGGTTGATGTTGACTTTGTCAGAAAAGCTGTTCGTGCGATTGGCCGCTGTGCCATTAAGTTGGAGAGGGCAGCTGAACGTTGTATCAGTGTGCTGCTTGAGTTGATCAAGATTAAAGTAAATTATGTTGTTCAAGAAGCAATTATAGTCATCAAAGACATATTTAGGAGATATCCAAACACCGTTATTGTTCTCTGGCAACTCATTTATCTAATCAAATTTATTCTTCTGTTATAAAATTAATATTTTTTTTTTGGCTTTACCCACACTTATGAGTCCATCATTGCTACACTTTGCGAGAGCTTGGACACATTAGATGAGCCAGAGGCAAAGGTACTTCTTACACTGATGAGGACAAAAATGAACATGCAAATAGTTTTGGAAGTCTTATATGTAAATTCCTTCATTTCAATTACAGGCATCTATGATCTGGATTATTGGTGAATATGCTGAAAGAATTGACAATGCTGATGAACTCCTGGAAAGCTTTTTAGAGACTTTCCCTGAGGAACCTGCTCAAGTGCAGCTGCAGTTGCTGACAGCAACTGTCAAGCTTTTCCTAAAGAAACCAACTGAAGGCCCACAACAGATGATTCAGGTTAGAATCTTAGAAGAGCATACTCTATGCTGCCAAGATAATTACGAAGTTTTTTCTTCGTTTGTTATTAAATAATGGTGCAAACAACATACCATTTCGTTTGTACCTCTGAGGTTTATGCTCATTTTTTATGTTTTAAATGCAAGGCTGATTGTGTAAATTAATTTGTAGGTTGTGCTGAATAATGCTACTGTGGAGACTGATAATCCGGATTTGAGAGATCGTGCTTATATCTATTGGCGTCTTCTTTCCACCGACCCTGAGGTCTGTACTAATGATGCCTATATATTCTCTTTATCTATTTTATTTTATTTTATAATTTGACTTCACATGTTCTCCCATAACTCTAGTTGTTCTTTGAGCTACTTTTCTAGCCCATCACTGTATCAGATGTATGAAGAACTTCCAATATTCATAAATTGTGCTATTCTATTTGTTTCTTTTTGGAACTTTAATTCTTTTCCTTTGGCTTTATGAGCACCTTGATTAGATTGATGCAGAGATTAGTTTTAGTATTAGCCATTCATAACTTCGCTATTTAGTTTTGGTTTACTTATCACTCTCCAGGCAGCGAAGGATGTCGTATTAGCTGAAAAGCCAGTGATCAGTGATGATTCAAACCAACTTGAGCCTTCTCTCCTCGATGAGCTTCTAGCAAACATTGCTACACTGTCTTCTGTCTATCACAAGCCTCCCGAGGCCTTCATAACTCGTGTCAAAACGACTCAGAGAACAGAAGAGGATGAGTATCCTGATGGAGGTGAAACAGCTTATTCTGAATCTCCTTCACAAGGAGCTGATAGCGGTACATCCCCTCCAACTGCCAGCTCTGGTCAACACCCTGCAAGACAGACCGTTGCTGCGCCAGGGGCAGCCGCAGCTCCGGCACCTGTTCCAGACTTGCTTGATTTAATGGGTGATGGTAATAATGCCCTTGTATCTGTTGATCAACCAACAACTCCTTCAGGGTAAGTATTCAAAATTTCCATCTAACCAAGTCAAGTAGATTGGTACATATCCAAATTCATTCACTTTCCCATCAGGAGAACTTGCTTGTAAGCTTGGAAAAGGGGATAATGTGTCATATCTAATTATCCTTTATATTTCCACCACGACTGCAGGCCCCCATTGCCTATTGTTTTAGCTGCATCGGCTGGCCAAGGGTTGCAAATCAGTGCGCAGTTGGTACGAAGAGATGGCCAGATTTATTACAGCATGTTCCTTGAGAACAATTCAGCAATTGCTCTTGATGGATTTATGATTCAGTTTAACAAGAATACATTTGGACTTGCTGCAGGAGGCCCACTCACGGTATGTAGACTAACATTGCCCCCCCCCTCCTCTTAAGGAAATAAATAAATGTACTCTGTTTTATCTCATGTATTTCATTTTCCGTGTTTAAAATAAAATATTGATGGTTGCCTTTTCTCCTGGGGTCTTGATCAGGTTCCTCAGCTACAATCAGGAGCATCTGCGAGCACCCTTCTTCCCATGGTGACGTTCCAAAATATAGCACCTGGACCCCCAAATACACTTTTACAGGTTGCTGTGAAAAATAATCAACAGCCTGTCTGGTACTTCAGTGATAAAATCTCACTGGCAGTGTTCCTATCAGAGGATGGGAAGATGGAACGGTCCACATTCCTCGAGGTAAAAAAAATAAAAAATTGTTTATCTGTGTCCTGTGTTTTTTTCTTGCAAGTAATTTTGGATCTTTTTTTTTCTATCGCTGCTATTATATTCGACATTATTAGCATATAATAACTCAGTGCAATACCTGGCATCTCAATGGTAGTGCACTTACATATTGGAGTTCTCTAAACAGCTTGGCTATAGCACGTACATATTTTAGCCTCTTTCTTCTTTACTATCTGTGTTTAATTAACTGTGTAATTTGTAGTACCTACTTACAAATTACAATAATAAATGTAGCATCAGTGTACTCATCTAAATAAATTTGGTGCCTTTGCTCATTGTTTGATCACTAGAACTCCAATTCTGGTAGTTATTAGTGAGTAAGCCATAGAGTGACTCAACTTTTACACTTGCAGACATGGAAATCACTGCCGGATTCAAATGAAGTCTTGAAGGACTTTCCTGGGATTGTCATAAATAGCATTGAAGCAACTCTTGACACTTTAGCAACATCCAACATGTTCTTCATCGCCAAACGGAAAAATGCAAATCAGGACGTGTTGTATCTCTCCGCCAAGCTTCCCAGAGGAATCCCATTGTTGATTGAGCTCACAGCAGTGGTTGGGGTCCCTGGTTTGAAGTGTGCCCTCAAGACACCTAGCCCAGAGATGGCTCCTCTTTTCTTTGAATCTCTTGAGAATCTCCTCAAGAGTTGATATACTTGTTAATGATCGGCATTTCACGTCGTTTTTTGGTATAATTTAGGGTATTAGCATTCCTGTTTTTACTAAAATACAGTGTTTGTAATGAATGAGAGATTGATTCTTCGTTGTGTTTCAGTAACCACCTTGCAAATTGCTATCTGTGATTTGGTATTTAAAACATACCAACCAATATCAGAATAATAGTGAAAGTATCTCACGATAATCCGAAAAAGATATGTATAATCATAAAGTTGTGTTGAGATAGTTGATTATTTAAGAAAAATATTGTTTTTAATTTATCATTTTATTTATCAATTCGATTTTTTGTATTTATTTTTAGAATTCTATAACTTCATTACATTGTCTCCTTTTAATTTTTATTGATTAAAAAGTTTGTTGTAATTGGAAATGAAAAATTTTATGAGTTCGAGTCATGTAAGGAAGTGAATGGTTGATTTATCTTCCATTTATCATCTATTGTATGGGATGTTCTATGGTCAAATCTATTAGAAATTTTCTATGATCTGATCAATTGCGGATGTGGTGTAAGGAGTTTTTTCTTTTTTGTAAACTTTAAGGTATTACGTAAATGATTGGTGGGTCGGGGTCCTCCTCTTAACATTTCTATTTCTGCAAAACAAAATATTTGGAATAAGGAACAATCAGTATAAACACTTGTTAAGGGGGGAGAGGGTTGTAGCTGTTTAAATGTCATTTGTTGGGTTGAAGATCTTAAAAATGAAAATGAATAGAAGTTAATCGCATAAAGCATGGATTTTTAACTGTTCTGTCATTATTATAAGTGAGTTGATAAATTTAATTGCAATAAACATCGCAGCTTTGTTGTCTTGAAGAGCTATGTGGATTGATTATTGGGGGTAGGAAATCAATTGATGTATCATGTAAATATCCATATAAAGTACTCCGTATATAATACTATATTAATGAAGCAGTATAATTGAGTTCATCCATTATATGTTTGTGCATTGGATGACAAATAATGTTTTATTTTTCAGCATGCAATGATCACAACAGAAAACTTTGCAAGCCAAAACCTTGTAACTATACTCTATGCTCACCCTCTCTTTTTGTTTTTGTTTTGATAAACCAGAAAGTGAACCTTTCAAGACTAGGAACTAGATCATTGTTGAGATATTGCCAAAATTTCAACCTTGTAATTTTTACTGCTGATCTTTAAATCTGTCAAGCGGTAAAACGTATTTATGTAAGTTTTAGTGTTTTTCATGTCCTATGGGTTACGAAGTCAAATGTTTTATTTCCTATCAAGTCAAATAAATCAAAATGACTCATTACACTATTTACGTTTTTTATATTTTGTGAAGTAATAGATACGAAATAGTTGTTTGTATTTCGTTTTTGGATCAATTCGGAACATCCTCCTTGTTATTATATGAGTAAGGTTGCATACTATCCAACTATTTTTTCCGTTTAGACGGAAGCCTCTTCAGAGACATCGGGGCATGTTGAAGTCATTGTGGAGTTTATCCGGACAGCTAATAGATCAAATCATCCAGGGAGTAAAGAGTATATAACCTGATGGGAGGGAAGCAAATAGAGATACATTGTGAAGAGATCAAAATTGGTGAATGCTAAGATGATTATATGATATGTATACAGTACATAAATATAAGTCCTAACTCTTTGGTTTAGGTCTAGTATTAAGTATTAACCTCTTATGGAGGGTGGGAGTTGATTTGGTAAATATACCCACTCCTAGGGGATCCTAACCTTGTACTTTGGTATGTCTTGGTGTGGTCTTGTAGCAATAAAAAGCCTAAACAAATGTGAATTTTAAGAAGTGAGCTTATTATTAAACCAATTGATATAGTTCAAATCCAAATATATGAAGGATACAACAGTTTAATATTTTTCATTTTGATATATACAAATTTTGAAATTAATATTTAACAACTCTCTTATTTTTGAAAAATTGTCTTTTAAACGAAGTCGTCCCACATTTATTTAAGTTCCTTTAATATTCAATGTCATGTTCGAACTTGATTAGCCTCATATGTATTGGAATTCTTAATGCCTAATTTTGCTAATGCCTCACCAAATCAAACCCTACTCACTTACCATTGCATTTTTTAGTAAAGTATTTCCCTAATGCCGAATTACTCGTCTCTTTAATCCTCACATTCTCTCTTGGAGCATAACCTAATTAGATTCATAGAATTAGTTTATTGTATAATTTAAAATGTATTCATAATCAAAATTCACAACATAAATAAAAAATATCAATTAAAAATAGTATTAATAATCCAAATGAACCCATAGTGCTACAAAGCAATCATTCATTAAACATTCATGAATCCCCTTTTTATTTCATTAAAGCCCTCAAAATATAATCATAGATTGAATTACAATTTGCAAACAATCATTTTTACAAGATAATTTACTAAATATGGCATTTCAACATTCCCTTTTAAGACTTCTCCATAATTAATTATTACATTAATCATTTCAACACCAACAAATAGTCATTTATACATTTAAATTACAAACCAAATACATTGGACCAAGTAATAAATGAAAATGTACTAATTATTTCATTTTTCAATCTTTTTATTTCTTTCTATATCTATAATCCACAATAAATATATTTAATTAAAACACATTAGACTAAATGACCCTCTTAAGCTATAAATAATGCCCTAAAATTTGATAATTTCAACCATCTTTAGTACTTCTTCCAATAATTTAACAATAAAAATTCAATCTTTTTTCAAAAAAATGTAAGTATGGTTTTTTTCAAGACTTAAAGACCTAATTTTGACTATTTTTTTTCAAATTCTTGATAGTTTACTCTCACTATTGCAGCAAAAAAGAGCAAGAAAGATGGTTTGCATGCAGTTTTAAACTCCTCAAAGAAGGTAAATTTTTACCTGGAAATAGCATTAATCCAATTATTTATGTATTCATGCATTTGGGTATATTTGTTATTGAATTGTATTGCCTCCGTTTCAATAAGATTGTCAACTTTGATGGTTGACTTTTTAGAATTTGAACTCGAATATTTTTTAATATGTTATATTGTACTATAGGAGTGATTGGATACCTCGAACCTAGACATTATGGTCAATAGTAGGAGACTTTTACACTAGGCTATTCGATTAACTCATATGACCGACCACATGTAGTGCGATAATTCTTGGTTTGGTTTGTATGATATTTGATGAAGAATATATCAAAAGCTAGTATTTTTAATGTGTATGTTGTATAAAAGTTTGTTAATTTCTACCTGAAAACAACAGTAATACAATTGGTTATGTATTCACACATTTGGGAATATTTGTGATTGAATTGTAATACCTCCATATCAAAAAGATTGTAAAGTTTGAATTTTGATGGTTGAGTTTTTAGAATTGGAACTCAAATATTTTTGTATATGTTGTATGATATTTGATGACAAATATATAGAAAGATTGTATTTTCAATGATTTTTTTGTGCATAAGTTTGTTAATTTGACCATTGAAAGTCAAATTAACAATCTTTTTTAAATGAAGGGAGATTTTTTTGGGGGTTTTAGAATTGTATTGGTGTGTTGTTAAGCTTATAGCCTTATCAGTTACAATTTGTATGCTTAATTTTCAGAATTGGGTTGGGCTTAATAAAGAAAGTGCTTCAATTGAGGGGGAAACATGGGGATTTAGTTTAAAATTTGGAGGAGAGTAAAGAAAGGATTTTTAAACTTATGGGGGAGCTACCGTTTTCGTTAGATGAATCATCTCTGCATGAAGTAAGAATCAATAGAATGTTTGAGAAAGTAAATGTGGGGGAATTTCCATCTTCGTTAGATGAATCATCTCTGCATGAAGTAAGAATCAATAGAATTTTTGAGAAAGAAAATGGAGTTTTCATTGATCTTGATGATGCAGGCAAGGAATGTGGTTTTAATGAGAGTAACAGTAGGATAAAGAACTTGTTTGATGAAGCACTTGGAACATTCTTAAGTGAAAGGTCCGGGAGGATGTCTTTTAGGCCGCTTCCTGTTTCCTGCTCTGATGGTAGACATGTGGATTTGTTTAAGTTATTTTGGGTGGTGAGGAAGCTTGGAGGGTATGATCTAGTTTGTAGTAAATATTTGTGGGATTTTGTTGTTGAACAATGTGACCTGAGGTCTGGAGTGAGCGCATTTCTGAAATTGATTTATGTCACGTATTTAAAAGAATTTGATCATTGGTTATGCAGTCTTAATAAAGAAAGTAATGATATTCACTGTGAAACTGGAAGGAAACTGAATTTACTTCTGCAGGAACTGGAACCCATGTTTAAAGTGTCATTGATGAGCAAAGTTGTAGGAAATAAGATCGAGGGTAGATTAATCCAATTGACAGCTGTTCATTTAAATAGAGGAGCACATATGCTACAAGTAGGAGATGTTCTAGGAGGATCTAGTGAAGGGAGCAGTGATGATAAATATGATTATGCAAAGCGTCCCAGCGAAAGTGAGAAAGAGTTAGTGACATCCAGGAAGAGGGGTTTTGAGGAAGTCACTAGTGAAGTATGCGACGATGAAAGACAATGGCTTGTTGAAAATGGTGGAAAAGCTTCTCCCCTAGAGGACAGTAACTCTCTGGTATCAGCCAAAAGGGTTCGTCGGGATTTTTTTGAGGTGCAAAAGGATTCAGAGAGTGACATCAATTATGAACAGGATGTCCTTTGTGCTCCTAGCAATGCTAACTTAATGCTTTCAGCCAAAAACGATCTTGAGGAAGATTCTGATTCTCAGAAGCAGAAAAGAGAGTCATTTTCTTTTACAAATCTGATGGACTGGATAAGACATGTTGCAAAGCACTCAGATGATCCACGAATTGGAGAAATCCCCAAGTGTTCCAAGTGGAACAATCATGTTTGGTTGCAGGCCTTGGTTGTTCGGAAAGCTCGCTTCCTCGATAGGAATACCAGATCAAGAGACTATGCCGATCCACTGGTATGAATTATTGTTTTCCTTTTTACATCGATAATTTTGTAGAAATTGCATGTCAATAGGAATCACTTTTAATCTTTCATGCATGACTAAGGAGAATCCTTTTATTTATCTTTACTGAAGGAATCCAAAAGAAAAATCTTAACTATTACCATATATTATTGTGATCTCGATAATAATTGTCTCTTAATAGTTATCTAACTTGAAGGAGATGGATTTTAGTCGTTGCTAAATATCATGTTGTTACTCATTTATGAGCTCTCTGATGATAACAACAAAATGAATTTATGTCTTTAAAAGCCATGTTTCTATAGAAATGATACCATCTTTAGCATGAGGATCACACAAATCTTGCAAATTTGGGAGGTTTATCATATGTAGTATTCAATATGTTAACTCTAGGCTCTTTTAATTTACTTGCAGCCAAAGTTATTTTTACCTGATTCTTCCTGTGTCATCTCCTTGGTACACATGACTTTTATGTCACAAATTTTATATTGCTTGCTGATAAGAGTTTTGAATTAAATGATCACTTTGAAAGCCTTCTGATCGCATGGCATCGACTGTTTTGTATACGAGCACATTTCATTCCCCGCGATATTAAGCTAAATTTGCAAAGCCGAATAAATTGAATCTGTAGTTGTTGTTGGAGGTTTCTTCAAAATTATTTTTTTAACTGCTAGAAAGCTACAAATTCTCAAGGTGGTGAACTAACAACAATCTGCAGAACTGTATCTTAGTTAGGTTGTAATAAAATTTACAGAACAAAGTTGCAATGTATATACACTATATACCAGAAAAATATGACGCTGACTATTAGTATTGTACCAGCAAATGAAGCTCTGGACGGATGTCCCAATGTACAGCGGGCAAACAAAAAGCCGTACGCTTTGTTGTAAAGAATGCTTCCAGGACACTGTATCAGGAGATAAAGAAAAGGAACGAGCTCCCAAGAGAAGCGAGGAAAGAAATCCTAAGGAAAGAAAGGACAGATCTCCTGATAGAAAACAGGTATCAGAAAGAGATGGAATAGAATACAAACTGTCATATAAATCCAGAACCCATGATCTTTTAGTCGGTTCAGAATTTCAAGCTGAAGTCCCTGAATGGACTGGAAATATTTCCGAAAGTGATTCCAAGTGGCTAGGTACTAAATTATGGCCTCCAGAAGACGGACAAAGAAAATCCCCATTAAGTTTGCTTTCCATCGGGAGGGGAAGACAATTTTCATGTGATTGTCCACTAAAAAATTCTGTTGAATGCGTGAGGTTTCATATTGCAGAGAAGAGGTTTCTGTTGAAGATTGAATTGGGTTCCTTGTTCTTCGAATGGAGGTTCAACCGGATGGGGGAGGAAGTTTCACTCTCCTGGACACCGGAAGAAGAAGACAAGTTCAAGGAAGTGGTGAACTCAAACACTGAAAATCTTTGGAAAAAGCTTGCTAGGATGTTTCCTTCCAAGACAAGGGAAATGTTGGTCAGCTATTACTTCAATGTCTATATGAACCAGGTTAGGTGTTACCAGAACCGCACAACGCCTAAAGACATCGATAGTGATGGTGAGGAACAACAGTATGGAACGATAGGCGAGCGGTTTGGTTACAAAGCTCTGAGGGCTCCAATTTCCTCCTCACTAGTATGCATCGAGAATAAACAGTGCTTTGAGTTCCAGTAGGTTTTAGGATTTTGGGAACTAAGTACCAGCATTTTGGATTCTTGGAACATTCCTAATGAGATTGAAAGGTTTTTTATTTTTTATTTTTATTTTATTTTTTAACTTTTTAAAATCCACCCACCACCCCCTCTACACGAGTAATTCCAACCAAGCACCTTAAATTACTCAGCCTCTAATCACTGCACTATCTCGACGTTTCACCTAGACAAAGCGCTTTTTTCCAAGTAACAAATCATTTTCATACTAGCCATATTTACATATTCGTTCTTTTAAGTGGGCAAAATTCGAAATAAGAAACTTTTTTTAATCAATTTTTCACAATGGATGAAGGAGAAATTTGATAAACTATCATGCATGCACTTTTTCTCTACTTATCTCCTAGTTTTTAAAATTTTCGTCCAGAAAATTGAAAACATTTACTTTGAATTTGAGATAAATATATTTTTAAGAGATTAGTGTACATGAAATTGGTGTGATATTTCAAGTTCATTTTTATACACTGAAGTACAAAGCACAAAGTACTACATGTTGTTACTATTGCATATCCATCCATCATGATTGAAGAAAGAATACTATTGCCCTGGTCATATGTGGAAATCCAATTAATTTGCCAAAATTCAAATTATTAAAGACTATATTATACTCTCTCAGTTTTCTTTTAATTGTCTTTCTAGACTAATTTTTTTTTTCAAATTAATTATATTTTTAATTAGAAAATTGTAATTTCATGTCTTGCTTCTTTTTATTGAGTTTATAAGTTGAAGGCTTGGAAATCATGTTGTTTATTTTTATTTTTAAATAATTTATCATGTTAAAACGATAATAATATTTAAAGTTATATAATTATAAGGTTGGGTTAAAAAAAGTAAAATATAAATGAACTATTACTTCGAGATAGAATAACTGTCATATCTTCTTATAGCTATTCACATTGTGACTATAATTTACGGAGTATTTCGATGACCTTATATGCGACGTCATTAGTAGTCCAATCATCTTATTTAATTATTTTATACGTCATCAATATATAAATCATTTAAAACTCTATTAAAAATTAAGTTCAATTTTTATTGTCAAGCACAACAATACAACATCGATCACTTACATAAACCTTTTTTCACGATCACTCAAATTAAAACCAAGTGATCAAAATAAATAAAAATTACTAACTTTTTACAACATGGTAATTAATAAAAACTTTATAAACCCACAAAAAAAATTATATAAAAAAAATTTATGTAAAAAAACAATTTACATGTTAATAGGGACTTGTTTTGTTATAGCAGTTGATATGTTTACCTCTTTTATAGCTCATTCTTGATAGCTTTCTAACTATCTAAAACCTCACTGTTTCAATTATTTTTTGGAATTAATTTATTTCAACAATCACCAATTTATCAACAACCATGTCTTCCCCTAGCAAACGTAGAGAGATGGATCTCATGAAACTGTAAAATCTTTGTTTTTTAATAAAAATTGGACCATTTTAATGTTTTTTGTAATAAAAATTGCAACTTTTTAATGTTTTTTTTTAATAAAAATTGGAACTTTTTAATGTTAAAAAAGAATTGGAAATTTTTAATGTTTTTTTTAATAAGAATTGGAAATTTGTAATGTTTTTTAGTAAGAATTGGAACTTTTTAAGTTTTTTTTTTAATAAAACTTGGACTTTTTAATAATAATTGGAACTTTTTAATGTTTATTGTAATAAAAATTGGAACCTTTTAATGTTTTTGAATAAAATTTGGAACTTTTTAATGTTTTTTTTAATAAAAGGTGGAACTTTTTGTTATAAAAATTGAATCTTTTTTGGTTTTTTGATTGTTTGGTGTAGTTGGTTTTTGATGTTGTTGTGAATTTGATAGGATGATGAGTGACTACAAAGTGGAGATGATCAATGATGGCATGCAGGAGTTTTATGTGGAGTTTCATGGACCTAAAGAGAGTAATAACTTTTTTGCTTTGCCTAATATTGCTTAATCAATTGGATGGTTTATTTGTTTACTGATGTTTGAATCTGGAGCTGTTTTTGGTTTTGTTGTTGGGGTTCTTGATAAGCTTTTTGTTATTTAGGTGTTGTTTTAACTGATATGCTCTTAATTAAGCTGCTTAAGCAGATTGGTATGGTGCTGTGCTAATTGTATGAATTTTTATTGAATATTGAATTGATTATAGTAGAAGTGTGGACTTGGCATTGGAGTTTTGGATGTTTTTTGATGGGTATTAATCAATTAAAAGGTGTAACAATGAAAGAACGTAAATTTGAAGTCAAATACGTCAATTGTTTTTAGAATGATTCTCTGTTGTAAATCGTCAGTTAGCGTGTTTGGATGATTGCTGATTGGTGTGGCTATACATGTGAAAGTTGATGCTTTGAATTGATTATAGTAGAAGTGTGGAATTGATATTGGAGTTTTGGATGTTTTTTGATGGGGTTGTTTTATAATATTATTAATCAATTAAAAGGAGATGTACCAATGAAAGCAAGTAATTTTAAGTCGAATTCGTAGAATTGTTTTGAGAACTGTTCTCTGGCATCAATTTCAGTTAGTGTGTGTGGATGATTGCTGAATGGTGTGTGTATCCATGAGAAAGTTGATGTTTTCCTTTTCATTCCATTTTAATGGATTGTGGCAGGTCCTTACTTTGGTGGTGTGTGGAAGATAAGGGTGGAGCTACCTGATGCTTATCCGTACAAATCTCCATCGATTGGTTTCATTAATAAGATTTACCATCCAAATGTTGATGAAATGTGAGTTTATTATTGAAATGATGTAATTCTCTAGTGAAGTCTGTTGGAGAATATACTTTCTAGTCAATGTGCTACTTCCCTGTTGTTATTTTTTTTCCAGGTCAGGTTCAGTTTGTCTGGATGTCATCAATCAGACATGGAGTCCGATGTTTGGTAACTTATGTTCTATTCATTATTTCTAGCATATTCTTTGTAATACACACATTCCAGTCTGCATTATTAGTTATTACGCAGGGGCTTATGCTTGCCACTGTCTCTGTTCTCCCTTATACATCCTTCCTTTTTCTGTTTTACTTCTTTTTAACAGATCTGGTAAATGTGTTTGAAGTGTTTCTACCTCAACTTCTTTTGTACCCAAATGCATCAGACCCATTGAATGGAGAAGCTGCTGCTCTTATGATGCGTGATAAAACTGCTTATGATCAGAGAGTGAAAGGTAAGACACTCGAAGCTGCCAATCAATTATGTATATGATATTGCCAATAGATTGAGTAACTATATGCTATCACAAGTACATAAGTCATAGAAATTATTCACACTACAAATGATACATGCATTGCAGCTATCTGTAAAGTCGGAAGCCCGATGTATTATTTTTTAGTGCATTGATCCTTTAGTATTATTGACTTGTTATTTGTTAAAGTAGAATTTATAACTGTTTGTTTTACATTCAATTACTGCAAAAGGACTTAACAGCATGGCATCCAATTTATGTTTTCCCTCGACTGATAGTATGATGCTCAAACCAACTTCAATTCTTTTTCTCCTAAATGTGTATAATGAGTGGTTACTGAGACCAACTTTAGAGACCTTACATGTTAGAAACAACCTTTTCGCCGAGTTCAGCTCTGATCATTTCAAGTTGTCCTGTAGTTTACTGATGCGCTGATTAAATTTGTTGAAGATAGAAAGTGTTCTGTACAGGAAATTATGTCCTTTGCTGATCATATTACTCGAGTTTTGAAAGGTTTAGCCAGAGGTGTCATTAGGAAGGCATGTTTGCTTTGAGATAGTTGACTAGGGACTTGCACTTTAGCTTAAAAATAGAAAGGCTAGTTGGAACTAACAAGCAGGACTTGAGAAAAATTAAAATTGATGCTTGTTCTAGAAAGTTCAACTGTAGGACTAGGAGGGATGGTCTTTTCCCCCTAACAATGTTCAAGTTGTTCCGGAGTAGACAAAGTTATGCTTTGTCAAGGGCAAGGTAATCCAAGAAAACAAAATTGTACATGCCACTTTGATCTCCATAGTGTCTAAATCGGTTGATGATTGTGAAATCTATGAGTTAGTTATGCTACACCAAGAGACGGGGTATCTCGCAGTTTACTTGTGATCCTTATGTACCGAGTGATTTATCTATTAGATTGAAATGGTATTGACCCTGTCATGCATAAGGATTTTCCGTTCTTTCACTTCTGTTTTTGCTATTGATTCCTGGTGCATACATTGCATGTTCTCTCTGCATGGGATACCAATATGGGACCAGTTATTGATTTCAGTTGTTGAGGTTTGTGATGTTTGCGATTGGTATATTTTTTCATTTGCCAACTACTATTCTTTTATGGTGAATTTCTTTAGAATATTGTGAAAAGCATGCCAAGCCAGAAGACGCAGGAGCTGCACCTGAAGAAAAGTCTAGCGATGAGGAGCTGAGCGAAGATGAATATGCCTCCAGCGATGAGGAGGTTGTTGGAAAGGCCGATCCTTGAAAGGGCAATCGACATCCTTGTATTCGATCTACATGTACATGATATCTAGCTCTTATGATAAACTGATGTTTCCATTCTCCCATAGCTGCATTGTGTTATGCTGTTTCTGTTGTTTATTTCAAACTGTAATTGCTTGCTAATAATTTGTACTATTTGTTTTACTTAGTTTCTCTGACCATTCAATTGGAAAAGCAAGTTGCATCAAAATTGTCTTTGTGAAATGAAAAAGATGATAATATGAAGTGCATCTGAGAACAAGTTCATTTGACTTGATGTTTCTATGAAAAAGATTCATACCATTAGATCATATACACCATAAACACTTGTATGTTAAAATCAGAATATTATAATACCAAACATCATCACAACCAATACTAACAAGCTCCCCACCTTGGGATGACAAGGCTTATGCTTCTGATAAGATGTAGCTTTTACTTCATGATATCAGTGAGAGGTTGAATCAGAAAGGATATGGAAACACTATCCACAATTAATATTCGTAATTAATACTCACTAGGAGCTTAAAGAAATATTTTAAGCTCTATTTGAATTTTATATGATATAATAATTCGATCAAACTTGAGTTCTATAAGTTATCCATTTGAAAGTAAGTTGATTATTTATCCGAGGAAACCTTATAGCATCCATGAATAGAGAAACTGTGCTGCAACTATTCTGACAGGAAAGAACTGTTGAAATTACTACTGCACCAGTAACAAAATTTCAGCTCCTAATAGTTTCCTGCTGCAATCTAAGTTATGAGTTGAATCAGAGTATCTCATGAACTACCAGACCTCTTCTATGACATGAATATTAATTATATACTGAAATCTCCAACTATCAAAGTAAGTTGGAGAAACTGCCAAGAGACTAGGCATGCTTTGTTCAGTTTATCATCTTCATGACAGACGTGCCAAAGCTGAGACCGGTTTAGGAACAAGTGACAGTAATTTACGACGTACAATAGTCTACCATTGTAGTTTGCAACAGTGAAGAAATGCCATGAATTTGATAGTACAATTAGAAAAGTTGAAATAGAACCCAGGCAAATAGCCGTGAACAATATTTGAGCACCGATGAGAAGCTAAAGAGATGTAAAATTATTATATTAGTTTATTTCTGAACTGATGGGACTCCTGTAAATCTAATATAACTATGTTCATGAAAGAAAGGACCGACAAAAAAAGTCTGTAAGTCTATGGAGAAGTATGGTTTTGAATATTTGACAGGAGTCTGGTAATTTTACCGAGCGTTTCCTGTGCAGAAACCGTGTCTGGATGGTCTTCGCCACAAATAGAAGTTCTAATAAAGATGGATTTCCGGATTAGGTCATCGCCAATATCAAACTGACCTCCTCTCATCATAAGTTTAGCCCTGATTTCAAGCACAGTAGCTCTTGATAATGCAAGCTCCTGCCACAGAAAAGGATTTAACTGAGCATTCGTTTGAATTGGTCTCCAGCAAAGTGATTTGTCCAACCATTTCTCAACTGGGGTCACAAATGCCTCATCTGCTGCTTCTAGTGCATCTGTACATACACGAAGAAGTTCAAGGGCAGCACTGCAGCGAGAGAATGTAATAAATGTCCTGATAGCTAATGGCAAGATTATTTCTTTAACCAGAAACAATAACTCTGAAACCTTGAGCTCAACAACTACAGGCTCATTCCCAAGTCCAAAGATGAGGAAACATGCAGCCCATATATGCTGTGAGTGTTGAGCTATGGAACTTTTGGAAATTACGGCTTGAACCATGGCTTGTGCAACTCCAATAACTCCTCTCTTTCGGGCATAAAGCTTCAGAATCTGGTTAAATTGGATGTGACCATCTTTAGCACAACTTCTTGCAATATTAAATCTTAATAATAAAGAAGATGCTTCTGCCTCTGACTTCCTAGCATAGGATGACGAGAACCCACAAGTTAGAGAGCACAGAACTTTCCTCCAATAACGTCGATGGTGGTGTTTCTCGGGAACTTTATGGGCAGCCAATGCTAACAGAGAAACAGGAATGGGTGATGGGGCAAACCAACCACTTGCCAGAACCATTCTAGTAGCCAAACTTCTGGGTCCTTCTGCATGGTCAAAAATAGAAAAGCATACTTCAACAAGTTGCAGAAGGAAATGCTTCCGCCTTAGACCGTGATATTCCCTTCCAGTCCACGAAACATCCTTTGAAGGCATTCGATTAATGGTATCCAAAAGCCTACTAGGACTTATAGGGAGTTCTGACAAGATTGCCCCAACAATGGCTAATCCAAGGGTTAACCTTCCAAGTTTTTCTTCAATGCTTCGTAACACATCAACTTCTGCTATTGGATAATCTCTTGTACCTCCTTGCATTAAAGTCATTGCCTCGACACCTGATAGGTAAGAAAGCTTTAAAGGTTCAAAATTCATCACACGGGAGAGACGTGTAGATATGATAACATGCGTTTCTCCACCAAATCGTGGAAGAAGATCCATAATAAGTTTATGGTCCCACCAATCCTTTTCACTCTCCAGATTATCAATTATCACCAAAAGCTTTTTTCAAGTGTTATTAACCAACGTAATCTCTAAAAAGACCATAGGTTCAAATAATTCTGCCTGATATATCTGCTTTCCCCTCCAATCCATAAGACCATTTTATATCTCTGATGAAATCTGTAAGCAAATTCTAGAAGCAGCTCTGTCTTCCCTATACCTGACTCACCTGACACACAACCAATGCCTTTACCATAAATGATTTTCATTGACCTTCTTCTCCTACGATTCTTACCCTTAAGTTTTGGAGTTTGAACTTGTGCTTGGGAAAATTCAGTATTTTGCATCTCAATATCCTTGTCAGATTCCTTCCATACAATAGGTTCTTTTCCTTTCCTCTTGCTAAAATCACCTTTTCTCTCCCTTCGTTTTTCATCAATGGAATTACTCCTACTCCAACCAATAGTCAAATTCTTTTTCCTGGGTCTGGCCTTGATATCAAAATAGTCTCTCTCTGCATCCCCACTAACATCACCAAAAAGCATAAACTCCAATTCAGATAACTCTTTTTTCCTCCCAACAAAATTCTCATTTCGGGGAAAAGGGAACTCCTCTTTCTCTGCTTTCTCCCTCCATTTGGTTAGCCTGTCAACAACACTTCTCCTACCCAACCTCAATGCCAACAGGTGACGGCCAGCAGTATACAGTCTCACTTTCCATGTGGGCTTCAGAAGTTTCCACTCATCAACCAGAGAGAAGGGCACTCTGCATCTCACTCATTCCTCTCCAGCCCCTCATAGACAACCAGAGTTCCATGTTTCCCACAAGCTCCCCCTCTTTTCTCAATTATATGCCGATTACAGGCGATGGCGGGGAGCCAGTCAGAGTGATAGGAACTAAGTTCTTCTTTGGGAAAGAACATAGCTCTTCTATGGCACTAGGATTTCTGAGACTATATCATCTGCTCCGAATGAACAAGCATCCATTGCTTTCTCATTACAGTCTTGGTGCTTTAGAGTGGGTTACGACAACGAGCTCTATCTGTGACGAAACAACTTAGACCTTGCACTTCTAACTCAGCACGAAGCCAATTTGTGAACCGCAGCAATAAAGGTTTACTACCATGAAAGCCTATGAAAACATCACACCCCCTAAGTCTGTTTGACGAAAGAGAAGTGGAAACAGGAGTTTCAGACTTTTCATATAGTCTTCCAAACTTTCTGTGTCTTCCCTTATGGCCGGGAGAATCATATTCATGATCAACACCAAAATTTGAGAGCGTGTAACTGGAAATGCATGTTGAAGAAGAAGCAGGATCCAACTTCTGAAGATTATTTGAAGTTCGTGGTGCATTTACGACATCTATAAAAGGTTCTGCCACCTTGGAATTAATGTCTAACGGATCCATATTTGTATGAGTACCAAAGCATGGTTTGCCAGAATTTATAGCTAATCTACTTGGAGGCGATTTTGGAGAGAAGAAGGGGGATTGATTGGCAGAGTAAAACTGTGAAGAAGAAGACGACAGGTTCCTCGAAGTTGTAATTGGCAATGACCCAAATCTAGCACTCTCTTCTTTTAGATCCATTTTTAACAATCCTCACTTCCAAGTAAAGTCCATCCATACATTCGGGTAACGGGAAGCACCTGCAGCAAGGATGTAATGCTTAACACTTCAAGTAAAGGAAAATAATAATACATACTAGGAAATCTTCTAATAGCTTCTAACATTTCAACATCAATACAGTAAGGTTATACCATGAAATCTCACTGAAACAATTTCTTGGCTACTCTATAACATATAGGACCTAAAGCTAAAGTTCGGACTCACAAATATTCATTGTAACATTATGTTGGAGTAGATATAAATGAACAAAAAACTTAATGAAACAAGGGAGGCTACTTAGGTGCATCACAAACCAAATGATCTCTAAAAAAGTATACATCATAAAACTGAAACAAATTTAGCATAAGTATCCCAGTGTATAAATGCTTATTCAATCAAATAATACTCACAGCACCAGAATACTCGATAAAAACATTTAAACAACAAACATAAAAGCATAAAAAACTTCCAGAAATTTGGATCCAATGGGAAGCTAAATATGCTAAAAATATATTTTAGTATAATTCAGATCTGATTAACTTACTTTGAGCAAAATGGCAGCAAATATTCAGCAAAAGCTTCAATCTTTATACTTCAAATCAACCAAAGGTTCATTCTTGAAGTCCAATGGCAATGCCCCCTATAAAAATATTCAAACAAACTACAACCCAAATCTATAATTGTCTCTTCAATCAGAAATCATGAATCTTTATGAACCCTTGAAAATAAAATCCAAATATTAGTATTTCAACTATACAATAAGTTCACAAAACAAATATGCATCAAAAAATAAAAATATAAACAAAAAACATAAATATATATTTGATTGTCTAAATGTTCATAATATTTACCTTGAAAATTGACAATGACATGAATAATGATTGGACTTTTTCTTGTAGAGTAAAAGGTGCTTATGCATTTTTAGCAGAAAAGAAGAAGACCATTTTCTTGAAAAAAAAGTACTGTAATAAAAAAAAAAGTGTAAGGATTTGACCAAGTATATTTAGTAGTGACCAAACAACAAAATGGCAAAAAATAAATAATCGGTTTTATCAAATTTACTGCTTAACTAAAAAGTTGTGAACTTTACTCTTTTTTATGAGAAATCATAAATGTTTATTCAAACTTGAGTTCAATTAGGGTTCATCAAATCCCTTAATTTATGCTTCTATGTTTCTTGTTCTTTTTGTTTCCTTAAAATAAATAAATAATTCAGCACTCACCAATGTGTGTGTTCATACATATGTTTCCGTGTTTCTCTGTGTGTGTATAAGAAACTGGATGTCAATCAAAATTATCGCGTTGTTGGTTTACATTTCGTTTTACGTGAGTATTATATGTTCTTTCTTTGTCGATATTTTATAGCGTAGCTCTTTGTTTATTTATAAATAAATTTAAAGATTAAAAAATCATATAAAAATTAATATTTGATATAATAATAAATGTCTCGGCGTAAAAATGCGAGGCATGTCAATTGGTAAAATAAAGGGTACCGTTAAATAAGGAAGGCAAAGAAAATGGGACCCAAAGGACGGATCTGACGATAAATGGTTCTCACTACTAGTAGTACTTTTGTACTTGGCCTTCATAATTAATTAAATTTCTACTTCTAACATCATCTCAAAATTTGGTACATTCAGAATGAGATTAAGTAGACCATATGACTCTTATGGTAATGTTTAAATCCATCTTAGAATTTTGGGAAAAGTTGGGATGGAGACAGATACTAGATTTCTTTATTCATCTCAAATAACAAATGCTGTAGTGTTCACTAGATGAATCAAGCTCAAATATTTTGAAATTGGTTTATAGGCTTAACGACATAGTAAATAATTCAACATAAAACTGAATAGGAACATTATATCTATATAATTTATCAAATTTAATGGGATGAAACTTGGTTTATAAAATTATTTCTCAAAGAAACAAGGGATAATTGAGAATATGTTCAAGCGACATGTGATGGGCTATCATTAGATTATGCTTCGAAAAATGAAGGTTTATTGAATAAATTTCCCAAAAAATGCATGGCCAATTTATCACTTCAAATATATACTGGCGTGGGAGAATAACAGTATAACACCTCAATTACCATCAATTGTGCATTGTGCAAATGTATGTTATAATTTGTTTCTGGATGTATGGATAGTCATTATGATCTTTGGTTAGGATTCAGCATTTTTTTTTATAATATCTTGATTTTCTAATAATGAAGACAAATATTTGATTGAAGATTTACATACGAAATTTAATATGAAAAGATTTGTTAAATATATTTACTTATTTATTATTTTATACATATATTCGATCATTAATGATAATAATGTTAACTTATGTGTGTAAGGCTTTATTATAAACCAGATACCTCGTCCTTAAACCAAAACCAAATAACTTTTACAAACATTTTTCATTTACCAGTAGGGCAAGGAGTATTATTGATGTTTCATTTAAGCCCCGCATTATCTCTCCTCAATAGTCCTCAACATCACATGAGCCTCAACATACATATTTTACTAACACTTACTCTTATTATTTATTTGTTATTTATTTCTCCATTACTTTTTACTATGATTTATGTTTTTTATTTACTTTAAATTTTATTATTTTATTTTTATGATTTATAATTGTTAAATTTATTTTAGTTTCATTATAAAGTAAAAGTGATTGTGGCGTGTTCAAACATTATCGATTCTGTGGAGGAAAATAGGTTATAGTTAGAAAAAAAATTGTCTTTTAAAAATAATTAAAACAAATTCTAAATCTACAAATTACGATATGAAATTCAAATATAACAATGAGAACCACTCATAATAAACAAGCTTAAATGCAACTCTTATTAAGAATTATCTTTCTGATAAATAAATTAAATCTTGACTTGATATTCTTTTACGTCAACGTAATTCTTTGAAATCGTAAGTAGGACTGAGAATCTAACTATGATATAGGCTTAAGAAATCTTTCATGTTCTGCAGTTGGAGATATCTAGGCATAGATTCCTCTATCTCCACTGACATAGCTTGGAACCAGATCAAATTATTGTCTTTGTTAACCTTGTCCCAGGCATATGCCCTGTGACAAAGAAGGTCTTAACAACCTCCACAATTGTGCCTCTTCTGACCTCGAGAATCCTATAAAATCGGTAATTAAAAGCCAGTGATGCGTCTTTTATCCACTTTTCATATTCAGCATAGATTATACATCTCACTTGCGGTAATAGGTTCGGCTGAGAACTTCATCTGATCTTGCGTCGTAATACTCTTTAAGGCATACTTGCGAGAACCTCCTGTTCTTTAGTTACTACTCAGTCTTCTGGAATAGATTTTTTTATAAAACTCCGCTATGATGCCTTGCTCTTCATATTATTTCCTTGCAATATTACCGTCATTGTTTCCTAATAGCCCGTTCATTTGAGTTTAATGTAACCTTGCTATTTATAAAAAAAAATACGGTGTTAAGCGTCCCGCTTTTTGTGCAATCGCTCTAGATTTGATACGATACAAGCGGCATTACCTTTTCGGTCTCTTTGTAATCGTACTACTGGTTTCTGAACTGACATGGCCCGACTCAAACAACCATTGATATTCTATTTAAAACCTCCGGTTGATCATTTTTCTCAACTACTCTAGAGGCGATGTGAGATAAATTAATCACCTCGCGCTTCCCAGGCCTTCCTCGTTGTTTTGACTTATAAATACAGATAATCGAGGCCTTTACCTAAAGTTATATTTCACTTTATCAATAGTACTACTAAATGAATCGTACTTATTTCGAAGCTTTGTTATTTGAAGAAACTTGGTCTCTTTTGGCATTTGCTTATCTAGTGTAATGTCAAAGAGACAATATTGAGAATCAAGCGGCACGTAGCTGGTTCATCACCACTGATGACTAAACTCCTCCAACCACCTATGATTGTATAACACTTTATCCAAAACTCTAACCGTACCTCTCATTTCGATTCCCCCACTCGGTGTTACAAAAGCTACCCCGTGTGGATGTTCCATGAGATTGACATCCTTGTCTGATCATTAAAATCCACATTGCATTCATCGAGGCACTACTGCCTCCACGTGATTCGAGATGCGGTCTGGCACTTCATTAAAATCCCTCTCCAACAGCGTCATAATTAGCAACGCTTGCCAACTGCACTTAAAGTTCCATAGAAGCGTCTACACCCTTTCTAGTATTTTACCGTCTATGATAGATTGCAACACTTGGCTGCCATGACATGTTGATAAATTCGCTCACCAATTAGAAAATTTTAAGGTTGGGGTTCAATGAGCAGCAATTCTACTGACACTTACACTGAGTTGAGTATGCACAAGCTCCCATTGTAAGCATATTACTAATTACACTATCAACATTGTTAATATTCAACTTATTTTCAACTAAACAAACCAAATCAAAACTCCTATAGTATTTTTTAGCCTAAATTGCTTTCTATAATAATTTAGACCTCTAAAGTTTCAAATTTTTATCTTACGTCTAGAAGCGAAGGAGGGGAGGAGTGCTTTACAGCTAACTCACGGCTTAACCTAACGCTTGGTTTTGCCACCTCTTTTAACTCTTCTACTAGTACTACGGAGTTGATTTTAATACTCCATATCCTTGACAACTTAACGTGGTATGTATTAAAGATGAAATTAGACTTTCTCACTCCATCAACACTTTACTTAGTATTAAGCGGCCCATAACATCGCTTCCCTAATGCAGCTTTGGGTTATACTGTAAGCGATACTATCGTTCTCGGCATTTATCGCAGCAGCGTTGGTAACCACAGGTCTCCGTTCTCGTTTCTCGGACGACCTCTTTTTGATAACCTCGGGTTTCCCCCACGGCCAAACTGATACTTAAGATCATGACCAAATAGTACAATGGCTATGACAAGGTGGAATTTTACGCATAAATTCCACTCCATTTTTAAATACTAAGAGGAACTTTCTTTGGGTAACTCCCTGGCACTGACCTCCCATGTCTGACCTAGCGAGGCACTTTCCCCAGCTACCTCCGAGTTGCTCCGTCGGCAAACAAAGGCACTTGATATAACTCCTATCTTTGCTAAACATTTCCTCATTTCAGCGGAAGTGGGGGAAAATTATTGAATCCTTTTTATTTCTCAGCTCACTTCTGACTTAGGCTAGTGAGTCGTAGCTTAAACACCATTGGATACCGGGCAAAAATCCATGGCCCTTAGCCATCATTTCAAGCTGGAAGAGTCTGAGCCGAACAACTTGAAACACTTCGAGAAACCAAATCGATTCCACCCTCTTATCTGAAATTTTACCGTCCCAAAGAAACTAGGGTTTATACCCATGCTACTTGTAGCCATCTGGCCATGATTTCCAACGATTAATACCAGGCCTAATATCAGTGATTGATACTCATAACTTACTTCAGTTGACAATTTCAGTATGATAAGAGTCAACTTAAATCATAGAAATCTTAACCTTACTCCCCAGCTGACTTGACGTAAGATTTTGTTCTTTCATTTGTTGATTTCGAGGCTCCTTGAGGCACCTCCGTTGTCGGCTTTGTAAATCTCGATTGGTGTAAAATCCAACCCCGAGATCAGATGAGTTGACGTGGATTGACTCGATCAATTTATTGTGTTCTAGTTTGTTAGTTTCGATTTTTTCTCTGCAGGTACATTTGGCGTTTTCTATTTTTCAAGCTCATTTTCACCAATCTATTTTTTGTATGTTATGTAAATAAATATAAATTGAGTATCATTAGATTCTTTTTTAAAATATGTCATATTGATAATTTTTCTTAGTATAATTAAATTTAATTTTTATTTATGGTCAAAATTTTAGTCTTAAAAATGAAAATGCCAATAAATTAGAGGGAGTAGAATGGGAATTGGATCACCATTATTGCGCACGGTTTATACCAGTCAATCAATATATGATTATGTAATAATCAAATTAAACTTGAAGCCATGATTACTATTTGTAATATCAGTGAGTTAAACTGGCTTATCAATCACTTCTGATCTGCTAGTGTCAATCTAATGAATGCCCAAATGTCATTGTCAATCCAAGCTTTGCCATCTAATGATCGGACAACTATTTTGGTCATCTCATGAATGCCACCTTAAATGATATTGGTCATTTCATTGATAACGAGCCCTTCTTAATTTTGCAAGAAAAAATAAATTAAAGCTTACGTAGAATTAACAAAGTTATGCAACCAAATACATTTTGCTAACATGTGTAATATATGTTCTTTATTATTGTTCTGTTGTGTGCTTTTCTCTTGCTAGCAATTATTGGTGACTGGTGAGTACTGAACATACAATTGTGCCTTACTATGGCAAAATGAATTTATAAAAAATTAGTGTATCCTAAGGAATTGATGGTGAAAACACAATCCAAGGCATAAAAAAGTTGTTTCGATGGAGAAAGTTACATGTTTTATATTTTTTCTTAAATATTTTTCTTACGGCTTGTCCCTGCGTTTTTATGTTAATTAAGCGATTAAGAATGAAATGCGTTTACCTATATAGCCTAATCAACTTCGCCCAAAATAATAATTAATAGCATTAGTATGAAGTAAAGCAGTAGGAACTTTAAAGGAAAAAGCATGAGCGTTGCGTTGAAATTTAAGTATTATTGAAAGCAAAAAAAATTCTTAGGATGTAAAGTAAAAAAAGCGAAGGGAATAGTAAAACAATATGCATTTCTACACAAGAATCACTATTGAATAAGCAGGGTTGTTGAGGCCGGTCGAATTAATTAGTTCTTTTGGCCCAATTAAATTTTCAGTAGCAGTTTCATCGTTTAATTTATGTTTTTCATTAACACAATTCAATATGTCAATTTTACATGCAAACAAGTCGATAATTTCAACATGCATTCCAGGTAATTTATGTGGATAATATAAACAAAAATACTACTCTGTTTCACACTATAAACCCAAGACAAGCTAGCTAAGTTGATGGGAATTTCCTAAATGATTTTATTTCCTTATTTTTAGAATTTACTTATTAGTTAGTTTGTTTATGAAGCTTATTATATTTCCTAACATACAAAACATAGTATTTGTTAACATACAAAACATAATGCAAAGGCACTCATCATAAGTGCCAATTTTCTTCATGACTCTTGAAATATACGGAGCATATAGAACAAAATGATGTATTATATAATTGGAAAATCCAAGTATATCCTTGAAAATTATTGGTGATGGGGTGTAAATGTGCGACATGTACAGGCGACAGATGCAAGTCTCAAAATATCCAACATTATTTGCTGACAAGAATTTTACTATGATTGGACCCTCTTCCTTCTAATGAATTGAATCTAATCAACAAAATTCAACCAATTATTTCGCTTGAGAACATCTTTGTCCCTCTATTTCAGAATTCATTCACCATCTATCTCTAAAATCCCTCTTTATTTCTGTCCCAAAATAATTGTCCTACCCACGACTGTTTAGTTGACTTATATCATATTTGTTCATGAATTTTAGCCCTTTGAAAAATGCATGCAACTCCAAAACTCTCTTTTGTTACTACCTAGAAATTGCACATGCTTACATGTGATATTGAGGACATAGATTTATTTAAATTGGAGACTCATTTTAGATACCCTCTATATATATTGTCGTACATATAGATAGATGTTCACATCTGCACACTGTCAATTCAATTAATTGAGTATATTATTATAGGTACGATTAACCTTTGATTAGCATTGTGGGACACTAGATAAATAATTCGTACCTAGTATAGAGCGAGTGTGCTTGTGTTCTCAAAGTTACAAAAAAACAAAATGCAAACAATGGTCCGTACCATATTACCAAAGGACCATTATTATTGTCTATGAACAAGCTAAGGAATTAAACTATATTGGATAATTTTCTATTTTATCAATTACAAATCAGTTATTTGCTCCGTCACTAACGGTAGAGAGTTGCAACAAGTTTGTAATAAGTATATATGAGAACGATGCTTAATCAGTTTGTAGCAGGTTATCTGGCGGGATGCTTTGTTAGCGTGAAATAGTTGTAACAAATATTCACATGACTTCTTTCATTTTTTTAGGTAATTTGATATATATCCTAATATTACAACACACAAAATCATAAAAATGTATATGGGCCTTTATGTCCATTGACCTGGAGGCACATTTTTTTTCATGATTATTCAATACATACACTGTCGTAATTACGTTTTAATTTTTTGAATTCGTTAAGAATTGATGCATGAATACCGTTAGTAGATAATAAATAATATAATTAAATGTGAGATGCTTGTTAGTTTAAGTTCGATATATTTTTAAAATATCAACTTTATATAATTTTATAAAGTAGGAATGAAGATATTTATATTTTAAATAATGCTTGAAAATTGTAAAAAGTCGAAATATAGTATGATTTAGAATGGAATTGGAGTACTACTTATTTTGATTATTTAGTTGACTAGGATGTTCAAACATCTATTTTTTGTCTTTTGAACCCTTACAATTTAGCAATGTATTTGTTCCTTTGTGTATAAAGAAACGATTTTGTTTTGGGAAAAGAGGGAGTGATGAAGACTGGACAGTTGGCTTAATAATTAATATATCTTTAACCTACTGTTAGATTGAATGATTAAAACATAACTAAGCAAGTGAACGTGCAAGCATGCCACGCGTATGCTATTAGGCAATTAATAAATTCAAAGAAATAGGGACAAGCTAAGAAACACTAGATATATAATATTCTCAAAACAAGTCTTTTTGAGGAGTCAAAATCAATGGGTTAATATACTCGAACCAAAACAGCTAAATATCCAGCTGTTTATTTTTTAACTTATGTATTTTATATTCCCTTCATTTCAAAATTAATTGACATTTGGGATTATGTCAAATATTTAACATGATGCACTTTCAAATGTCCTAAAACATAAATGCATCAGAATTTATCAGACTAACTAAATTGATTAAGGCCAGATTAATCAAGTTAATTTAAGAAATTCGAGCAAAACAAAAAGTCTAGTGAGCAGTTAGGGTTCTAGATTAAACACTGAATTCAAATCGAACACTTAGACGAGCAGGGTTCACGTATGTCAACCTCTGGAGTTAATGAGAAGTCAAAGAATAAGGGTTTACATTAAATTAACCCAAGTTTGAGCCTTCAGAAATAGGGTTCAAGAAAGCAGTCTTCGGATTAAATGCGGATCCAGTGGGGGCTCAAGAAACCTAATTTTATTGATCGACTTCAGCCAAATTAGACGTTAAGCCGTGTGAAATGAAGAAATCTATAAATCACGGGGTTTAAAATGAAGATTCCATGGTTTGTGATCCAAAATCAAGGCTCAACTGAGTTATGTAGTGCAAAATTAAGCGCTTTAGAAGTTGTGTGGAGTGCGAAATCGAGGCTCAGGTCGGGATTAACATGAAAATATCTTGTACAGAAAAGAACCGGAACCTTCTTTTTAATCAAAGCCAAAAGGGTTACTTTGATATCAGTGATTATCAGAGCGGTCAGGATGCTGCCTCAAAATTCAATGATTACGAATCGTGATCAGCTTTAATCAGCCAAACGATCGAAGCAAGCGTTTGAGGCCCGAAAACCTAAATACCCCCGTTTGGCGAAATTATTCATCCGTAATTTAATCAAAATTCCACCGAAAAATACACCTGAAACCTGCGAAGAATTGAAAAACGATGCGAAATTTAAGTTAAATCTTTGAAGGCAAGCGAAGCGAAATACCACGTGGTGGTGGAAAACACCTCAGTGACCGTAATAGGAGCACGAAATTAAGGATTATTGCCTGAAATCTGATAATCGCTTGATTAATAATCGATAAGAATCGACGCAGGTTCTCGAAACTGGCTTCGAATATTGGAATGAACGCTTTGATAAATTTACAGTTTGATTCGTCAAATCCCGAGATATAGGAATAAATTGAGCGTTAGGTCCACATATACACGGATTCTAGGCAGGAAGCTTAATATTTGCTAAGGCCTGTCGGTTGATCGATATCGTCAGCAAAGGTTGGAGCGTTCCTTCATGCGATCATCATTCTATTTCAATAATTTCTTAAAAAGTATTTGTAGTGAAGATAGAAGTGACGTATTCCCGTAGAGCTTAAACGAGTGGGCCAAATGCAGTAAGTCTCAGTGAGGCCAAATCACCACCATGCTCCGTGGAATAAGTATAAATCAGTCACATTCTGACAATATTTGCTAAAGCCGGTAATGCAACGAAATCGGCGTTAACTTTGCTTGACAACTGCTTATTACTCACGTACATGTGGAAGGCTGGGAGTATCACAGTGAGTGTCGTATCGAGGCCGCCCAGAGCGGCCTCTCGAGCATGAAGTCCAGAAAATACAAAGGTGAAACACCAAATCCCAAAGTCTCGATGAGGCATGAACACATCCATTCTGAGAGTCCACATGATGGTACCAGAAATAAGTCAGCAGCTATGGCTTGGATTTGCGATAAAGTCAAATCAGTCGACTGAACCGGAGATCGAGTCGAGACAGAGATCGAGTCAACATGACCAACACGGAATCTTGTTGCTGGAACACTTATGGGACCGTATCCAGAGTCGAGGCCAGGTCTCAGTCAGTGAGGCCGGAGCAATCTGTCAGAATTTAGAGCTCTCCACAATCACGAGGTCAGATCCAGATCGAGTCGAGATCAGTCGAGTCGGTGACTTCAGTGAATCAAATCAGTACAGTCAGGCTCAGAGATCAAATCAAGTCGAAATGACTTCTATCGACCTCAGTCGAGGCTGAGTCAGCCCAGCGGGAGCGTCTCACAAATCGTCGAAGCAGCAGGGATCCATGGATTTGGACGGTCGTCATAACTTGATTTGATAAAAGCTTGTACCTTGATGAATTTTACCTCCTGATAGATTTTATTTTGATACGCATCGTAAATGGCAAAATTTCCTCTTTGTATAATAAAATTGATATCATGAATTTGATTTTAAAAATTGTACCAATATTATTTTTTGTAATTTTCATAATACACATCAAAAATAATTGATGATTAAAGTTATTAATACCGAAAAGTGAAAATTAAATTAATTTGAAATGAAGGTAGTATTTAACTTTGGGCTACAAACAAACTATGCTTGATGATGAATTATATATAGTGTGTAGGAGGGTTAATTGTCAAATATAATGAAAAATTACATTATTAAATAATTGATAGCTCTTGTATAAGGTAAAAAATTAGTAATCTTGTCTTCTTAGCAAATGATAAACATGTCAAATTATTCACCATTGTTATCTTTTTAATTTCTATCAACAATGCCAAATGAAAGTGCATTTTTGTATCCAAATTAATCCATTGGATTAGACACTCGCCATTGCTTACATTGTGTACCGCGAAAGAAGTCATTGATGGAGAGATATGGGCCTCATGTGTTCTTGTCAAAATTGAGGGATTGACTCATTTTTTTCACAAACAGTACCCAACCCAAGGGTCCAGGCAACCTCTAGAGGAGTCATAGTTTATGCATGTACGACCCTCTTTGATGCTAAATTGGCATATTGCGACTTTCTCTAGAACTTATGAAATTAATTAAATATATCTTTATAATAAATGTTAATTATTGCAAATCTGAGTGCTAAATATGTACCAGGTGTTAATTTTTTTTTTTTGCTTTAATGGCAATTTATTAATTATGTATTAGTGTAAGTGATTGTATTCGAATAAAAAATTATATTAATTGAGTATATATATAGGTTTCTATAATTATGGATGGGTATATTTATCATTAAAAGATTGTTTAGTTTTTTTAATGGTCAAAATTAATAAATTTTGAACTAACTTTTATTTAGATGAAAATTATATTGTTAAACTGAGTGATTATTTCAAATTTTATACTTTGGAAATGTAAGCTCTATGATCTATATACAGTAGTAATGGATAATCTATACTTTGGACAACTCTTTTTATTTTCGAAGCTATATAGAATATATTGATGTTGCTATATTAAACTGATGAGTGATCTAGAAACTATATCATGCTTTAAGGGATCCAGGTGCAAGCAGGAGTTCGTGCAAACAAGGTATTAACCCATTAAATTTATCTAGATACATTAATACTATCATTTTTTACACCATTAAATTCTCAATCGGCTCATTGATACAAAACAAATTACATAATAATTGGTTCATTAATTCAACCAAATTTAACTTTTTTCTCAATAATTCATTAAATTTTCTCAATCATCAATTTGTTCCATGATTTTTATCTATTAAATCTTCTAAGTCTTTATCAAATTCTACAATTTTGATTATTCGAGCTCGTTTTTAGTTATTTTCTTCCATTTTTTTCACTTTTTTGAGCAATTCTCGTCGGTTTTGTTGATTGTTTGGTTTTGAAAGGAGTTCATCAATTGCTTTATTGTTTTATCCATTCTGAAAACTTTTGTCCCTGCAAGTTTTAAACAAATGATATTATTCTATGCAACTAATTCTTTTCACGATTATCTAGTAATCGATGTTACTGCATTAAAGTACATAGGTAATGGACAACTTTATTTACCTGAGACTACAAACTTAGATTTAGCAAGCGAGTATATGTGTACTTTCGGTCTGCATATTTTCTAATCTGCGTGTAATCTCAAAATATTGTCAGTTATGGCTTATTTATGTATTTATGTGGTGCATATCTACTCAAATATTATACGTTTGAGTACACAAGTATTCCAAAAACATTGAAACGTATTGAGAACTCAAACTACTCATTTATAGAGTATATGTGTGTACTCGAATTTAGAGACCAACAAAATCTAATCCGAGCCAGAAAGTAGGCCAGAGCAGAGGCAGAAAATACTTAGAAATTGGAGGGCTTAGATTGGGCAGACAGATTTGATTCGAAAAATAAAAACCGAAAAAATTCGGTTCGGTTCGGAGTTTCCGAGAACGATGGATTGAGAGGAACGAACCGAACCGATTAATTACAATTAAAAAAATTAAAAATATTATATATATAACCGGAAATAACCGAGAACCGGGCAATGTCGAAAATAACGAAAATAACGAAAAAACCGAAAAAACCGAGAACGGAACCGAACGATCAGACGATTTAATCGGGAACCGACCGAACCGAACTTGATTTGGTTAATCTCAATCGACAGATTCATCTTGTAGGCAGAAACCCAAATAGATGGAAGCGCAGCTCAAATAGTTATATATTGAGAATGCCCAACATCTTTCAAAGCTGTTAAAAGCAACTTTCTGTATATCACATAAGTTTTCTAGAGTATATATGAATATTGAATGGTTTATATTTTAAATACAACTTTTCTTTCTAGATTGTTAAACAACTTTCACTCTTGCCAGGAGTATATGTGTGCTGAATAGTTATATTTTGAATATGACATCTTCCAAAATGACAACGACTTTCATATCATAAAACTTCGGTATATGTGCTTTCGAATAGTTATATTTTGAATATGACACATCTCAAAATAGTTAAAACATATAAATTTCACATAAATCGGTTTGACATAGTAGATATGTATTCAAAACCTCTTGTCTAAGAGTATATATATACACTAGATTACAGAGATCTAGGTATTTAAGCTATAACTTAAAATTTAGAGTATGTGTACTTAATCATCTTAATTTAATGTACATTTTCAACTACATATCCATTATGTAGATAGAGTTTTTTCAAACCGAGAACCCTAAATTTTTCAAATCAAAACAAGGAAATTACTTATTTTGAGCTAAAATAAGGTAACATCGTGTTCTTAACTTCAAAGTCGAAATCAACAATAAACCTCGATTTTGCTTTTAATTTCTCAATTTCGAAGATCTATAATACTACAATAATATACAAAAAATCAACCTACAAACTCGATTTCATACATCACTCTTCGAATTCTTCGATTGATTTTTTGTGTTTGTAGATGATTTCTAAATTTAGACGTTTTAGGATCCAAAATGGTATGAGGGAGGAGAAGTTGAGTTGAAGGAGAGTGAGTGAGTGAGTGAGGGAGGAGAGAGAATGAGAGAAGAGTAAATGATTTGTGAAAAACGTGAAATGCAGATTTTGTGGAGTATTTTTGTCTAATTATTTTTTAATTAATTGCCGATTAGGTGGTGACGTGAATGTTTTTATACCCACATAAGATGTTACTGAGTTACTTTCAATTGGGCAGGCGATTGTTTTTTACCATAGGGGCGCTCATATCATGTTAATATATGCATGTAATAACGTATCAATAAATTAATAAACATGGATAAAAGTAATAGTAATATTAATATATGTAAGATTAATCTGACAGGCTGAAATATTCGCGTGGCAGAGTGTCGTTGAAAGAAAAATAAAATTGTATGTGATAAGTCCCAGAATGGCTAAAACTTATAGCAAATTATTTTTAATGAGAGAGGCATAACATTTGAGCCTACATATAATGAAGCTTTGTGGCTTTCAATATGGTGGAAAGAAATGAAGTACGTTATATGGCTATACTTCCTTCCATTTCTTGGGTATTGTTCATGCATGTTCCAAGTCGAGGCGCGGGGTGGGCGGTGTCCGTTAGTTCTTTGTGTGTGTGCTTAGGTATTAAGATTATACTTTGAAAGTCTCTATGGGATTTAAGGCTTTCAAATCAGGTGGACTACATTAACGACACGGCGAATCGATAAGTTTTATTATTGTTTGTCATTGATTCTTCTCATATTTCTTTAATTTGAAAGCTTAAAGATCAAGTATAACAATGGCATGAATATAATGATCATAAATTGAGAAATATATTTTTTCCAAGAGCAATAGCATCTGAAGTTGGAACTTTTATAGAGGAATAATAGGAAGACATTATTGTATGTGATATATGCTCTCTGAGTCCAGTTACATCGATCCTAGATAATAATAGTAATATAAATTGTGGATGGTAATAATTTGGTATAGTTCCACTCTTATGATCATTAAAAATAAGTATAGTGATGATATTACATGTGAATGTTAGTTGGTCGAATATATGATTATTATGAAACGAAGAGGCACGTCTATAGCTTATGGTCTGTTAGAAAATACACATACCTTTCGTTACATCTTTTATGTGATAATTTAATTTTGTTAGTTGTGAGTGATCATAAGTTGCTTATGATTTGAATAATTGAAAATTGATTTGGATATGAGTATGAATTGTCGTTTGAACAATAGCCAGAATATGAGTAGGAATGAGTTATCTTGTGTTGAAATTGAAAATTATATATTGTGTTTGGTTGATCCATGAATGTTCGAGTACATTCATTTATGGATTATGGAGATTGAAGAGTAATATAATGAGTATATAGATGATAATGTTTGAGTAAATTCGAAGGCTTCAGGCTAGAGTTTACGATCTCATAAAAAAAAATGAATTTTGAAAATTGATGTTTCACTTAATTGAAACAGAGTGCAGCTACATTATCCATCCTTCATTAATAATAAAAACTCATGGATGGTTGTTTGGACTTCTTTATATAATTCGCACTACTCTATTGATCACATATGATTACAGTAGGCGAAGAGTAATGATAAGAGAGTGTTGATGAGTGATATTAACTCTTTCCTTAATTAATGTCATTCTGTATTGGAAATCGATGAGGAATTAAATTCCACTTTTATTATTAAATATTCACGACAATTGTGTATCGATTCGTTCAGGTTTAATTAAGTAAAGTTGCAGGAGACTAATTACTTAGTAATTATATATTCTTGAGTGAGTTCGGCGTGATAATTTAAAGGGGGGTTATGGCCCGATTGATAGATGCCTAACAAATTGTCGTTATAGTAATAGTAATGGATGTCATGAGAAATGGTAGGTCTAGGCTTCGTGAGGCCGAATGCGCGCGTAGGTAACAAAAGCGTTTTTGAGATTATATCGCGGGCGTGCGCGATTTTTTATATGTGTTTGGGATACGGCGAGAAAATTGATAAGTTCGAAGAAATTCATTTCACCATTGGCCGGAAGGTTGTTCTTTTCGACTCTTGTGTGTCGATTGAATCGAAGATATTGATCTTTAAATATCGGCCTTCTTTTCTCAAAGAATCTTTTCTTTTCGTCTTCTTAAGCCTTTATTCGCAATTCAGTAGGCGATTGTTGTTGGAATAATGGCTCTCATAAATACCATTCCGTTCATCCGTTCACGGTATTGATGGTTTTTGACCGTTTAGGTCATTTCATCGTTAATGAAATTTATTTGTTAACAAATAGTTTTTTGTTGAACTTCCTACATATAATGAGGCTTGCTGCTTGCTTAAATATTGTGGAAGAAATGAAGTCCATTATATAGCTATACTTCCTTCCATTTCTTGGGTATTGTGTTCGTATGTTCCAAAGCCACGCAGTGGGCGTGTCATTCTTTGTGTTAATAGCTTGGGAGATACAGGTATTAAGATTCTTATGCAAAGTCTGCTTGATTTGGAACTTTTTTAGTCGGTGGCGCCAGATTACGACACGATAGCAGATAGATAAGTTTTATTATTGTTTGTCATTGGTTATACTACCTATATTTCTTACAACCCATGTGAGCAATTTTAATTTTTTTTTTTGGGTGTGTTTTCAGCTTGAATCGTGTTTTAATTTTATTAAATGTTTATCATGCATGGTTCTTGAGTTGGTTTGGTTTATTGGTGTAGAATTGATTGAATTATGTGTTTATGAGTAATGGAACTGCATTTTGGTTATTGATATATGAATTTTGGATGAGAATTTGAGTGTTTTGTTGCATTCAGAGAGAGTCTTCTTGTGTAATGTGAAATTTGACAAGAATTTTTTGTGATCATGTTGAATTCTCGTTGAAGTGATGAGTCTTCTTGCGTCATACCATGTTAACTTTTGAGGTCAATTTTGTTACCTTTTCCATTTGCATATGCAGCGGAGGAACTAAGGACATCAGTCGTCCTAAGTTTTCTAAAAAATTAATTTATTAACGTTTTTTAAAAGCCCATAATTATTTTTTAAAAATTATGTTGTTCGTCTCCTTAAATTTTTATATTTTTCGCATAAGTATGGTAACAGTAATTAAGCGTATATAAAATTTAGGATTGGTAGCAACGAGATATAGTATGCAGACATTTATTCAATGATTGTGTATACTTCTTTTGGTGCTTCTGCACACTAAATAAAAGTTTGTACTTGAATGTCTTTCGTGAGCATATTTGTGTATGTTAAACCATTTTTCTATGTTGCATGGAACTTTTTGGTATACTGTAAAGTCCAATCAAGACTTAAAACAAATAAGTATACTGGTTGGACTTTTACGTATAAAATAACTATTCTTGCAGAAGCGCTAATAATATCGATGGGTGAGTTTTGTGTTACATGTGTCATTGAGGTTGTACTTAATTAATTTATCCAGTTAACTTGGATGATGAATTTTCTCAACACTTGTGGTAATATTTATGTGTAAATGTTTATATGCTTATCCAGGGTGCATCTGAAGCTAGCATACGAATCTTAAAAGTTACAAGCAATAATTTAGTCATGCATTCCTTATTGAGTTCTTACTGAGATGTCGAAGGAATTATTGAGTTTCCTTACCGGACATTGTTCGAGTCCTTCCAAGTACGAGTACTATTTATTGACTACTGTCCTGATGACCTTACAGTTCAATTGCTTTCTCACTGGCTGGCGGCTTTGGACCAGATGGTAGTGTTGATATTTCTTCAATTGCACATGCTATATTACAAACGAGGGAAGAACGAACATAAGCATATAATAGAGTCGTAGATAGTTTTTGCAAATTGACCCGTGGCAGCTTTACTATTTTATAGCTAGTTTTAAAGTAACAGTCATGCCTTGGTGGGGCAAGTCCACGAAGAAAGGGAAGAGGAAAGAGAGGAAAAGTTGTGTAGGTAATATGTCCCATGGAAAGCTCAGAATTGTATCTGCGGAAAAAGGTGGAAGGCCTGGGACTTCTAGGAGACATTATCTTGATATTGTTTCAGAAAATGTTGACCATTCTGGTGTATATAATCGACATCCATCTCACTTTCTTCGAGTCTCTAGTTCTAGGAGTTTTTCTGAGAAGTCATCTGCTCAGCCAGTTCAACTCCAGGGAGGTCAATCTAGCGCCACACAGCTAGTTCGTTCTAAAATTGACATATCGATGAGAAGTCAATTTGCGAGAGGGTCTGCTGGCCTTCAGTGTTGGGCTCATTGTATGAACCTGGGCACACAGTTGATACACAAGATGGTAAATACATTGTTATGGAATTCAAGACTGCTTCTGTTTTGGAAGGCAATAAAACTACTAGAAAGGCTGCCTCAAATTGTCCATCCAGGTCGGTTCATTAATAACAAGTTTACGATGTCAATATAATTCATACGTTTAGAAAATATTGAATATCCAATAACAACATATTGCTTCTCCAATTTATGTTATTTACTGCAATGCATTTAATTATTATAGTTTGAAGCTGAAGGATAAATCAGCAATTGCCTCCAAGCAAAACTCAAGAGAGATTCTTAAACAATCAAGTTAAACAATCAGGGAGTTTCTTTATCCTCTAAACGTCAGCCTCGGGGTTCAAATGTGCTCAACATACAGATTTCTCCAGTTTCTGCTTCAGTTAGTGCACCAAACAGCTCATTATCAAGTCCTTTGGCAACTCCAAAAAAGGACATTCACCATGAGCCCTTAAGAAATTATGAGTTTGGTCCAGGAAATTCGCATACTAACGCATGCCTTCTAGATTCTAGGAAATTAGCTCGAACGGAATTAGCCCCAGAACCTCCCATAATGTTGTCCAGTGACAAAAAGAACCAAAGCTATCGGCTGCCTCTTCCTCCAGTAATAACATCTAGTTCTGTCTCCATGTTGCCATCATCCTCCACAAGCACAAATTCTCATTTTCTTCAAAGTTCAGTCCAGCCAGACAATCTTGCAAGTAATGGTCCTCAGTTTAAGAAAGGAAGAATTCTTGGCAGTGGGACATTTGGCCGTGTCACAACCACAAGCAACAAGGTTGACTCCTTCCATTGGCTCTGATGCTGGTGATATTCAGTTCCATCATCCTCGCACACCACACCATATGAGTGAAAGATTTTCCCCTACTTCCATTGCAACTCCTTGTGGCGCACCTAGTTCATCCACACCTCTTGCTGCTGGTAACGTAAAGCACAGGTATGAAAGGTTGTCCTCTACCCTCATTTCAAGTTCACATGATGCATCAGGTTCATCGGCACATCTACCTGGAGGCAACGTGTCTCTTCGATTTACCAAGTCCCCAACAAAGAATAGGCATGGGGATCCAGTGTCAACACTGAGACCACACACCAGTTCTTATTCAAGTGCTAACACCTCTTATGAAGACATGAGACCTGATATGTTCCAACCAATTCGTCAAGCTCCTCTCATCCCACAAGTGATTGGCATACATAGTTCTGTCAAAAGGGATCAAACTGGAAGCAATGTCCACGGACACCCATTAGAATTAGCTAACCGGGTGCCTCTGCAGCGACTGGGGAAACATGTGAAGTTCGACTTACCATAGACCCTAAGTCTACCTTACAGAGATAGATTTCAAATATGTTAGTGTACCCTTCCATGAGCCAACTCTTGGAAATATAGTTCCATCTTATCATTGAGTACACGACATGGATGTTTTAGACTAACCCTTAGGGACAGTAGAGTTCAGATGCTGAAAGTAGTATCTTAGTTTTGTTGAGAACTCTAAGAATAGAACATCAAGCTTTTCTTGGAAATAAATAAAGGTTCTGATAAACTGGTCCCATCTTCGTAGTTGAATTAACTGATTCTGCATGATTTAAGTTGATTTTTTTCCTATTTTGCAAATAAATGCATGCTTCAATAATCATTTATGTGAAGGCAATTAAGTATAGTACCAAGCCAAGCACAGTGAAAATTTATGTTTAGTGGTCCTTACCAAGCAACCCACATTTTTTTCTCAGCATTTTGTGATTCAGAAGATATAGATCTCTCTTAAAAAAATTATCTACTTCCAATACTTGCTTATAACAATCTTGGAAGTACATTAAACATAATTCCTTCTTTGTCTTATGTTATAAAGTTCCCATGTAATATGAATCCAAGAGAGAGCTGTTTGATGTTGTAACTGATCCACAAAAACACTTATTTTGCATTCTCAAGGGATCTAATATAACAGGACTACAAAATTTTATCTTAGATACAAAAACTGTTTGAACTGAAATTTATCAATTGTGGAGGACTCTTTGAAGGGCTTCCTTGATCTTGGCTGTCGACGGGAACGTTAGTCCTTTAGGCTGCAACCAAAAGTGGAATTTTTTGTCAGACACTCGGACCACAAGTTATTTGCGACAAGTAGGCGTAAAACAAGCCTCGTTGATGTTTTGATATAATATATCATACTAAGATATAAGCAAGTTTACAAGTTTGTTGAATGAACCTTTGATCGAAGAGTGACTGAGAGAACTCCTTCATTGTTTGTTGATTGAATGGCATTACAACCCAAATGAAAATTGCTCAGAACCTCCATGATTTCAAGAAATACGCCATCCGTTGAAGGAAACTTCAAGTCGATCAAGATTTCTTTATCAATCATATTGACTGATATATTATAACTTGAGCTCTCTCCTAATAGACTCCGCTTGCTAGGATGTTTAACATCATCAATTTCACAAACGTTCCTTTTTCTTGTATGCCCCCTTCTTTCACTTTCCACTTTGACAGTGCCATAATTGTCCGAGGTCCTCTCCGAAGAGTCACTTCGTTTCCTCCTTGTTTTTGAATTCACTTCCTTGTGTGACTCAAGCTCATTGATCCTTCTCTTGAGCTCCATTAAATACTCTATCGTGCCATCAAGCACTGATACCTTGTCCATCTGCAAAAAAGCAAAAAGCCAATATATATTGTCAAGTCCTCATACCAGTATTCAGCTGACCTACCAGTGTATATTTTGAGTACCTTGCCATTAGTAGACACCAAAGAATGCAGAATTGAAAATCTATCATTCATCTTCTCTCTGTGCTTTTCTTCCGACAATCCAAGATTTTCTTCATTTTTTATTGCTTCTAGTTGACCTACACTCTCTATTTTCTCATCTTTCATAGATCTAATGAAGGTACCTTCATGCATCTTGGCAACTTCAAGAAGTACTTTCTTCAGTAGTTTTTGTGGAGTGTCAGTTTGTGGCTTCTGAATACAGATCGATTTATTCTTTTTCCAACTGGTAAAGCTTGAATCCCTATTGTGGTTCCTAAAGTACGCTCCATGGATCAGCTGATGAGAACTCTTCAACAGGTTTGAAAGAATACTATGATAATGGATATTTTCCCGCTGGCTGTCTAAACAATCCATATCCTTCTGTTTGCACTCCTGAACTTCATGCAGACAACTTTTAGTATTTTTTCCATTTGAAATACAAATCCTTTCCTCGCTCCCATTATTCTGAGATATCGAATCACTGGAATTTACAGAATTATGAAAATGACTAGCAATGTCTTCTTCCATTAAACTATCACCTTGAACTTGAGAAGCTACCCTATTTATGCCCTCTATGTAGTATTCCTCTGGTAGTTTAAGAGTCTCATAACCATTTGAGCCATTGTCCGGAGAGACAGCAGATTTAATTTTCACTTCAGCAGGGGGATTGATATGAGACTCTAGTGTGTCATTATCAAATTTGGAACTGCTGATATCTTTGTCATTTCCAGCATTTTCAGAGACATGGCTCTTAGATTTGTCCATAACTTTGAAAGGGATAGAGACCTCCGACACAGATGTTTTCATGAACTGAACAAGGTTCGGGTCTTCTGCAACCTTCATAATGTTTGAGTGACAGAAATATCAGAATAAGCTTACATCATATAAAGCTAATGAATTTTTTGGGCCAATTGCACTGAAATCATAGATCATTAGACATCACACCGTACCCCATTATTGTTACACTTCCCCCCAGTTTTGTAGACTAGTTACTTCCTTCTGTTCCTTAGCATAGGGGGATATAGGGCAATGCAGCGATTGAAATGACTTACTTGCTCAGTGATTCCTACCTCGACTACCCCTCCAACATGTGGAAAGCATACAACAGTCTACAATCGAAACATATTGTTATCACAAATCCCATGGAAAAAATAAATATTGAAGAAACCACTTTTGGTAGTTTTAATTTTACCTGAATGGAAGCACTCTGGATATGGAAACAGAACCCAGAAACAGAAGACAACATGTGTCAGATTCATGCTTGCAGGCCTATATGTACATGAATAGTTTCTCATTGATTTTACCAAACTAGATTTACTTGCCTTTGCCAGCAAAGATCGGGAGAAAGCTTTGTTATCTGCCTGATGAGCATTAGATATCCAGATGGTTTGATTCTTCTTCAACGTCCTTCCAGGTAAACTGTCTCTGAATGAAGAGAACAAAATAATTGGCATTATTAAGTGCAACTAATTGTATACTAATGAACATCAGTAAACATGGCATCCTGAAGGTAAAATACACTTATCAGCAGTAATACACTAATACCTAACAAGTAAGTATCATATTAAGGGAATTTAAATGTACTGATAGAGGATGTTTACATCGAGCAGCATGTAGGACTCGTGATCCTAATAAACAAGAATGACCAAATCATTGTTATGAGATACGAAAGGCTGAGGGGAGGGGGACCCAACCCCTCTCTTCAAAAATTGTTCTCTCAGTATGTTACCCCTCAGTTTTATGTGATCACTGAAAACATTTTTCAGAGGCAATTTCATGTTTCAAATACATATCAAACCTCAAATGACATATCTCTACTTGAATCTGAAAACAAAAGGAAATTGGAAACCAAGGCCTGAGAGTGAAAAATTACCCTTGCCCAATATTAAATGTGAATGACATACAAACCAAGTAATACCACTCCGCATCTGTAAGATCCTCAGGTGATAATGCAGCTGATGGCCGTTTAGATTGTGGATCAGATTCTCCTGCCAAGAGCGACTCATAAAGTTCTCTGAGTTGCTCGCTTCTCTGTAATCCTTGTTCATCATTATTAACTTCTCCAGCCTGTACAGTTTTCCTCGTCTTAATATCTCCATTGTAATACCCATCAAACCATTCCAATACCCTTCAGCAATTCAAACAGATCTCACATTAGTACCTTAATAGAACTGCAGTACCCAACATGTAAAAATCGACCAGCTAACGTTTCCTTTTTAAATTTCCAGCGGAACAGAAACATAAATACCTACTCAAATTCAAGGATCAGCGAAAAGAAGGCTCCTCAAGGGAACTGTTTTCTTAAAAAAAGGAAAATTTACTTATGAACAATCTATGCCTACCCTTCCCGCCGACGCTAGCATACCAATCATAGCCTAACTATTTATCTGGTCTCAAAATGTAAGGTTCAACCATGATGAGTAGACTGTCCAATAACGAATCTTGAAATAACATGAAATTAAAGCAGTTCGACGCTTCCTTATTCGTCGTTTTAGTCATGAATTACGTAAATTATACCCTCTAGTTATATCTACTTTCTATAAATCCAAGTAAGCCTCCTTTAGACAACCATCATAGTTTCCACCTAACTCCATTGCTATCATAAAACTTCAAGACCCACACAAAACCTCAGCAATTTAGAAATCTACATGGTTTTGCAATCTAAATTTCCAATGTTGGTGAAACAAAGAAACAAATTATCAAAAGCTGAACTTTTTACCCTGGATTCTTGGAAGAAATGGACCAGAACATTGCATAACTCCATCGAATGCTTCTAACAGCAAGAGCAAGCTGCTTCCTCAGATTAATTTGAACCCTTTCTTGATTCTCACATCCAACACCATCCATTGGTGAACTCATTTCCTCTCCTAAATATTGAATATTTTTCATCCTTCTGCCTCCTCCATCATTTTGACTCCCACCCAAAACTGCAAATGAAACAGACAAAAAATTGCAGAGTTTGAAACCCAAAAAGACTCATTCTTGATAAGATATTATTACATCAATCACATTGGAAAGATTAAGTTGATTTAGTTACCATAAGTATTACATTAACTAGTATCACACTATATATTATACAATACATGTACTACATCTCTATTACATAGACTAATATAGAAAATGTTTGTTATATTTATTATTTCATCTCTAATTTAGCAATTTTATACAGTAAAGTTACATTGAGTTAAAAAATGGAGTCTTTGAATAAAATATTTAAACAAGTGATAGGTGCATGAGTAATTAATTGTTTTTTAGTTTGTGGATTGTTAATGGAGATGGGAAAAATATGTTATGTGGTGTTAGTGCAATACAATAATTAAGGAACAAGAACATGGTACTCAAGAATGTACTCCTAATAAGTTGCATGATGAGGAGTTAATTCCATGCAAAAAGCCATTTGATTTAATCCTCGAAATTTGTATTGGTGGATTGATACTCTTGGAATTACAATATTTGACCCTTCAAAAAATCCACCATCATCACCACAATATTTGCCGCAAAATAACCAATAATTCCTACACCCAAACCACTTAGACTATCCGGCAGCAATGGCCAATTTCAAGCCACTTCTCTCCCGCCACATCACCAAGACTTCAAATAACACTCCATTTTACCAACAAATTAAAGAGGCTGTCATTCAAGACAAATTAATTTCTCTCTCTTCCATATTATTTCATTCTACCACAAAATATTTTTTTTTAAATTTCATAAATTGGTAATATTTTAATACAATTAATAAAATTGTGTTAAAAAATCAAAAAAAAATTTATATCCAAATGATACAAACCTAATTCTATTTATGATTCAAAAAATAAAAAATAAATTCAGATGATATATTTTTTTTTTCGCTTAATTATCAGACAAAACGATTTAAAATGCTAAGAAAAAATAAAGAAATTGAATCCAAAGAATGCCAAGCATGGTACCTGTTGGTATTGGTGCTTTTTTTTTTGTTTTGTTATTATATTCTCACTGACCCCATATTTGGGGTGTCAAAAAAAATTGATCCCTAATCAATTTTTGATCCTTGCTTCACACTGGCCAAATTCCGACACCCAATTAATCTCTTACTACAGAAATGAGACATCCCATTTGATCCTCTACTGCTATCATTTTACTCCATATAATGTAAAATTTGGGACCAATTTGTCATTATTATCAATTTGAAAACCAGTTGTCCTAAAATAATATATATGGCCTACTCTATTTTGTCGCGTGAAACTAAATATTTAAATTAGAATTGGAGGGCGACAAAAAGGTCATAATAACATTGTTGGGGATAACATAAGATGAAGATATATTTAAGAAGGTACACTGTTAAATGTCTTGAATCTTGATTTTGAGCAATTTGGATGATTCTATTTCGAATCTTAATGTCAGACACGACCCCATGTATATAACTTGCTTCAAAACGGCCAAAGTCTTGAAGGTGATGGATGATATGAAGCTACATGCCTTTATTCAAAACAACTCGAAAACGAGGCACGATGAGTTCGAGTCACCCTGATAGATAGGTAGGTGGCGAATAGATAAGTGGCTAACATGAAGAAAACTCACTACTAGTAATCACTCTACTCCAATCCAGGCTAATTGAAAATGTAAATATACAATTACATATTAATAATAGCGATTCACGGTTGAGGTTCGAGAAAACAATGTGATTGTCAGATCGAGCAGGAAGCTCAAATATCAAGGGTCTTAAAGATACCATAAAACAACGTATGTAGAAGAAGAGAATACTAACAAGAATACCGATAGATAAACAATTCATAAATAGGAATTATCATCAGCCAACCTGTTTATTGACACACCATTACCGTTCATTCCACTTAATATCTAGTGATTGAATCAGAACATAGTGGAATCCTCTTTGTCATGTTGATTACTATGGAAAACGTACAAGCCGATTCACTGCAGAGTCCAGTGCATCCACGTTTCTTCTAAGGATTTTTCTTATAGTGTATTAAGGAAAAGCAACCAAGAACATAAAAAATGATTCAAGTTCAAGAATTATTGATTGCACCAACTCCAACAACCAAATTCGAAATGAATGATAAACAACTTACTATCAAATATTATGTTGCCATAATGAAGAGTGCAAAGAATGTTCTACAGGTCTAGAATTGTTGCTACATAACCAAACATTAAAATGAAACAAAAAAGATGTTTGGTTAAGGTGCATGATGAGCCAATGTAGCAAAACGAAAACATATGGGAAGAAAGAAGAAGGGTGAAGGGAGAAAGAGAGGGGTGAAGTTGGGTGGGGTCAGGGGTGACTTAGAGTAATTTGAAGAATATAAACAAAGGATACAGCTGCATTGCTAGATTTTCCATGCCTCTCATCTCTTCATTCAATCTGCAGGATGCGAATTACTTTGAAGTTAGCCAACTCCGAATACAATTATTTTTAAGGACTTCGTCACTATAATGAAGAACCTTTCCAACGTTCCTTTACTTAATGCATCTTTCTTATAAGAATAAAAAATATGGCATTCAACAGAAGATGAATGTCCCTAGATGCTAATCAATGCATTATACGAGGAAGAGTACCAACTGGAATCTTCAGATGGTAAGAACTAATTTAAAGTTTGTCTCTTACCTGAGACATGAATTAATGTATCTGTTTCCTTTAGTTGCTGCATCAAGTGCTGCAAAAATAAGAAGGTAGAAAGAAATTAGTAATGTCCAGTAACAGTAACCACAATCACTAAAGGCTCGTTAGGGTATCACTACAGTTCCAACAAAATTCAGTTAGATGATAGTATTTGGTTAAAAAAACCAATAGGTATTGTTCCCAGGTTCAAACAGACAGATTAATATGCCTTCAATGTACATCAGGTAGCGTACAACGATAAGTGACGTAAAACAGGGTGCGTAGTTACAATCTCCAATTTTATCGATTGGCCACTTATTATTATTATTATTATTATTTCTGTGAGTACATGAGTAATGAGATTTTACTCCTACACTATTCTTCCCATACTCATTTATTCAAGTGTATTGCAATGTGACCCCTATGGTCTTATCTTTCCTACTATAGAAGCGACAATTATACTTCCTCGACTAATTGCCCGTGTTAGTAAACATACAAAGTAAATGGTAAGTCAGTGAAACCGAAAGAAGTATATTGATACCGCATTCTTGAAGACGACCAGCAGCTTCACTGAAACAATTCATATGATCAACAGAAGTGCTCGTAGCCTACAAAATTACCGCCAGCTATTCAGAATCACCCGAAAACAATGTATTCAATTCAGTCAATTTCTAACACATTGCATCTAAACCAAACCAATACTTATCCCACCAAGTGGGAATCGGCTATATGAATGCCACATCTTACGTCTCCATTCATATCTATATGGGGTCATCTCTTCCATTAACCGCATTGCGTCCAATTAGAATTAGAATAAAATCGATTGAAATTAACAAACTACTAAAAAATTAAGTTTTAACATCATAAACATTTACAGTAAAAAATTACTTATTCAATCCCAAAAAGATTGCCAATTTTGATTTACAATTATCAAAATTAACGAACTTTATAAAAATTAACCAACTTTATAATCTAAATTGATTCACATAACTTTAATATGAATCAAAACTATCATGTTAATAGCAAAATACACTAAAAATTCAATCTTTTAACATATTTTTCACCAAATATTACACAACACAAACAAAAACACTCAGTTCAAAATTAAAAAAGTCAACTATCAAAATCAAAAAATGTACAATCTTTTTGGGATAAAGAGGGTATATAAACAATTAATTATCTTTCTACTAACATTTGACATAATTTCTCTAAAAAATATAAAACATATATACAAATAGTCAAATACAGCATAAAATTGATTTCGAAATTAAAAAGTCAACCATCAAAATCCAAAAATATACAATCTTTTTGGGATAAATAGGGTATATATAAACAATTGGGTATCTTTCTACTAACATTTGATATAAATTCTCTAAAAATTATAAAACATATATACAAATACAGCATACAATTAATTTCAAAATTGAAAAAGTCAAAATTGGACAATTAATTAGGGACAAATAAAATAATTAAATGACCTGGGAAAGAGATAAACGGAGAGAATCGAATAAAGAATTGAAGCTTTGAGCGATTTCTATAGAGTCTTTTTCAACTAATTCTAGGGCTTTTGCTAATTCATTTCTATCTAACGACGTCGTTTTAGGACCTTTTTCTGACTTCTTCTCCTCCATTTTGTCGCGCGCTATTTTTCCTGGGAACAAATACAGTGCGGCACGAGTAAATAGAGTCCGGCATGAGTTGAGCTAAACCGAGCTATTCGCTTGATTCGGTTGAAATTGAGTCGAGCCTTCAACTGGCTTTCAGGCTCGTCAACTTGACGACTTGACAATCGTGTATGGTAAGATAGATCATTTTTTTTAAAACATATGCGATTCCGATACCATTTCAAATATATTAATCAAATGATAAATGAGTATGATTGAATATGTCATTAATTTTGCTTAAAAGACACTACGTTTCCTTCTCGGCGTCCCTCGTGATCTCGATACCACAAATGAAGCACCGTATGGCGCTCACCGACATCGCGACTGCAGCTTTTAATTTAACCACTTTAATATGCTGCCGCTTTATAGCTGAACTCCACACTCGCATGTGTTATACGGCGCGCTTGCATTAACACTCTAATTTTTTACCGCCATGCCATGTTAACGCCATTAACCATTTCGTAACGGGAACCCGTAACCGCTATTCATCGAATATACGTCGAAGTAACGCAATAACATATAAACCACATATATATAGACAAGCGTCGTACGACCATTAACCCTCGTTAATATTATGAGACGTAGTAGACATGAGACGAAGTAACAATTTAGCAAAATACTTTGATTTTATTGTGAAAAAAATACTTAAATTCCATGTGTTAATGGAAAAACTCTTGATATAGTTGCATGCACGCACGCACTTACTAAAATAAAACAAAATATATGAATATGAATTAATCAGATAAATAAAATAAATATAACCTCAAAGAAAAATACTTAATATTCCCTCTAAATTTCATGAATCCCCATTAGCCATTTCAGCTGTATGTATAATTTTCCATTTGTATTCCCAAGAATAAAAATGGAAAATATAATCATACAAGCAAATTTATCCTCTTAGTTTAATTTATAAATTGATTAATCTTATAATATTCACAACAAATATCCATATTGGTGGCTTTGCAATTTATTTTGGGGGGATTTTTGAAGGATCAGGTGCAGTTGGGTTCTTTTCAGGCTGGTGTTTTTTTTTTTTGTCCTTAATTTGGATATATTTTTTTATCTGAATTCATATAGAAATGTGAACCCTTTTGATTCTTGGATGTGTTTGAGGTTGAAGATTGGATTTTTATTGCAATGCAGTATCTATAAGGACTTATTTGGATATGTTTTAGCTAAATTCCTACAGAAATGTAGACCCTTTGGATTATTTTGTAACGGGAGCTGCAACCGCTGCTCGTCCAATACCCACATGGGCGGCAAACTATGCCAAAAAATGTTGGACCCTTTCTCGATTTGTGCATGTCATCCTTGCGCAGGGGCCATGCTAGTCTTCTAAAAAAATTGGATTCTTGTATGTGTTTGAGGTTGAAGATTGGTTTTTTTTATTGCAATGCAGTATATATCAGGACTTATTTGGATATGTTGAAGCTAAATTCCTAAAGAAATGTGAACCCTTTGGATGTGTTTGAGGTTAAAGATTGGGGTTTTATTGCAATGTAGTATATACCAGGACTTATTTCGATATGTTTTAGCTACATTCATATCGAAATGTAAACCATTTGGATTCTTGGATGTGTTTAAGGTTGAAGATTGGGTTTTTATTGCAATGTAGTATAAATCAGGACTTATTTGGATATGTTTTAGCTAAATTCCTAAAGAAATGTGAACCCTTTGGATTTTTAGAAGTGTTTGAGGTTGAAGATTGAGTTTTTATTGCAATGTACTCCGTAGTATATATAAATGAAGCCTTTTTGTAAAAGTTGAGACTTGTGTCTATGAAGTTAGAAATTAAATTGTCGGTACTCGGTAGAGTCAACTAAATATGAACATTTGTTTCGTTTAATTCCTGACCAGAACCATGACATTTTTACGGTCATATCTTCTGTAATCTAACAAGTGAAGTTAATAGATTCCATTGAATGCCAGGCTTTATATTGGTAGCTCAAGGCTCCTCATAATACCAGTATGAATCCACTGCACGAAGTGTCTGCAAGTGAAGATGAAGGATCAGACTGCACACATGAAGGCCTTGATGGAGACATTTCAGAACAGCTCGAGAACTTTCTAATCCAATCTGAAAGTAAGGTTAAAGCTTATTTATATATGTTCTTAGCTACTGGATATTGTGTTTTGTTTGGTATCAATTGGTTACCTGAATGGAAGTAAGAGTATATCCTCAAATAAAAGTTCGATAGATCTTTTTCTTCCGTTTGTCTGACCTGTCATCTGGACTAAAATTTCAACACTCTGGTTTTTTATGATATCAATTTAACTTCAATCTTTACCTCTTAACATATTGATAGTATAAATATATCTATCTACCAGACAGTTCATGAGAGCATGTTTGCAGTTGTCATGTATGCGTGACAAACTAAATCAACTACTCCCTTTCAGAAATTTTGTTTCTTTCAATTTGGTCTTAACCTGTTTTAACATATAAAGTGTTGTAAATATCAAGTTAACCATTTTTGTTTACATTAAGTTTTGTTATAAATTTTCTATCATTTTCCTTCTGTTATTTAGTAAGTCGCGAAAAACTTCTATTCGTTGTCATTTTGTGCTTTAAACTTTTCCGTGTCTCGAAAGGTTTGGCTCGTGAAATATGTTGAGCATTATCCGGTTGACCTTCTCGAGCCTGCAGTATTTGTTGAAAATTGTATAACTGATTATAACTGCAATTATTATTTGTTTTCTGAAACTTATGCAGGCCTATCTGCTACATCAAATAATCATGTCGAGGACAAGGTCACCGATAGTCTCCCCACAAAGAATAGATTTTATCATGACCTTCCAGCTACTAAACTTTCAGAACTTATGAAACCGAGCAGTTTACAGGTCCTTTACTGCTTTTCTCTTTTCAGTAGCTTATTGATTAACCTGAGAGTGCATAGTCTCATGCACCTTTTTTACGGCTTAAATGGTATCATCATGCTTGCTATGCTTGTATGCAGAATGCCTCCACTCGCTCACTCCTGAACGTGGTCAGGACAATCTTGGATGAAAATATTGAGAAAACAAATTCTAGCATACCTATGGTATAGTAGCTATATCCTTTTGGCCAGAATGTTGATTATGCATCATCCCGTCTATGCCATGAAACTTCAATTATAAAATTTTACTTTCTTCTCTATTATGGATTTTTTTTCGCTGATACATTTTCACCAATATGTTAATTATCTAATCGTTTGTTACTGTAATTCAGCATGTTGCATCCCTGTTAAAATTCATCATGCACGAGATTGAGGAACGCGTTTCCATCAAATCAGAAAGTATGAGGAAGGTATAACTAATCGAACATTATACCTGTAATACTATATTAGAAAGGCATCCTGTTATAATACGATGTCCTATTGGTTTTGTTTGCCATCAACATAAATTGCTTTGACAGTCTTGATAATTTCTTTTGCAGCAAATCTCTTTAAACAAGTCTCGTGAAGAGAGATACGAATCGAAGATCATGTCCCTTGAAACACTTGTTGTGGGAACCACAGAAGAAAATAAGGCAATGTAGCTAATGGATCTTATTGATGCATTTGGTTCTATGATCAATTCTAATTCCTATTACTTGAATTTCTTGTCACAGATTATTATGAACCAGCTTCAACAGATGAAGGTGTGTATCTGGTGTTGCTTGTGATTTTTCTTCCTGTAAATATAAGTCAGTCTGCTTTATTCCATGTTATATTTATAATTTTAGATGATTCATAATTATGCTTGATAGTAAGATTTGAAGTGCTATACATTCAATTTTGTCATTGCAGACTGAAAAGGCTAGTGTTGAGGAGGAGAAAAAACTTGAACACCAAAATGTGATTAGGTTATTGAGAGAGAAAGAGAATTGTGAGATTCAGATATCTTCAATGATGCAAGAGTTGGACCTAACCAAAAAGACATATGAAGACAATATTGTTCAACTGAAATCACAGTACAACGAGACAATAACTGAGCAGAAGAGGAAGATAATGGAACTTGAATGCATTTTGGCAGATTCAATGAAGAAGGTGAAAGAACTCGAACATTTCTCAGAATCCAAATACATGGGATTGAAAAGAAAAGAACTTGCCTACAAGCACTTTATGGATTCTCATATTGGGTCTATACAGGTTCGCATATAGCTTTAAGATTTGTTTCTCAATATTAGCACAATATGCGACACTTGACAAATAACATATTGGAACTTTTCAGGACCTAAGAAAGACATCAGATTCCATTAGGCAAGACATGTTGCAGACTAAGAGGTTCTATGTTGAAGAATTGCATCATTTTGGTAAAGTTTAGGAAATTATATACTCCGTAATTCTTCCATTTTGAAGATCTAGCTATGTCATCTTATTTGCATGCTAAATCTTTTCTTAGAGCTCGAGCTTAAGGGACTTGTAGACGCTGCTCAGAGTTACCGCACTGTCTTAGAAGAAAACCGGAGGTTATACAATGAGGTTCAACACCTCAAAGGTGAATTTATTGATTCTAGGGATTCGTTTGATTGAAATTAAATTGTGAAGCAGATTACTTCTAATGTCATAGAAAGGAGGAGAACACATTCGCTATATGTGGTTGAAGAAGACACCAAATTTTCTGATATGAAATTATCTTTGTTTATGCTTTTTTAGAGAATCGTTGCAGAGTTCCCAACCCTCCACAAGATGTTTGACAACATTAGTACAGAGAAAAATAACCTTTTTAATGATTATTTCCTGCCTTTTCCTGCAAAACAATTTCATGGAAAATGAACTCAGCAACCTTCCTCTAATTTTATGCAAACCAAACAATATCTACAAGTCTTACATTTGTTCCAAATGTACTATGTCAGAATGATTTGTCATTAATCTCTTCATTTTGAATTATGTCTTGCAGGTAACATCAGGGTATATTGTCGGATAAGGCCATTCCTTCCTGGCCAAAGTAAGAAACAAACGACTATAGATTATATCGGTGAGAACGGAGAATTGGTTGTTGCAAACCCCTTAAAACAAGGGAAAGACACTCATCGCATGTTCAAATTCAATAAAGTCTTTGGGCCTGCCACTACTCAAGGTTTGTTCACTATCTTGTCCTTTAAAGTAACATAATAGCTCCATATTTTATTTAGGTTTTGAAACTCGGGTTTTTTATGTTTGTCATCTCCTGAGATTTGTATTTTATCTCTGCAGAGGATGTATTTCGAGATACACAACCACTAATCAGATCTGTGCTTGATGGTTATAACGTTTGCATATTTGCTTATGGCCAAACTGGTTCAGGGAAAACCTACACTATGGTACTCTTAAACCGTGATGAAATGTTTTCACTACCTTACAATAAGTTATATGCGCACTTGAGCCTGATGATTTCTTTATGCATTTCCAGATTGGGCCCAATTCATCATCTGAGGAGAATTGGGGGGTCAACTATAGAGCTCTGAATGATCTATTTAATATTTCTCAGAGTAGAAAGAGCTCTATAGCATATGATGTTGGTGTTCAGATGGTAGAAATATATAATGAACAAGTACGTGACCTACTCAGCAATGGAAGCTCACAAAAGAGATATCCTTCTTAGTTAGAGATCTGACCCTTTGATTTGAGGACTTATCTTTTGTTGTATAATTCACTATATGTAGTCCTTTCTTATCATTCAATTTCATTATTGATTAAAGTTATGTATACCTTGACTTGCACACACTTGGGATTTGTAATACTACTCAACCAAATGGATTAGCTGTCCCTGACGCCAGCATGCACGAAGTCAAATCAACAACAGATGTCCTCGAATTGATGAACGTAGGTCTGATGAATAGGGCAATTGGTGCAACTGCCCTTAATGAAAGAAGTAGCCGATCCCACAGGTTTTCTGCATATTTATTCCTTGTATATTTTCTCAGTATTTACTCATTTCTGACTTAGGATGCCTTTTACTTGTATCGCAGTGTCCTGACTATTCATGTTCAAGGGACAGATTTGGAGACGAATGTTGTTTTGCACGGCAATCTACATTTGGTTGATCTTGCTGGGAGTGAAAGAGTTGACCGTTCTGAAGTAACAGGTGATAGGCTTAGAGAAGCTCAACACATAAACAAATCTTTATCAGCTTTAGGAGATGTGATCTTTGCATTGGCTCAAAAGAGCCCTCATGTGCCATACAGAAATAGCAAATTAACCCAACTTCTTCAAAGCTCTCTAGGTATGGTCCAACTTTCATTTTTACATGTGTATTTCATGATGAGATTCCTTCAAGTATGTTGACTAGAGTATGTAATTCTGTCCTTAATATTTCTGAGTCACAGGTGGTCAAGCTAAAACATTAATGTTTGTCCAACTCAATCCCGATGTTGAATCTTACTCTGAAACTGTAAGCACCTTAAAATTTGCTGAGAGAGTCTCTGGTGTTGAGTTGGGAGCTGCCATAAACAATAAAGAGGGCAAGGGTGTTAGAGAACTTATGGAGCAGGTAACTTGTCAGTCATTTCCTCATCTTCACAAAGCTCACAGCGCTATTGGGATAAATAATGCCATTGTCGTACTATCTGCTTAATGTCTTCTTCCACTGTTTCAATATCGGTGCATGTTAATCTTTCAGCTAGCTTTCCTTAAGGATGCTGTTTCACGAAAGGATGAGGAGATAGCACATTTGAGGCATCTCAAAACCAATTTGAGAGGGGAGAAGCGAATTACAAACATGACCCGGTATGGGCCTCCTCCCTCTCCACGAAGAGACTCTTTAGGTGCTGCACGTCAACTGAGAAGAACATCTAGTGAGCGAAGTTCCAACATTATTGAGAAACAGGCTTCTGATTTAGAGAATAGCTCTGATTGCAGTGACAGGCTTTCTGAAGCTGGTTCTCAACAGTCTACAGATGAACTTAAGCACCATAAAGAATTCCTTCAACAATCACGGCTTGCTGTATTAGACGTTGATCAAAATGTTTCCAAGGAGCTTGAATCAAGGTCTCCTCTGGCAGATCAAAGTGTAAACCTCAATGATGATATGGATCTTCTGAGATTTGAAGATGGGGATGACGAAGAGAGATTAAGTGATATCTCTGATAATGTTCTTTCACGGGGTACAGAAACTGATGGTTCTAATAGCATTGTCGAGTACACACTGTTTCCAGAATCACCAAAGCCGCCTCCAGAGAGCTTGGAGAAGTAAGCCACCTGTTTATAATTGTCTTCTCATACGAACACAACTTGCTGAAGCGATTGCACTGCAATTCCCTGATTTACACTTTTAGCATCTGACTCCAACACTTCTAATCGCTTTCTTGCAGACCCAGGGTTCCATCTAAAATTCCAAGACCCTCGCAGAAGCCTGTCCTAAATGGGAGTTCTGGTCCAGCATTGAACAGGAGCTCCTCAAGAGTTTCCAGTGAGAACTTTGCTTTCTTTCTTTAACCGTTTGATTAATACTATCTGCCATCTATACTACTTTATCGTCCATCTGTTTTGCTTGCATTGCCTTATTTAACTTACTTCACCTCATTTTCAGGTTCGAAAAAACCAACTATTGGCAGCTCGTCAGCGGTTAGATCTAGCAAACGATGGCAATAGTTCCAGAAGCCAAAATTTAGAGGCTCTTTCATGACTTGTTTGTAAATTAAATCGTGGCATTGTTCTCTCTTAAAATCAAGCCTCTGTATTGTCTTAGAATTATCAGAAGGCTTTTAGTTGTAGGTATATAGACTGTGTGGATTCAAGATAGAAATATGACTAAAGGCTTGAGAAGTTATTGCCTTATTAACATACTCTTCAATGTTGAGCTTCTAATGAAAGCATGGAGTTCTTGTAATGAATAGCACCATTGCTATTTCTCAATACTGATTTGTAATCCTTTTCTTAAGTTGAAGAAAGGTTTTAAAGTGTATTGTAGTGAAGGATTTGTACTTATTTTAATGATTGACCTATAGTTTGATAATCTATGACGATTTATCGAAGTAAATTACAGCTAATTTTAAAATTAACTAATTATCATGTCTTAAAGAAAAACATCGTGTAACACAGATAAAAAAATAAAATTATTGTCACAGTTAATCATAAGCACGAAGACGTCATACAAAAAAAAAAAAGGGTTAGTGCATTTGTGTGGTGTTATCATCATTCAAATATCGTATTTTAAATCTTTTATTTGGTGTATACTTGAATAAAAAAAATATGGGGTTAGTGCATTTGTGCATGTCAAGATTTCCCATTGATGGATGAATTTAATATGCTACTACACTACACAAGCTACCTATCCAAGTAGCTTGATACATATCAATTATCAACTATCAACTAATAAGGAATTCAAATTATTCTCTCAAATCCATCCAATCAAACTTCTAAATGATGTTTCTCTCTTTATGATAACTCGTCAAGATAGATATATTCTACTCTGGTTTTGCAATGATTTCTGCCCTCCCTATTGATAGCATTCAGAAAATTTGCCACAGACAAAAATTAGTTATTTACATTGAAGTTTCTAACTACAGTATGTAAAAGGATCTTGCTACGCCAGTTACCCTGAACGAGTAGCACCAGCATTGGTGTCGGTTTTGGCCTTGTTAAATGATCTCTGATTATCCAGCACCGGCACAGAAGCTTCAGTTGTTTTCTTCAGAACATCAGCAACTGGCTTCTCAGTTTTATGGGGACTAGTCAGCGCCTTCTCAACATCTTCAAACTTGGCTGTCGCCAAAGGTGCAGTACCGACACTATTAGGAGCACTTGGTCCCCCAATAGTTAATGTGGCTGCCTGGTCCCGAGAAGCATACCAGGTGTTACCGCAATTGGTACACTCCAGCTGCAAGCATATGATGGAATTCCCAAAGAATATGTCAATTATTCAGCATGTGCAATTTTGTATAGATATCAAACATAAGAAGCAAAATAAAGAACGTAAAAAAATGTATCCATATAAGAGCAGAGGATTAAAGAACCTGGTAACGATCTCCTGTACCAGCCTGAATGATATCTCTGAGGCCAACTTCCTTCATTGAGCATCTTTTGCACCGTGCATCAGTCATCTGTTTCATAATTTAAAAGCCACCTCAGTACAACATTAGTTTATTATTTTTCATGTAAACTTGGTTGTATTTAACCATCCTTGAGGGCTTAGGCCCTCTACAGTGATCACATGCATCTCATATGAAACATTTTAGTTTAATGACTTCATTGTGTTTCAAATCCTTAGAACCCAATAACTAGCAATCCTGCAACCTTGGTCTTATACCAAAGACTGAAAAAATATACTACGTATGTATTCTAAAGTGTAGGCATGTAAAAAAAAATTCCGTTTCCATCATTGGGGAAATAGACCTACATCACCTTCACACCATTATTCCAAATTGTCCAATCAACGACAAAAAATCTATAATGTCAAAGTCTAGAACCATTTAACATAAACATGACCTGCAAATGCTGAGACTCCTCCGGTTGTCTGCTTTCTATCTCTTCAGCAGTTAAACCTTCCTGCAATCAAAGAGACAATTACAGAATGTCATAAAATGCAAGAAAATACACAGCCTATCTAATTATGTTCTATTGTGAAGCCCTAATCATCTACTCAAAAAACAGAGTAACTCCATACCTAAAAGATCGTCTACTAACTCATTTTGATGTGTTGGCTTTTTGAATTTGACTTCAAATATTTTCTAATTTTGATGTGTTGGCTTTTTGAATTTGGCTTCAAATATTTTCTAATATAGTCAAGCCTCATTAAATAAACATTCATTTTTTATTTCATTTATTCTCTTTTTTACCACCAAATAACCATTCATTTACATTTGTACAAATATTTATTCAGGGATATGTTATTGTTTAATTTAAATATCAACTTTTTATACTTGAGTTTTGGCCAAGTAATATAATGAACAACCTTTTTACAAAAAAGACCAACTACCACAATCACAAGCAAGCAGGCAGTGCGGTAAAAACAATTGACAGCTAACTACTTTCCGACCCCACTGGCAAAGCAGAAAAAAGATCATAATACATTTTCAGGATCTTTATACCAAAAAAATGCTATACTCCCATACCAATTAAATAATACGTAGTAAATAATTTCGAGTAGTAAATAGAACTAAATAACATTCAATAGAAACTTCAGGACTGCAATGTCATAGGATTGTTTTGCAACTCATCCATCAAAATTAGTTAACCAGACATATTGAGCATTCTGTCACATCAGAGGTGATCACAACAGACCCAAGATGCAGTAATCCTAAGTCCAGAGAATCAAAAGAATAGTTTAGCTAAAGCATCAAAACATGAAATTCTAGACATAGACAACAAGACAATCCTTTCAATATTCTCTGAACAGATAATGCAAATTATCTAGAGGACTGTAAGCTTCAGTACATAAGATGCAACATCAGGAAGTGAAAGCTAAAGAAAACAGATCACAAAGGACCATGACCATCATACCTTCAGCTCATTAGGTGTCATATTCAGTATTTGTAAGGGTTCCAGCTCCCCATTAAGAAGCCGTTGAGACAATAGAGCATTAGGCTACAAGTTAAATGAAATCAGAGAACAAATGTTAATAGTCGTTATAACAATTCCTATTTAGGAGTACATATATAAAAAATCTATTGTATCATATATTCCCTTCATCCCTAAAAAGATAGCCAGTTTAATTTTTTTATGGTAGAACTTTGAGGTCATAATAGGCAAACGTAACTCTGATTTGAATGAAACTTTTCATGTCAATAATAAAGCACAGTGAAAATATTATTCACTGATATATATTTCACCAAATATCATAGAACATGTAAAAATATACCGAGATAGGTTTCCACAACATGACTTGAAATAATATGTACACAACGGTAAGCCTGTCAAAATTCTGAAAGAGCTAGCCAACAATCTAACCTTAAGATTGTATGACAATTGCCTCATTTTCTGATTGTACTTCTGATAATCAGACGGGAAAAACTCGTGAGTTGCATTCTCAAGGGAAACTACAGAAGGAACAACACCATCTGGCCAGCAAAAAGATGCAACATCCTGGAAAAAGCTAATGATATCAGTAATTTCACACACTAAGTTCTTGTTCCGAATCTCTGATGTTGACATAACCAGCTACGGACCAGACACAGGCACTTGCTCTTATCATTAGCTTACCTTGCTCTTATCCTCGGGAGCATTTCCAAGTTTCGCAGAACCACTAGTGTCGGGACTTCTTTGATCACTGTTTTTTTCCTTACCATCCGCTTGGCCATCCGCAGAAGTGCACACAACATGAATTACTTGAAGTAGCTTTTCCAACCACTTATCACGCTGCGTATCACCGGTAAGAACATTAAATTGGAAAAGAATAGCGCAATATTCAGATGCGTTACTGGGACAGCTTCCAGGTGTTTCTGCTTTTAGAGATTGTGCAGACTTGAAAACTCCTTCCTCTTTAGAAACATCCAAAGGTGTCATGTTGCTTTTCCGAAGAAGTCGTTTATTCGTTAACTGTTCTTCATGATCCACATCACCCTCATCATGCTCAATGTCTGGAAGGTCACCAAGCCGAGACATAGTTTTCTGCACTAGGAGATCAATTTCTTCTTGTTTATTATCTTCATAATCCTTATCTGTTAGCTTAAAAAGCCTTCTCCGCTCAGTGCAATACACCTTTTGGACAATGAATCCAGGGTGCTCTTTCCGACGTGGAATCTGTTTGTTTAAAGGAATAAAGTGTACCACACACTTGTGCATAACAGATTCCGCCGGGACCTCATCACGGTGGAAACTATAAAACAATTCTCTTAAGTCACGTGATTGCCAATGTCCACCTCCACGTTTTTCAGCCTCCTCAGGTCGATAAAACCACTGTCCCATGACATTCATACTCCCTTTGTGGTCAACAGAAATGTCCTGTGAATCAACAATGGCACTTTAAAAATTGAAAGAAGACAGCAGAGGACTATAGGTATTTGCAGGGAAAGATTGATGTGAAAAAATGAGCTGTATTGGACTAGTTGAAGTGTAAAAGTACCTTTATAATGGCAACATATGGCTTCTGACCTTCTCCTTCGGGAACTAAGAGAACGGAATCCTCCTTCAAAAAGGATAAAAATGATCACTTGGACAACAAACACGAGTTAGCATACTGAAACCGTAATCACACACATTTGTGCACCAATTAAAAGCAACTCATGAACCATCAAATATCCAAAACTGGACAATTTTTTGAAATGCAGGGAGCACATTACTACAGTGAATCGACTAAAACTCAAACAAACAATATCAATTTCAAAATTTAGAATTTACCAGCTCACACACCTTATACCATTCACCAAGTACAAACCTATTCAAGTTCAAATTATAAAACTCCAACCATTTAAAATTCAAAACTGGACAATCTATTTGAAATATAGGAAGTACATTCAATTGACTAAAATTCACACAAGATGATGTTAATTCAAAACTGGACAGTCTTTTTGAAATGCAGTGAGTACATTCGTAAATTCAATTGATCAAAATCCAACCAAACAACATCAATTCCAAATAAATATGAACTTACACCATATACAAACCATAGAAAATTCACAAAAATACATTCAATTATCCATCAAAACAATATCAACTCCAAATAAAAATTTAATCTTTACCAGCTCACACTACAAACCATCAAAATTTCAAAACTGGACAATCTTTTTGAAACATAGTAACTACATTCAATTAGCCAAACCCTACAGAAACAACATGAATTCCAAATAAAAAAATCAATCTTACCAGCTCATACTGCAAGACGATCTTTTTGAAACATAGAAATACATTCAATTGACCAAAATCCGCAAAAACAACATTAATTTCAAATAAAAATATGCACTTTACCAGCTCATACTTCAAACCATCAAAAATTCACAATTGGGCAACCTTTTTGAAACATAGAAATCACATTCAATTGACCAAAATCCACACAAAAATGTCAATTTTCAAATCAAAATCAAATATTTACCAGCTCATACAACAAACAATCATACTCAAACTCCTTACACAATAAATTCACAAACTGGACAGTCTTTTGAAACATAGAATTCACATTCAATTAACCAAAATCCACAAAACAACATTAATTCAAAATAAAAATATTCACTTTACCAACTTATACTGCAAACAATCATACTCAAACTCCTTACACAATAAATTCACAACTGGACAATCTTTTTGGAACATAGTAATCACATTCAATTAACCAAAATCCACAAAAAACAACATGAATTCCAAATAAAAATGAAAACATTACCAGCTCATATTGCGAACCATAGGAAAACATTCAATTCTCCAAACAAACATTGTCAAAATCGAATAAAATTTTCAAATTCACCATCTCATACTGCACGCCATCATACTCAAACTCCTTATACCATAAAAAAAAATCTAAACTGTAGTGTCTTTTTGAAACAAAAAAAAAGTACATAAATCCACACAAACAATATCAAATTCATATAAAAATATGCACTTCACCAGCTCATACTGCAAAGGATCAAAAATTCACAACTGGACAACATTTTTGAAACAAAAAAAATACATAAATCAACATTAATTCCAAATAGAAATATTCACTTTAACAGCTCATACTACAAAACCATCAATAATTCAAAACTGGACAATCTTTTTGAAACAAAAAAATACATAAATCAACAAAAACATGAAATTCAAATTTAAAAAAAAAATCAATTTTACCAGCTCATATTGCGAACCATCATACTCAAACTCCTTAAAATGAGTCCTCCTCCATCTCCCTTTCCCCGAAACCCTAATCACATCTCCCAACGCCTTCGCATCCTCCACCACCTTCTCCTCCTCCCCCTCCCCTCCCCCACCTCCTCCTCCACAATTTCCTTCTTCTTCCCACTCTTCCTCCTCCCACTTCCCCCCTCAATTTCTTCCTCTTCTTCGAAATTTGATTTCATTTTTTTCCGTTTATTCATTTGGTGGTTTTTTATTTTGGTGGTTTCGTCGTCGTCGTTTTGGTGGTGGTTTGACCGCGACGTTGACCGCCGTGAGAGCGAAGCGTTGTCGTCGTCGTCGTCGCTCGCCACCTGTGCGAAGCGTCGCTTGCCCATTGAATAATGCTCTGGGGGTGGAGATAGTTCCAGTTATTTTAAGTCCAAAAATTGTTAGCAAGTTTATGCTAAATTGAAAAGCTGAATGAATTTTTTCAAATAAAAATATTTAGAAGTGAGTTGTATTGATAACTCAATAAATAATACTACAACAAATAAATAAATTATAAATATGATTAGAATAAATATGATTATTAAAATATATTATTAATTATTTTTATTTTATTATTATTATTATTATAGTTATTATTATTCTTATTATTATTATTTTAAAATATTTTTTATTTATTATTATGATTTTATTATTATTACTTTTATTATTATTATTATTGATTTTATTATTAATATTTTTTATTTTTATTATTATATTATTAATATTACTATTATTATTAGTATTATTATTATTATTATTTTTATTATTAATATTATTATAATTTTTTGTTATTATTATTATTATTATTTTGTTATTATTATTATAATTTATTTATTTTTATTATTTATTATTATTACTTTTATTATTATTATATTATTATCATTTATTATTTTATTATTCTTATTATTAATATTATTATTATTATATTTATTATTATATTTATTATTATTATTATTACTATTATTACATTATTATTAATTTATCATTATTATTAATATTATTGTATTTATTATTATTATTATTATTATTTCTTATTATTAATATTCTTATTATTTTATTTTATTTTATTTTTGTTATTATTATTATTACTTTTATTATTATCATTATTATTATTCTTATTTTTATTCTTATTATTATATTTATTATTATTATATTTATTATTATTGGTTTATTATTATTATTTTTATTTTATTTTTATTATTAATATTATTATTATGTTTATTTTTACTTATATTTTATTAGTTATATTTTTGTAATTATTATTTTATTATTCTTATTATTAATATTATTATTTTATTATTATTATTATAATAATAATAATAATGGAGGAGTTAAGTGAAATGTGAAAATTATGGGAGGAAGTATGTAAATTTGCCTGCTTTTATCACTTATGATTTTTAAAGAGGAGAAAAATAAGTAAAAAAAATTAACTTAAAATTTTGTTAGAGTTTTGATAATTACTTAATTTATTAAGTACTTAAAATAATTCATTAACAAATAAACTTAATAAATTAAGTAATTATTGAATTAATTAATTTTAAGTGATTAATAGATTTAACAAACACCCCCTAAGTTTGGAATAATATGGCAAAAGAGAAACCCACCAAATTGTTGTAACAGTGGCAAAACCACCTTTTCTCGCCACTTCCTCAATGTTCTTCTAAAAGGTCAAATTTTTTTACTTTGTTGGATTTTGGGTATATTTATTTTGTGTTTTTGAGATGTAGAATATAATTTTTGGAGCTTATTTTCACATAGGTATGTCTGAAAATCTTCTCGCATGGACAAGCAGTTGGTTTTCAATTTTGTTTAATTGTTGGGTCAGATTGGATTTTGGGATGTTTTGTGATGATTTAGTTGGGTGGGGTAGTAGTCCTTGATTGGGTGGGGGAAGATGTGGGGTTTGTGGGTGGTGGCGTGGAAGTTGTGGGAGGGGGCGTGGTGGGAGGCATGGTGGGTGGTGTAGGTGGTGTCAAAGCATATATGATTGGCGAAAGTTCAGGGACTATAGTTTATGATGAGGGTAGGGTGGGGTGTGTTAAATAAGAAAAGTACGAGGTTGTATTTTAATTATGTAAAATGTCTTCCCTATACTTTAGTTTAGTGTGAGGGCAAAATAGTCATTTTGTGGAGAAATCGATAGTATAGGGACGTATTATTGTTAAGGATAAGAATGTCAGATAAAAAGGTAAAGGATTCGGGGAATTTGGCGTGAAATGATCACGTAGAATAAGGGATAAGCCCAGAAAATACGCGTAGTACGTGGACCAAAAAAAGCGAATTAGCCTTATTTTAATTGAGATTTTGTTTTAATTCTTATACTACATAAATTTATATCTTTCTACAAAAATAAATTTATTCGCTTTTAATTTGGATTCGATTAAAAAATTAAAAAATTAATAAAATAGTAAAGATAATAACTTTTGAGAAAATCTTTTATAATATATGTCTCAAGAAAATTATAAATTAATAATTCTTATAAATTGAAAAATAATTATTCTGACTTAATAGAGGCATATAACTTTATAGTTATTTGTTTTCTTTTAAATAAAGTTCAAATGATATTGAATTGAATTAAACTTATGAAATAACATGTATAGACTAGCTCCATATTTATAATTACAATGTGAAATACTTATGCTAATAATATTAAAATTAATATTCAAGTAACTACTATAACTAATATGGAAATAATTAAAATTATTTACTTATTATCTTCTTATATTTTTACTATATTCCGATATCTTTTGGATGGTTCTAATTATTTTAGATCTATCTCAAAAAATTCAAGAAGGCATTCAATGTACATACATTTAAGTCTTCATGTTATTAAAAAACTCTTTAAATTAATAATTTATTAATTTATCGATAAATTAATAACTCTCTAAATTAATACATTTCGTCGGTCCCAACGTTATTAGTTTATAGATTTTTTACTGTATTTTTGATTGACAGCTTTATTTTTTAACTATTTTGCTTGCCTATTAAGCTTGATACGATGTGGCCGTGTAGGAAGTGGTGTGTGTTAGATGGATGGTGTTTTTTAGATTGACATTTTTTTATTTTAATTACTTCGTATTTTTTATGTATGGAGTAATTGAAAAGTTATACTTCATCCGTCTCAAAATACATGATCATTTAAAAAAAAAAATTATTTTTTTACAATACTTGATTATTTGCATTTTAATATACCTTTTTACAATCCAATGTAGTTTTTGATATTTTCAATGTAGTTTTTTATAATTCCAATATAGTTTTTCACTATTCTTTAATAAAACATTTTTCATCTTCACAATCATTTATTTTGAAACGGAGGCAGTAAGAAACAAGGAATGGAGTTTTGGAAAACAATTGTGAAATAGTTTGGTTCGTTGTTTTTTGTAAGTGGTATGTTTAATTTGATGGATTGGGATTGTAATAGTCAGAGAGCTTATAATGTTGAACATGATATATTTGGTAACTTTTATCAATATAGCAGAATGTATTACTTATAAGTTATAACAAAAAAGTTAGAAGAAAATAATGTTATTATGTATACTGAAGAAACGTGACCAGAGACTAGTAATAATGAAAATAAAATTGCTTAATACGGAGTATTAAATATATTTGATTCGAAAATTAAATAATAACATGTTTTGATAGTTAAGATTACAATAATTCTCAACCCCTTCCCCCTACATGAGATTCAAACTCTTGACCTCATAAATGAAGGATGCTAACTCACTAAATAATTACATATTGGTAATATATTCGAGAAGCAAGTGCACATGATCCGTGTAATGGTCATCAACTATTTTGTCCTTCAAAGTAGCAATGCGTTTCTTGAAGGATTGAATTTGCTCTTGACAAAATTTTATATGATCAGGGTACCTAAGATGCAACATCAGGAAGTGAAAGCTAAAGAAAACAACAGATCACAGAGGACCATGACCATCATACCATCAGCTCATTGGGTGTCATATTCATTAACTGTTCTTCATGATCCACATCACCCTCATCATGCTCGATGTCTGGAAGGTCACCAAGCCGAGACATAGTTTTCTGCACTAGGAGATCAATTTCTTCTTGTTTATTATCTTCATAATCCTTATCCGTTAGCTTAAAAAGCGTTCTCCGCTCAGTGCAATACACCTTTTGGACAATAAATCCAGGGTGCTCTGTCCGGCATGGAATCTGTTTGTTTAAAGGAATGAAGTGTACCACACACTTGTGCATAACAGTTTCTGCCGGACCCTCATCACGGTGGAAACTATAAAACAATTCTCTTACGTCATGTGATTGCCAATGTCCACCTCCACGTTTTTCAGCCTCCTCAGGTCGATAAAACCACTGTCGCATGACATTTATACTCCCTTTGTGATCAACAGAAATGTCCTGTGAATCAAGATGGCACTTTAACAAATTAAAAGAAGACAACAGAGGACTAAAGGTATTTGCAATGAAAGATTAATGTGAAATTATACCTTTATAATGGCAACATATGGCTTCTGACATTCTCCTTCGGGAGCTAAGAGAACAGAATCCTCCTTCAAAGAGGACAAAAATTATCACTTGGACAACAAACATAAGCATACTGAATAGTCATCACACACATCTGTGGACTGATTAAAAGCAATTCAAGAACCATCAAATCTTCAAAACTGGACAATCTTTTTGAACAGATATATACATTCAATTGACTTAAATTCAAACAAGACAATGTTAATTCAAAACTGGACAATCTATTTGGTACGGAAGGAATACATTCAATTGACTAACATTCAAACAAGTCTATGCTAATTCAAACCGGACAATCTTTTTGAAACAAAGGGAATACATTCAATTAACCAAAACTCACAAAAAACAACATTAATTCCAAATAGAAATCAAAACTTCACCAGCTTATATTGCAAAGTACCATAAGAAAACATTCAATTAACCAAACAACATTGTCAAATTCAAATAAAAAATATCATAGTAACTACATTCAATTATCCAAACAGACATTGTCAAATTCGGATAAAAATCAAAACTGGACAATCTTCTCGAAACAGAAAAGTACATAAATCAACAAAAACAACATTAATTCCAAACAAAAAATTGCATTCAATTAAGCAAACAAACATAGGAAACACATTAAGTTAATCAAACAAACAATGTCAAATTCAAATATTCAATTTATCAGCTGATTCAGCTAATAACTGCAAATAATCATACTCAAACTATCTACACAATAAATCACAACTGGACAATCTTTTTGAAACAAAAAAGTACATAAATCAACAAAAACAACATTAATTCCAAATAAAAATCAAATCTTTACCAGCTCATATTGCAATCATCATACTGAAACTCCTTTACTATATACAACTAATAAAAAAACCAAAACTGGACACTCTTTTTGAAACAAAAAAAGTACATAAATCAACATGAATTCCAAGCAAAAATATTAACTTTTACCAGCTGATATTGCGAACCATCATATTGAAACTTGTTAAAATGAGTCCTCATAAATCTCCCTTTCCCAGAAACCCTAATCACATCACCCAACGCCTTCGCAACCTCCTCCCCCTCCTCAATTTCTTCTTCTTCAAAATTTGATTTCATCCTTTTCCGTTTATTCATTTGGTGGTTTTTTATTTTGGTGGCTTCGTCTTCGTCGTCGTCGTCGTTTTGGTGGTGGTTTGACCGCCGCGTAAGGGGCGTTTCGCCGCCGTCGTCGTCGTCGCTCACCACCTGTGCGAAGCGTCGCTTGCCCATTGAAGAATGCTCTTGGGGTGTAATTGTTAGAGTTATTTTAATTGACGTTTTTGTTTTTAGTTGGTTGAATGTAAGGAGCAATAAAAGGGTTATAAGAAACGAGGAGTGAAGTTATTTTTAGTTGACCTTTTTATTTTTGCTATATTGTTTTTGGCGGTCTGAGCGTTATGCCTTGCGAATAGTGTGGGTTTGGGTGTGAAATATTATTCCTCACATTGTAAGTGTTGTAGTTAGGAAGTTTAGGGCAAACAAAAATGTCGTTTAAACAAAAGGTTCTTATTAGAATTGTGTGTATAGTGTTGCCCTCTTTGCAGTGCGAGGATATTAACTTTTTTCTTTGATTTATTTTAAGTTTTAAATAAATGCGTATGCAAATGTCTTTCACAAATAAAATTTATGAATAAAATAATTACAAATATCTTTTTAACGTTGAGAAATTTACATATTTGTATTTAAGTCTGAATGTATATTCGACGTGAGTACAAATGTACTCTTGATACATTCATGAATTTTATGTTGACGATTCGGCGTTGGTCGTCTCGGTTGATGATGCGTCGACCTCAGATCCAGCGCAGCGGCTCTAATGATCGATCGGTCGGCGTTAAGAAAGTTAGCCTGATGGCACCATATTAGTGTTGCTTACGTAAGACAAAACAATTTGGCGCCCATTTTAGTGTAGCACATGAACAAAACCGATTTCGTTGCCCGTCGAGCACTACGATGTGTGCTTAGCAGGCGGATATGAATAATTCCAAAATAGTTTGGTTCGTTGTTTTTTAAAGTTACTCGATGTAATAATTGATTCTTTTCGTTTGATGTATTCTGATTGTAATAATCAAAACGCTTATAATGTTAAACATCATATTTTTGGCAACTTTGATCAATATAGTATAATGTTTTTTATTTAATATAATAAGAATGAAATGTAAAAGGTAGGGGTGCAATCGAACCGGTTTTACCGGTTTTGGGGTGAAGAAAGAACCGGAAACGGTTTTAGTTTCCCAGTTGGAAAAAAACCGGTCAGTTAACCGGAAGCAGTACGGACGGTTTTAGAGGACCGATTCGGTTTTGAAACAACGTTGGGCCATTCGTTAACGCAATTCTGGCTTGTTTTTTAATTTAAGTTTTATACTTGTATTTGGGTTTCTATTTAATTCTTTTGGACTAACAAAGTACTAGAGTCTAGATAAACTAGATCGTATGAAGCCCAATAACTTGATAACGAATCTGATAATTTAGCCAGCTAGCAATAAGTGAACAAAACAAAAGAAACTAAAAGCTGAAGTAGGACAAACCAAAATAAAATAGCAAAAATACTTCAAAGTCTAAAATAATAACAATAATAGAGTTCAAAACTCCAAATGTCAAAAAACAAGAATAATAATAAGTTCAAATATTCAAAAACAAGAATAATAATAAAGTTCAAATGTCCAAAATACAAGAAAATGATGAAATAAGTCAATACATTCTTAAAAGACGACTGCAACAAGCTTAAATGCTTATAATTCACCTCTGCAAAATAAAATAGATATATTAGTGTTAAATATAAGCATGTAAAAAGAAAAAAAAATACATAACGATTACAAGAATAATGATATAAGCATGTCGTATGAAATTTCTCATACTTCTCAAATTCTAAAAATAATAACATTCGAAAAAATAACTAAAAATTAATAAACATTCAAAATAATAGCGAAAATAATAAACAAATTAGAAATGAAAAACAATATTAAAGTAAACAAATAATAAAAAAAATATAGAAAATTGAAATGAAAATATAAAATATACCAAGTTGAGACTTGAGAATTAAAGGGCTTTGAGACTTTGAAGTCTTTAACGGTTGAGAATGGATAAAAGTCATGAAACGGTTGAGAGGGGGGGGGGGTCACTTAGTCTTAAGGATTAAATGAAAATAGGATTTACTTTAGTGGTTTAGGTTTAGAATATTAGTTAATTTTTTTTTTTAAATATAAATATTAAACCGGACCAGACCGGTTATAATTCTGTTTTGACGGAATCAATAACGGATAGGTCACATCCCAAATAGTGCAAAAACCGTCGGTCAGATCGGTTTTATCCAGCTCAGGTTCGGTGATTTAATCAAAACCAACGGAACACGCTAGTAAAAAGTTAAAAGATTTATATGGGAAATAAAAGAATTTATTAGTGCGTCTATAAAATTTAGAAATTTGACATTTAAAGGGAAAAAATCTAATGTTAATTTTTTTAAAAAAATACACATATAGAATAAACATTTCAATTTAGCGCCAAAGTATTTATAAACCACGAGACTTGACCGTTCCTTCAATTTAAGGATGAAAATGTAATTGACCGTATAATCTCGGACAAAAATGAAGTTTATTAATTTGTGCAATGATTGTTACACTGAGGTGGAGGGTGTGTGTATCTTTTATCATGTTGAAAATGTCATAAAAAGAATCCTTGTGTCAATTTTTGAATCTGTATTTTTTAAAATTCTTTGATTGTATTATATCGTTTTTTAATATTTTATTTTGATTGGCCGAGAAGTTGGTCAGTCTTAAAAATAATAAAATTATATAACTTTATCTCCTATTTTTTCAACATCCTTGATAAAATAGTTGTAATAAACTCAGTGATAGACTTGAATACTTGATTGCATAAATTATACTACTAATGTTCTTAGTGAACTTAAATGGGACATACATCTTAATATGATCTAGTTGCATGGAAAATAGCAAAATGTAAACAATGATACAGTATATTAAAATTAAACAGAATATTATGAAATAGCAAAGTTCTTAGTGAACTTTCATTTTTTATGCGAGGGAATGCAATAGGATATCTTAAAATTAAACAGAATATTATGAAATAGTTGATGATATACAATGATACAGTATGTATGATAAGACATTATGGGATCTTATGGAATAAATGGGTGACAGCATATATGTTTAGACCCCTTTAATTACACTCTCCTTTAAATAAAATATAAAAAGTGGCATTTTGCCATAAAAAAACATGACCATGTGGTATTTTTGTTTTACATTTTACATTTTACAGTATTATTATTTTTCTTGTTAAGAATCACTATTACTTGAGCCTTGCTGGATTTAGTGTAGCATCCATGCATGAGGTATCCACCGACAACAAACAGTTGTTTCTTGTAATTACTATTGTCAAAAATATTCCACAATACTAAATTTCAACTTATTAGATAGTTATTACTTAGCAAGCACATGATTGAAACTTTATCGTATATCGTGAATCTTTGTCTTTTAATTCTTTCTTTTAATTATATTATTAAAAAATTAATATTTTGAAAGTATTTTAAAGAGCGAATCACGATTATATAAATTTTATATTTTTTAAAATAATGAATAATTAATAATTGATGATAAAAGTTGATTTAATCAACGTCGTTATTTTGGATTGGAGGGAGTATATTGTAGAAACGTGACTAGAGACTAATAATAATGAAAATAAAATTGCTTAATATCAAATATATTTGGTTGGGAAACTAAATTATTACATATTAATAATATGGTTACGGTTTGTTTAAAATATATCCTTTGAAAATAGATTAACGAAGCAAGTGCACATGATGGAATCGTTTCAATGATAATGGTATTTTATTATTGAGTAGTTAATAAGTTAGCTATATGATTTTTGAGGTTCAAGACTTGTAATATACATATTGTTGTAATAATGATCTACATTCCCCCTGGCAGCATACTGAATGAACTGGATGTATTCAAGTGGATGAGATTCTGATATTATTTGCTATATTCCAACTCACAAACATGTTGTCATTTTGTCATGTCCTCATCAACCAACAACCATTATTTGCATCAATTATTCTTTAAACAAATGCTTGAAATAGAGATAAATATCACTGTCTTGATCAAACTCCTATCCTTACCATCTATACTACAAAAACCAGCTTCTTATTCACTTTCTCATTGCTTGTCAAACACTTGAAGGTTCTTGAAAATGAGAGAAATCCTTCATATTCAAGCAGGCCAATGTGGTAACCAAATTGGTGCAAAGTTTTGGGAAGTTGTATGTGCTGAACATGGTATTGATGAAACTGGAAAACCAAGTAATAGTTCACCTCTTCAACTTGAGAGGGTGAATGTTTACTTCAATGAAGCTAGTAATGAAAGGTATGTGCCTAGAGCTGTTCTTATGGACCTTGAACCTGGTACCATGGACAGCTTGAGGAGTAGCTCTCATGGAAGAATCTTTAGACCTGACAACTTTGTTTTTGGACAAAATGGTGCTGGAAATAATTGGGCTAAAGGGCATTACACTGAAGGAGCTGAGTTGATTGATTCAGTTCTTGATGTTGTTAGGAAAGAAGCTGAGAATTGTGATTGCTTACAAGGTATTCATTGTTTGTTTTTCTGCATTATACTAATCTACTAGGCGCCCTACGGAATTGGGTTGTTTCTTAAATCTTCGTGATGTTGTTATTAGAGACGATTTCCATGTAAGAAGTCAGGATCTAGTAGTAGAGCCTGTCATAGCTCATCTTTTGTATGAATGTTTATATGGTTATCGATTATGTATATTAAAAAAAAACTAATCTAATTCGATGTTTCTTTGGCTAATATTTGTACATTTGTTTGGCAATTATGTAAATCTGAATTGTATTTTGGTTCAAATGTGTGTAGGATTTCAAGTATGCCATTCACTAGGAGGGGGAACAGGATCAGGAATGGGTACTTTATTGATATCCAAAATCAGGGAAGAGTACCCTGATAGAATGATGCTGACTTTCTCAGTTTTCCCTTCACCAAAGGTTTCTGATACTGTTGTTGAACCTTACAATGCCACCCTCTCAGTTCATCAATTGATTGAAAATGCAGATGAGTGTATGGTTCTTGATAATGAAGCCCTCTATGATATCTGTTTCCGTACCCTCAAGCTTACAAATCCAAGCTGTAAGTAATCTCTCCATACCATTTTTGTTGGTAGATCTGTCTTGTATTTGAATTCTCTAAACTATTTCTTGTTTGGCTAATCATCAAGTAGAATGAAAATCCTAAATCGGGATCAAATGTGTATATATGTTTATTTTATGCTTGTTGATGTTGGAAGAATTATATTTGTTGATCTTGAAGCTAGCCAATCTTTAAGTGGTTAAGAATTTATACATATTGAATTGTATCTAAGAATTGTATATAATTTGTATGTATGCAGTTGGAGATTTGAACCATTTGATTTCAGCAACAATGAGTGGAGTAACATGTTGCCTAAGGTTTCCAGGACAGCTAAATTCGGATCTCCGAAAACTAGCTGTCAACCTAATTCCATTCCCACGTCTCCATTTCTTCATGGTTGGGTTCGCACCCTTGACATCGAGAGGCTCCCAGCAATATCGTGCACTCACGATCCCTGAACTAACCCAACAAATGTGGGACTCCAAGAACATGATGTGTGCAGCTGATCCTCGCCATGGTAGATACCTAACAGCCTCAGCAGTATTCCGAGGGAAAATGAGCACAAAAGAGGTTGATGAGCAAATGATCAATGTGCAAAACAAGAACTCATCATACTTTGTAGAATGGATTCCAAACAATGTCAAATCAAGTGTTTGTGATATTCCTCCAACAGGGTTGAGTATGTCCTCAACGTTTATTGGGAATTCCACTTCGATTCAAGAAATGTTTAGGCGTGTTTCAGAGCAATTTACTGTCATGTTTAGGCGCAAGGCTTTCTTGCATTGGTATACTGGTGAAGGGATGGATGAAATGGAGTTCACTGAAGCTGAGAGTAATATGAATGACTTGGTTTCTGAGTATCAACAATACCAAGATGCTTCTGCTGAAAATGACGAGGAGTATGATGAAGAGGAAGAGTTGGATGAGGATTAAACATAATCCCTGGGCTTTGAGTTTGAATAAGTGAACTTCATATCTATGGATGTTTGATTTTCAAGAATTAATTGTTTGTTTCTGTAATCTTATGTTGAGGAGTGGTTATTGTTGCAATTACATTTTAAATTTATTTGTGCAAAAAATAATATGAATTTGTATTTTACTTATATGGGAATGAGAATTTGAAAAATATTTGCAACTCCTACTTAAGGAAATCTCCCAACTAAATTAACCTCCTATGTTACCTGTTGATGCTCTCTCAACTGAACTCATGTATTAGATGCAGGGTATGCACAAAATTCGAGAAAGCAGGTCAGTAGTCGAAATCGAGCAATAACGAAATTTTTGAAATCAATCGGAACCGAACCGATTTAGGTTTGACATCGAAAAAGCCAAGAGATAATTTAGGTTCGGCGCTTTGAAATAACATAATCGATTTAAATTTTATGTAGATTTCTCAATTTTTTATTTATTATCGCTTTTTAAGATTTTGCTTAGTATTTGCGTAATGCGCGTTTAAAAAGGTGAATTAAAATTAACTTTGTTCATTATTGATATAATGAAATAAGATATATATAATCTTTTAAAGTAATAATATAGCGAATAGTATATATAGTGAAAATAATTTTAAAAGGAGTTAAGATTTGAAATTTCGTAGAATTAGATCCCCAGTCTTAGAACACAATTTTGAGTTGAGCGATAGGCTGAAAATTATCTCAATCATTACTTAGAAATAGAGCGAGGAACCGATAAAAACGATAGGAAACGGAACCAATAGGAACCCGGAAACGGATAAAAACCGTCGGGTGGAACCGATTTAGGTTTTGCATTTGAAGAAACTTGGCGAAATAGGTTCGGGTTACGGTTTTGGCTGTAGAGGCAGGTCGATCCGATACGCATCCCTAATTAAATGTTAGGAAATTGGTTATATTTTATAATTTGTTAACTATTTGTGAACAAAAATATTACTTTCTTGGGTAGAAACATAGTTTTCTAATTTAATACTCCCTCCCTGTAAGTGATTTAGGTTAGAAGTATTTTATTAAAAATGTATACACATTTTTTTCTTTTGTCCTTCACCAATTTGAAGTAACATAAGTTCAAAATGAAACTTTATAGAGACAAACGTGTAGAGATCATGAAAAACATATCCAAGTGGTCTAACCGAATTCTGTAAGCACAAATACACAAATTATGAACAAATACCTAGAGCACAAACAGTAAATATATAGAAGGCATTAAGGCAACACAAAGTGAAATGTAGAAGCAAAATCATCCCAGGGAAAATGTCAAAATGAGACTGTACATAAATTAAGCACGGCAGGTTTATACGACTCATTGTTGATCAATACTGCAATAGATATATAAACAAGTAAACTCTTCCACTGATGCTGACGCTAATTTTTATTTCTGAAGATCGCGATGTTGGCAATGCAGAATTTCTTGTAAATGGTAGGGAAAGTATGAACCTGCTAGCTTAGCTCAAAACCACACCGTTCAATAATGCTGCATATGGTGTCCGAATATTGTTGTTTCATGTTTCTCCATTATAAGTTGAATATCATTTACTGCTTCTGCTTGGAACTATAAGTTTATATTATGTGTGTAACATAGAAAACGTAAGAGTAGAATCAGTGTTGGAAGTTACTCATTTGAGCTGTCAAGAAGTTGTGTTCTTCTTTTCTTCTAGTATGGAACCCTCTTTAAGTGCAATCTGTGCCTCGTTTTCTCTTCCTAGAGCAAAAAGCGAAGCAGCTTGCAAGTATGATGCAATATGCCAAACTGGAGAGATAACTTGTGCTTGAACTGCATCGTTGAGAGCTTCTTGTGGCATGTCACTCATGAGATGCGACAAACTACGTCGAGCATATACAGTTGGGGAGACCATGGTCCCAACATCGATGAACTGCATCACCATAAAGAAAATCATCAGTCTGGTTAAAAATCATTTTGATCTCATCCTACCACAATAAACGTAAATCTTCAAAGTTAACTGAAATGAAATTCAAGATTAGATTCTTATGGACTTGGAAAAAGATAAAAGATAGGATGCAGGAGAAAAGAGACCATCATTTCAGACTTGTCAGATATTTTCCTTCGGGAAAATCCGTATACCTTGTTACAATATCTTTCTCAACAGGCTCTCCCGACTCTAAAGCTATATTTTCAGGAACTTAATAAAATACTTGGTCAACAAATAAGTCTAACCTGCGAATAGCACTCTATTGCAGCCTTCAAATCTTTATGTCTGAAAGAAACATCGCCTTTTTTCTTAGAGTTTAGTGTATCCTGCATTTGATTTGTCCACATCTGAAATGAGAGCTGTACAAAATGAAAAATCATCATTTATAGCAGGCACGTTCTAGTATGAAGTCAACAAAAATTAAAAACACACAAAAGTTAAGGAACAATATGAGTAAGAGAATATTTGTCAGAACAATTAAGAAACAGACAATCAATGACGACAACTAAGAGACTAACAGACTTTTGGATTCATGATGTGTTTAAAATTTAAGACGCACCAACATGGTTTGTATTATTGCTCATTTTTCATCTTGATCTTACTCATCACCGACTGTATGTGGACGATTCAGGACCAGAGAATTTCAAAATATTGATTTAAATGATGAAGCATCATTAACCATTTGAAACAGAACTAAAAATAAGTTCTTTACTAACATCATAAGACGGGAAGAACCAAATTGATATGGTTACCGTTGGAGGTTGCGAGGGAATGGGATCAACAGATACTAGTTAGAACAAACCTCTGTGGCTGATCCCTCGTCATCTTTGTACGCAAGTTTCTCTAAGATTTCATGTATTGCTGTCAAATCCATTCGCAAGCAAGCCTCACCAAGAGGAGATAAAGGCACAGGTTGACCACCATGTTTGATACCCATTAGTTCATGAGAAGGTACCTATAAGCGTAATGGTCTTAGCCCTTTTCCAACAATAATAATAATTGAAACATCAATGTCAATTAAATATGGAAAACAGGAACGTATTAGCGTGTTTTATCAAAATTGACAAACACCTCAAATAATGATTAGGAAAGGGGGTGGGGGAAGAATGAATATGATATTAAATATGATATGCACACTACTGAATACTAAATACTTCAGACATTAGATTGCTAGAACGAAATCAGCAACATGCTGTGCTACTAACAGGTTGCTAAGAGATATGCATGATCATGTGCACAATCAAAAGAAGTTACAGCCAAAAAAAAAAAATTAGATTTCAGAGGAGCTGAAGAGGGGGCCTCCAATCACTTCAAGAAAGAACCAACCTCAGTTTCCTTCTGCAACGGGATCAATGCAGTAACTAGTGACTTTGGATTTGGCCGCTCACGGGGTTCATATTGTAAACATCTGGAGGCCAACCGTACCAACTCAGTGCCATCATCATTAGAAAATTGTCCTTCCAAGCAAGAATCAGTTAGCATTTGAAGATTCCTGTCCCTTATTAGATCAAGGGCCTGACACAAGCAAAAAAAATTACATAATGTAAAATACTTCTCCAAAACTTGTAGATAAAATATGTCATGGGATGAACATAGATAAGACACTAGAAAGTTTGAGACATTAGAAGAGTAAACCAAACATAGCTAGATCCATAAGAATCTGACAACAAATTTCCATCAGAACAATATACAAATGCTGACAGTGATTGCCCATCTCCAAGTGATATAAAAAACATGCTAAAAGAAGCAAGCTTTCAAGGAATCACTGCATGCTGTCTGATATTCATGCGAATCCAGCTATGTCAGAAGCAATTAACTTGTTGGTTGGTCCCTTCAATCCTACTTTTAATCTTTTTTAAAATAAGAAAATCTGTGTAGGCAATCATCGAAAGCATCACTTACATGACTTGGTGGGATATGCTTTCCACTGAGAAGATCTAGAAGAAGTGTGCCAAAACTATACATCACACTTTCTGGAGTAATTCGCCCTGTAAAATAAATAGTAACGACATGAAGTTCAATGAACTGTGCCACCGCAAAAGTACGTCTGAATAAGGTGATGTTGGCTTCACATTCTACCAAAACATTTTGCTTCACATACCATAACAATAAATCTATATTGTAAATGTAACCCATTGTCAATGCTCATTTTAGCGCATTCAGTTCATGTTAAGTTTCCATCCATAAATCTATAATAAAAGACGTCTTAAAATGTCAGCCAACAGGCAGCGTATAGCTAATTTTTAAAAATGCATATTTACATTCATATGTTTGATGGATGAATACCTGTTCGCAGGTACTCAGGAGGTGTAAATGCAAGGTTTGTGCTATAACTCTTTCCATCTCTACTGTTCTTCATTAACCCGAAGCATGACAACCTGGGATTCGCTTCCTGTAAACAAAAAAATATAGATTAGGATAAAAGCAAAAGAATAAATGCAAAGACCAAAGAAAAGATGCAGTAGATGCACAATGATCGAAGGATCAAATTGTGAGGTAACCTATACTCACATCATCAAAAAGAATTCTGTAAGCATTAAGATCATGGTATAACAAGCGCCCTTTGCTAGTACAGTACTCTAGAGCTTGAGCCAGATACAAAGCTACCCTTAATCGCATTGCCCACTTCATTGGCTGTGTTTCCCCTAAATGGCATTCATTAAAGGCAAGGTCATATTACAAGATAGACAAACTGCCAGTAGATAAAATGTGAAAGATTCTAAACAGCATATTATCAATATATTTGATCTTTGTTTTAAGGAATAACTAAGGTACAAGTACAACTCTCAAATTTTGAAATAGTTTGTGAAAGTATTGCAGTCTATATACTCACTGCACTTTGTTACTTCTTTGTCCCTCAACCACCAAACAGTTAACATAAACTTATTAGCACTACTTAGTAAAATGATTTATAATCCCTACAAAAGAACATTGGTAACTTGTAACAGGGTCATTTGAGTGGCGGATGAAACTAGATACAATCTTAAACGTATTTTGGACTTACAATGAAACAGATGTTTAGCAAGAGTCTCATTAGGCATAAACTCCGCAACAAGTAACCTCTCATCTCCTTCACAGCAGCAACCAAGTAGATTTGCCAATCTTTGATTCCGAAGTAGACCAACAGCCCTTGCTTCTTCCTGAAACATGTACACACAAATAGGAGTCACTGCATACTCTATATGAATACAATAAAAAATTGAGAACTTCAATCTTAAGATTTTGCCTAGATAAGGACTTGGAATATCTTTTAAGTAGAAATAAACTCATAGTATCAGGAGAGCTCTCACAGATTATACTGAGTTTTTTAAAGTCAAATAAACCAAATCTCTTAATTTCATAGCAGACTTGCCACTAACCATGAACTGCCTAGTATCAGGCCATGCATTTCGATTAAAGCGTTTGACAGCAATTGGCCTCTGGTTTTCCAACTTTCCTTTATACACAACGTTAGGGGCTTTCTCTCCATGCTCTGAAACTATATTCTCAACAGCAAATCCAGATGTAGCTATCCTCAGTTGGTCAACGGAGAATTCACGAAATGAAGGTACATCATTCGCTTCCCTTTTTTCCTCCTCCTCTGCAGCATAAATATAAAATTGGATGATGTTTTTCTTAATATTAAAAAATAAATAGTTAAGAATAATAGAAGTACTGAGCTAGAGGTACCTCCTCCTCTGCAGCATTATGCGCCTCATGAATAGGTTGACTCTCCCCCGAAACACAACAACATGACGAAAGCTTAGAAAAATCACAACCCATCTAAGGATAATACTTTCCAAACAAACAAATACTCAGCTCCTATATGCACAGAGAAATTTCCTTGCTAGACTATATCCTTTGCATCTGGATCGGAATTCCAAATTCAAATGCAGCTAATAGCTCCCTCCTTGAGAATGCTGCATCAACACATACGGTCAATAGCTAAGTACCCACATCTAAGTTCATTCACATTTCAAACTACAACCTTACCAGAATGCAAGTCTCATAATAAGATAAACATACAAAGATTCGATCTTTCTGCAACTAACAAAGTACCCATATTTTAGTTCATTCACAATTCAAACTACAACTTCTTAAAATGCAAGTCTCATAATCACACAAACATACAAAGATTCGATCTTTCTGCAACTAACAAAATACCCATATTTTAGTTCGTTCACAACCCAAACTACAACTATCCCAAAATGCAAGTCTCATAACATGAACATAATCTTTCTACAACTACCAAAGTACCCATAAATTAGTTCATTCACAATTCAAACTACAACTTCACCAAAACATACCAAGATTCAATCTTTCTGCAACAAAATAAGTACCAATATCTTAGTTCATTCACAACCCAGACTACAACTACCCCAAAATGCAAGTCCCATATTGAAACTACCACAAACATATACTATTCAAATCTGGGTCAACCCAAACTCACCAAATCAAGATTTTCAAAATCAAAGCAGCTCATTTTATAACAACATCAAGAAAACAACAAACACCATTTTCACCTCAACAAATTTGAAGCTCAAATCAAGTCAATATCAGTCAAATCGTAGCTTACAAGAAAACCATCAAATGAATATATAGATATACACAAACACAAATAAATATAGAGAGAGAAAGTAATGACCTAGTATAGCTGCTTCTTCATCCAGCTTGATTGGGTTGTATTTATGTGTGTGTATATATATCCAAAAAAATAATTCAGCTGAATCTGTATTTTTTCTATAAATAAAGAACTATGGCTACATACATACGTGTAATGATCAAAAAGAGAAATCATACGCATTATGTATACTACCTGGTTCCTAAAATAAATATTATTTCACTTTTATCCTTTTGATAGTTATACTTTTTAAACTTTAATGATAGATATTTTTATTTGTACCATAAAAACTATCACAATAAAAAATGTATTTCAAATTCTTGATATATTTTTTATCAAATATATTTAATGTTAAAGTTTAAAAAGTGCAACTATCAAAAAATCAAAAGAAACAACTTTTTAAAAACGAATGGAAGAATATTTTATACTATGTAATAAAAAAAAATTAAGTTAGAAAGAATATGATATATGCCGATTTATTAGGGACTTAACTGTTCAAGAATGTATTATAATTAGGAATGATGATAAATTTATTAGTACATATACACACTTATACTTATACTTGATATAATAATCTAACTTAATTCTCTAATCACTTCACTTGGACACTAACACACGTTAGTGCTAAGTCTATGCAACGACCACACCTAACATTATATGCTTATTTTACCGATCTTTAATACTACCATGAATATAGGAAGTTCTAGGTCTCCAAGATTTGTTGGAAACAAGTACTTTGTATATGATATTAGTATAATAATTTGATAGAAAACTATTATTCTTTAATGTGGTTTTTTCCTTTTTAATGGGAGACATACAATGTTTTTTAGTAAAAAAGTGAAATAATAGTTCGGTTTATTAGATCGAACATGATAATTTTAATTCAACCAAAATTACTTGTATTAATTAAAGTTACAAAGTTTATTAATTTTATAACTGAAAATTAAACTAAATAAATTTTCAAGATGAAAGCGAGTAAAGTTTAAGTATATACTCCTCAGATCCTTAAATAAATATAGTTAAAAAAGTATTTTATTAATTAAGCGGTATTTTACTATTATTTTAAAGGAAAATAAAGCCTTCAGCCGTGAAAATAAGAATATTAGGAGACAAAACAAATAAATCTTTTTTAAAAGTTCAAAGAAAAAAATTACATTGAAAATGTAAACGATCGAGTAAAATGGAACAAGATTTTTTGTTATATGATTAAATAAAGGCGGAGGAGTATATGTTTAGAGAATGTGCATCGACTCCTCTAAACTTTTCTCTAAAATACACTTATAATAATCAATTTTTCTTATTTATGGAAATTTGCTTTTTATGTATGTCTTTTAGCAGTTTGATTATTATTAAATCAGCATTAAAAATCAGTATTTCGAAAAAATTTAATAATGAAAAAGAATAGATAAATAATATAGGGAGAGTGCAATTTGGGATGTGTGCAAATTAACTTTAAAAGGCTGAGGATTATTTTAGGAGGCTGAGAAAAACATTATTTCATTAATTTTTAACTTTTTCACGCCTATTATAAATTTTAAGAAAGCTGATGCACATGCTCTTAACCTCTTATACTCTATGGCATTTATTTGATTATTTTCATTTATATAAAACAAATAAATGAAGGGAGTTGTTGTTTGTGTACATATGATTTGTTAAGATTTAAGAATATATAGTATATCTATAATAATTTCCGCCGACATAAACCGCTTTTTGTGCAAAATATTTAATTATATTTGTTGGAATAAGTAGGTCCTTTCTTCTTCAAATGCCCATCCCAAAGCCACGAGCCATCATTCACCGCTTTTATTATGTTTTTCGGTGTCAAAATTCAAAACAAAAGCCTACATATTTTTACATTTTTTATATAAAATTTCCACATATTCTAAATGATCAATTAAGTTCCACATTTTAAAGTCATATTCCCCATTGACGCATTTTGAGGAGACATTTATTGAAGTTATATTACTCACATAATTATTTAGTTGTGTTTAAGAAACCAGATTTAAATGATAACTCAAACAAAACTACACTTCAAGCATTAAAAGCCAATGCATTACCAGGCCGGGCCCTCAGGGGGCCTGGGCTGGAGCGACTCGGGCCCGGGCCTTTGGGCCCCAAATTAAGAATGATTTATATATATAATAGTAGACGTGGCTATCAGAGCTTGGGGTAAGATCCGGGGGGGCCGGCATAGGTCGGACTGGATTTGGCCAGCCCCACTAGGCCCTGACTATTTCAAACCCCAATAAATTAGGACGGCCAGAGTTGGGCCTCCGGCAGGCGGGTTGGCCCCGTATTCGGTGGGTATTGGGGGTTCGGCGTCAGGCGTTATTAACGTGGTGCAGAGCATGTCGCGATGCCGCGTTAACATATTCATTCTTGGTATTAACGTGTTACTTTTTAAAAGTGCAGTGCGTTGTCTACAAAATGGGCTTGATGTTGAGCTTGAAATCTGATAGTGTTGATTTAAAAGCAAATGATACCCACATTAACAACAATTACAAGTGAAATCAAATCACGAAATCAAAACATAATATTCGAAATTAAAAAAACTATTAGGCTGCGCCAACATAAAACTAAATTGTTCGAATACTAAACATATTATAATCAATATTAAAACACATTATTCATGAAAACATGTTTTCAAATTGAATCGCATTGCTCTGCTACGCCCTCGGCCTACTCATATTTCGCGTTAAATGCGCTCATAACCGCGATCACATGCGCTCACTAACTGCGGCCTTGCGTTTCCCGTATCAACTTTGATCTTTCGTTATCTTGAGCGGCTTTAACATGTTAGCGTGTCGGTTCCCGACATTGACATAGCTCTGTCGGTTGATCCGGGGAGCGAGGAGGACTCACCCTTCTCCGGCTCATTGACCGTCGGTGTTGGCGACAAAGTAGGAGGTACCCGTCCGCTTTGGGGGGAGTAGCGGTTGTTGAACCTCGCGCAAATCTTGAACATCCGGTAAATGTTGAGCACTCAGGTGAACCCATGTCTGCGTCGCATGAAACGCATTTGTCGATGATTGCGCCCCATTTTAGAGTCATGCCCAAAATCCAACCCATCTACGTTCTCGATAGGAACCCTTTTATTATTAAGCTAACAAATGAGAGAGATAATCATGCCATATTGAAGGGTTGGCTTGGCTTTGATAAACGTATGTTAAAGTATCAGCGTGACATATTAACCCCATCGCAAATTCAATATAGACCACCAACAAGCGAATGCAAACAACTTGAGATTCGGATGCTTGACTAGTAGATGGCAAAGAATCTTTGGATACAACTTTCCAAACAAGTTTTTGTATACCATTCAAATTATTCTTATACCTTATGCTTCTTTCTTAACTCTTGGGTGTTGTTAAGCTCTTGGACACATTAACATGTGTGACCGGCCGGATAGTGCACCGTCCACTCCCTAGGGTAATCTCCAGCGCCCATTAAGCATACCAAATGTTTTTTGTTAAACCGGTTTCCGTTATAATATCCGTAACTCCATCGATATTGTAGCGACAGTAACACTCCTTTTCGCTATCCATTTATAGCGATTGAGCAGTTCATAAAACTTATACACACAATGAAGGATACGAATTACTAGTAAAAGTAGTAAATGTGCTAAGTTTGGCGCAATCTAAAAATTGAATAAAAAGGTGCGAAGTGACCGCCTTGATTTCTCTTTCGTGAGAGTGCAATCGCCCGTATCTTAGTACCTCCTTTCATACCGAACTTCCTCGGCCATTGCACCCCCATGGCACCCTCTTGTGGTGATTTGTGGTGGTGACTCGTGTTGGACTCTCCTCCCGTTTCTTGTTTGCAATTCATGATTTCATTTTGGGAGCTCTTTTTGGTGCCCGTTTAGCAAGTGATGCCCAATATAATGTAATTAACTAATTGAAAGATGATTTATAGAGAATTGAAGGTGAGTTTGAGAGAATTTTGTTTTTGGAGTTTGAAAATTGAGGAATTGTGTTTTGGTGAATGTTTGGAACCTATTAATAATTTAAAACGACTTCGCGACGAATGCCGGGTATAAATAAGCGATACCGCGTTTAATCCCCGAACTTACGCCATTTTTTAGGATTAAGCGTGGTACCGTTATACAGAACACGGTACCACGTTTAATCTAAAAAAACAACGCGCTTTAGTTTTTTTTTTTGCGTTTTCGGATTAAGCATTAGTGCCGCGTCTTTATTAATATGATCTGCGTTGTCAATAAGTTTAAAGAACAATAGGAGAGTCTGTTGTATGGAATAAAAAGAACATTTTATTATTTTAAGCCGTTCCACAGTTTATACTACGTGCGAGCCGAGGAGTTTACATGAGTTTCCTTAAATAATAAAAAGTTATTAAATTCTGAGAAGCTTAATTCTAATCATCATAAATTAATTCATCTTGAACTCTTCTTTGTCGGAGTCTTTTTCAACATCTATTGTGTTGCTCTCTTCGGCTTCTTCAATTTCTTCCTCAATGTCACTAAGATCATCGAACATATCTTTTCCCTTCGTTCCGTATTTGTGTCTTTTTATCTTCTGCGTCCTATGCTTTCGACGCCGTCCGATCCTTGATGCACACACATGCTTGATCGTAGAAACATGAGATCGCGTCTTTGAGTGTATTGTAACCGCCATGCTAAATGCGGATTCAGCGGCTATTAGAGCATAAAGGGATAGAAAATATTTCTTTGCCATCTTAGATAAGACCGGAAGCAGGCTTCTGCTTTCGCCCGCCATTTTAATATATCAGAAAAGGATTTTTATCGTTATATTGACTCAATTCAAAGTTAGTAGATAAATATTGAGTTGACTCGTTAAATTGTCTTGTGGGCGATTGGATCAATTCACTACAAAGCTTGTAACGCATTTCTAAGGTGATCATGTTGACTTAAGTATTTTGCTCCCGTGCAGGTATGCGATTAAAACTTTGTATACTACTTGAAGGTGTGGAGTGCCTTGTCCATTGCTTGATTGGTATTTGCTATACATGTTACATACATATACGTTTAAAATTCCGTCTTACCCATTTTTGAACATCAAAACTCTTTAGTTAAGGATTAGTAAAGATTCACTGTATCACGATTTCACATAGAAATTAAAATGCTTTAATTTAGCGTTAGGATCCAAGATTATACCAATTGCATATATGCATGTGGGATAGGATGAAAATATTTTAAAACTTATCTTCCATATTAAGATAATATCTGTAACGTAATCATTTCTATGTTTAGTCATATGAATGGAGAGAGATTAGGCACATTCTAAAGCAAAGGCGAATATTTGGCTCAGTTGAGTTGGAAAAACTTTAGTATAATCTTTAAGTGAAACCACAGAAACTTAAGTAATTCATAACAATGTTCCGATTAGTATGGTGGTACATAATACTCACCAATCGGAGCATACTTCTCATATAAAAAATCAGATTTCTTCGCTATCACAATATATCTCTGGCCCAGTAGATCGTAAGTCGAGTTCCATCTAGTTTCACAATCCAAAATTAATTTCTTAAACTTAACTGGAAGCCTCAGCCAATTTTTATATTCATGTCTTAACACCCGCCATTAACAACAAAATTAATGGCTTCTGAATTAGTAAAATAAACTCATCCCCAAACAACTTTTTATTCCATCTTTTGTAAGCCCAATTGAGAAGGGCGTGGCCTTAAACATCTAACATGAAAAAGTTCACTAAAAATCCGGTTTAATAGGCCTCTTTAATTTTTGATTGAAGCGGTATTAAGCTGATGCATTATCAAATGTAAATTGAAGTAATCTTATTCAAACATTTGTAATCATTGGCACATCTTGAAGTATACCTTCCGAAATTTGATATTTGTTATGTTTAGCAATCGATCTAAAATATATAATTCTCGCTTTGCAGCAAATCTTGATCGATCAATGACGTATTACGCATTATATCAAAATCCAAAAGACACCAATATCGCTTCATCGAACACATTTTATAAAGGCAAATTCATAAAGTGTTACACAAGCTCTCTTTCATTTTTAAAATATTTAAGCGTAGGTTAGTAAAGTAAATGCGAGGGATACGTATAGCTCGGGGGATTAACGACATTTTGAATCCATTTAGTAAAAAGCATCATCCACAATAAGTTAAAGGCAAAGAACTGCGATTACAAATTTCATAGTTTTAATCCTATAAGCCGAATCTTGAAAAAAAGTTAACACGGTTTGGATATCAATAGTTCATGTGTACCTCGCGTATCTTTAGTGATCTTATGACCGCTAAGTGTCTAGCAGATGAGCCGATTCCCCCGCTTTACTGTCCATTTTCGATAGAGTAGCGCTGATTTATACAGTTGGTTGTTTTCAACGTCTCCATTAAAATATTTCCAAATCCATGAAGTTTTTTTATTTCGTTAGTAGTATCCCAGTAGCGGCTAGATTGAGAGTTAATAATGGGTAGCAGATTCGGCCCATACGATCAGCATCCTCTAAATTAACATAATCATTAGACATAGACATACTAGCCTTTGATCATTTTACAAAGATGCGTTTTGATGCCATTAATTTAAAACAACAAATATCACAATTTATAAAAGTTGATGAAATATCTTGAGCAGGAATGGACGATGTAGGATTGTAGATTATAGATTGGAATGAACAAGGCCACGTCTTGAGATAGAATCCTTAAATTTCAATATAATTAACTTCAATAGAGATTTTGAGATTGCTTGTTATTCTTTTGGAATTTAACACAAATGATTGTGAATTGTGAGAAATGAATGAAGGTATTATAAAACTTATGAAGCCTGCCATGATTTTTTTACTTTACGCAAGCAATAAGCGTGGTACCGTTTGATAGAGCGGTACCACGTTTGATACATCTGATAGCGTTATTACAATATAGGCGTTACAAAAGCCGTTAGTTTATGGCGATGATGTAGTTTAAAGCCCAACGATGCGCGTTTAAACTTAGAAAAATGGTCGAGGAATGCATTATTATTAATTTATTATAGGGACAAGCGTGAAGTGCAGTTTGGTGATACTTGATGCTGCGTTAGGCGTCGGCACAAAAGTGGAAACCGAGGCAGGCTCAGGCGTGCTTCGCCAGGCGGGTCGGGCCGGTTTGTTAAGGCGTTGGGCAGGTCGAACATGTTACCGGGGCTAGGCTAGGATTCGTTAGTCACGGCTATATAATATAGTATATATAGGCTTAATAATTAAAATGTAGAAGTAATGCAGTGGATTGATAACGTCATGTGAAGCGAAGGTCTTGAGTTCAAGATACCAAAGTCATGTTAAAATCAACGTATGTTTTTGTCAATTTTAACTCCACATATTATTTTTAGTTTTGAACATTTAGACTATGATGCTTCTTTTTCAATCAACATATGTTTTGTTCATTTCCTCTAATTGCATGAATCCTTGTCCTATAGTGTAGAGTACTTATGTATCATTTTTTCAAGATGATTGAAATTTTACATAGAACCACTGGTAGGTTGACAAAATTATATATTTTAAAACAACTTAACTTTTTTCAATTCTGTTTTTTTTCAATGATGATTATAGTGTTATTGGTCAAACTAACAAATTTTTATATTAATTTTTAATTATCAAAATATAAGATATTTAAACTTTTTTGTAACAACTTTAATCATTTATGTCATTATATTTATATTTACTTTTTGATAATGATTGTTCATCGACTAAACTAAGAATAAATTTTGTATTGATTTTATAATTAGGAGGTCCGTCCCAATATTGATAAAAATTTTTTAAATTATCCTGATAAAATATATTTTAATTTTTCTAACAACTTTAATAATTTATTTCATTACGTTTATATCACTTTAGCATGGGCGGTACTTTGTAAAAGTAGGCGAGCCCACCCTCATTTAAAAAAAATCAACTACTATATATAAAAATAAAATTAAATTAAATAGTTTAAAATAATTAAATAATTATTGTGTTTCTTAGTATAATAGGAGTACACTACTTAGTTACTTACATCATTTTGTGCCATTTGTCTGATCAGTTGATCATTGTTATAAGTTTGTGAATTCACTTTTAGGCCTTGACAAAAATTTGTATTATCAAATAATATATATGTGAGGGATTTGCATTTATTGTCTAAATACCTTTTTATTACCATATATAATATTATAGAATAACTAACGGATTATAAATTTATGAATTCCTTTACCATATATAATATTATAAAATAACTAACGGATTATAAATTTGTGAGTTCCTTTACCATATATAATATTATAGAATAATTAAATTTGTAAGTTCTTTTACCATCAATTGATTATTTTACTAGTTATTTGCTTTTGTATATTGATAGAGAAATAGTGACGATTTTAAGTTTAATTAAGTTAATGAAAGTCTAATATTAATTTTTATTTATTTATTTGGTCTACTCTATAATTTTCTCCTGACTCCGCATAATCAAATCATTTGCAGTTGAATTCATTCGATTAAGGTTGCTGAAGAAGACTTGACTTAGGGCATGTGTTAATCAAATTGGAAAAAATAGCACATGACCAGCACGTGACTAACTAACGGCTAATACAAAGAATGAAGTGAGGACACGTGTAGCTGCATCAGTGGTCCAGAGCAAGCTGAAGCCTCGGCGGTTAAATTAGTTAGGATAGTTGCATCTTAGCTTATCCTAATCCGATCAAGCTCAATTATTGATTGTTGAATCTTATCTTGTAATCTATCACTTTAGAGTTGGCTATATATACATACTAACTACACATTTTGTAATTCAGATTTTGAGAATACAACAAATGAAATTTCACTTCTTCTTCTTCTAGTAGTTCTAGTTGTTTAAAGCACATTTTTAGTTCTTGTTTGTTTACATTCTCAAGTTCTTTAGCATACAATCGTCCATTAGAATTGTGGCTCGGAGGAAGAAGTTTGTTGGCTTCATTCCCCACCCCTTGGCTAGTTACGACCTTACAAGTTGATTGTAATAGTTAATTTTATTTCCATGAATTTTATATTATTGTTATGTTTTTAATAATATCCTTAGTTGGTGAAATAAAAAAGCATTACTCCGTAAATATGTTGGCAATTTGGCATGATGCATATCGATCTAGAAAAGGCACCTTTTAAAATGTAGTAGTAATGTTTAGAATATTCGATGAATTTTACAGTGTCGCATACCTACAAGAAAACATGAGCTAAAAAGATTAGCTTATGAACAAAAATTTAGAAATGCAAGTTGAAACTAAAAACTAAAAAGTTGGACAGTTGCCCAACAATCAAAAACTTTCAACCCTTAAAAAGTATGTAGAGCATCTTTATTAGTTTTGAAAAAGAAAGTCAACCTAAAGTCCATGCTATTTACTTTTACTTTTATTTGCAAGCTTCTCCTTAATCAGTCAAAAAATATAAGAAAAAGATATTGACACATCTTAACTAATTTTAATACTCACTGTAACATTTGAATTCGCATTCGAATGATGATAAATAATAAGGCATTTTTTTAGTGCATTGGATATAAGTTACGGAGAATTGATATGGCGATTTTTTTCTAGGGTTTTTCTCTAATGAATCTTTTTAAGCCATTATTTTATTTTACTTGTCCTGTCTTTATTGCAATTTTTTCACATGAGATGAGACATAATATGTTGCATGTAATTTGCTGATGATACCTTATTATTGGGTCAAGCCACTATTGAGGAGGCGAGGAGTTTTAAACGTATCCTATCGATTTATAGTGGTCTGGGCAGTTGATTAGTGTGCAGAAGTCTACGCTTCTTTTTAGCCCAAATGTAGATGGGGCTATTAGGATTGGTATTTCAGGTATGTTAGCGTCGCGAGATTATAATTAAATGGTAAGTATTTAGATACTCTTATTATTGGGCATCAAAGAAGAGGTTTTTTCTTAGATGGATTTAATTCGGGACAAAGCGCAAATTGGAACCCTACATTACTTTCTACAGTAGAGAGGGAAGTTTTTATTACATCGATTATTCTGTCGATAAAACATACGATACAGTCTTCAAATTGCCAATTTCAATTTGCATTAAGAAATTGGCAGCTATTACATCTAATTTCTAGTGGGGATCGGATCCGGACAATAATAAAAAAGATCACGTTGGATTTCGCGGAGTACTCTTTGTCTATATGGGGCGAGGGATTAGGTTTCGGGACACCGAAGATTTTAATCGAGCGATGTTGTGTAATGAGCTTGGAAATTGATGTAGAAGCAGTTATTTGTCCAAAGGTTCTCAAGGCACGTTATTTCCCTCAGGGAGACTTCTGGTCAGCGGGCAAAAAACCAAGCTATACATGGCGGAGTATCCTGTCAGTCTGAGACCTCGCAAGACAAGGAACATATTGGTAGTTAGGAAATGGGCATAATATAAATGTATGGGAGCATAAGTGGCTTACACATACAGGCAATAAACAAGTTATAACACCTTGTCCTGATGGATTTCAATCATTAACAGTTGCAGAGTTAATGGATTGTGAGGCAATCCTACAAATGCCATTAAAAAGGGCAGATGTACCTACCTGGGATTGTAGTACTTCACAGTGAAATCAGCATACCAGTTAGCAAACAAGTTGACAAAAAATTATGTAGACCGGCCAGTACAAATTCTGCAGGGGTCTAGTGGGTTATATGTGTGGGTGGGTTTGTTTGCTGATGGGCTTGATGGATTATTGACTAATTTCTAGTTGGTATGTAGTTTAAAAGGCCTTGGTATTTGCATGGGCTATTGATGCTTATTATTGATCAGTTTATAGGCCTGAGAACAATAGTTGATGTGATATGGTCGATTGATCTTGTGAGACTTTGGGTATAATTTCTATATTAATAAAAATATTGCCAACTTCAGTCTAACATTTAATGCTTATTATCCTACGGAGTATACAACTTCAAATTAGATTATACCATAAGCATAAAACATTGCAATTGAATGTAGCCAACGTCAAAATGAACATGATAATGTCAATTTTCAATAGAAAGATGCAACCAAAACAACCCCTTATACCTTTATCCACTCTATTTATAGCGTTAGAGCACATACAATCTCTCGAGTTTGGTTCATCTACTACACTTTAAATATCTCTTTCTCTATTAAGTACCACTTTCTCAAGATTTTCAACTTATACCAATAATGGTACCTATAATCTCACGAATTGCATATAAATTAAGCTATACTGATATTATTTATAACTCACTTGTTTGTGTACATAATGAATGAATTAGTTAATAAAATAAACAACGCGTAGCGGCCAAAAATCGTGATTATATTACAGCGATTATATACGTTGATATAACATTATAGGAGGCCTTTCCTTGGCGGTTAGTACGTAATCAAATTCTATAATCCTGATTTGAGAATCTGTGCACCTCATATTTGTCTAACTAAAACTCTTTATTACTACCCCCAAGAAAAACAACCTCTCTAGTCCCTATACTTTTACTTAATTACGAAAATTCCCCAAAACTTTATTTCTCAAATCATTTGATGGTACACAAAACGTACAATAACCAACTACCCAAGAATCATTATTTAACGATAAACAACTCTTCACTTATCTCACTCCAAAATTAGCAAAAAAAGGACCTAAAGAAAAGGTAAAAAGGCAAAAGATTGGATTTTTACCATTTTTGTTTAAGAAAAATAATCAAGAAAATAAATTTACTAGAAGACTTTCATAAAACAGTATATTGTGAAGGTATGTTCATAATAATTTGATTATGCCATTGTACTTCATTTATTGGTTTTGTTTAGTAGTTTGATTAGAAAAAGATGAAATAATCGAATGGTATAGGGATCAAATTTCATTGTAAGGGGAAGGGGTTGGGAAATATTGTAGTTTTAAAAAAAAGATTGGATTTTTACCATTATTGTTCAAGAAAGTAATTAAGATAATAGTATATTGTGAAGGTATGTTTAATGTTCATAACAATTTGGTTATACCATTTTACCTCATTTATTGGTTTTGTGTAGTAGTTTGATTTTAGAGAGATTTTTTGTTGTGATCATCAAGGTTGAATCTTTTTAGTTTGTTTGGGTTTTTTGGTATGATTATTGACTTGGGTATGTGTTAATTTTTGTATGTGGTGAATGGTTGTGTGTAGTTTGAATGTTTGATATATGGTTGTGGATAATTGATGGGTAAAGGGAAGACTAGGGCTGTGGAGAAGGGGGTGATTGGTCAACAGAATGCTTTAGGTGTAGGGACGTCGTCGTCTTTGAATGGATCATTGGATATACCTTCAGGGCCAGTGTATTATCCAAATGAGGAAGAATTTAAGGACCCTTTGAGTTATATATACAAGATTAGGCCAGAGGCGGAAAAATATGGGATTTGTAAAATAGTGCCCCCAGAAAGTTGGAAACCCCCATTTGCATTGGATTTGGATTCATTTACATTTCCCACAAAGACGCAGGCAATTCATCAATTGCAGGCGCGTGTTGCTTCGTGTGATTCCAAGACTTTTAATTTAGAGTATTGTAGATTCTTGACCGAGCAGCAAGGGAAGAAAGTTAAGAAGAGGGTTTTGTTTGAAGGGGAAGAGTTGGATTTGTGTAAATTGTTTAATGCGGTAAAGAGATTTGGAGGGTATGATAAAGTTGTGGAGGAAAAGAAGTGGGGGGAGGTTTTCCGATTTGTGAATTCAAGTGGTAAGATTAGACAGTGTGCAAAGCATGTTTTATGTCAATTGTATCGGGAGCATTTGTATGACTATGAAGAGTACTATAATAAGTTGAATAAAGTAAAGAAGAAGAATCTTAAGAGACGACTTCAATTGGACAAAAATTTCTCTATGGAAAATGAATGTCCAACCTCTAAGAGAAGACGGAAGAACAATGAAAATGAGAGACTTGAAGTTCAGAAGGTGGAAAAGGAAGAGCATGATCAAATATGTGAACAATGTGAGAGTGGATTACATGAAGAAGTGATGCTGCTGTGTGATAGATGTAATAAGGGTTGGCATTTATATTGCTTATCACCACCATTAAAGCAGGTACCACCTGGTAATTGGTACTGCTTGGACTGCTTAAATTCCGAGAAAGACAGTTTCGGTTTTGTGCCTGGAAAGAATCTCTCTCTGGATGCTTTCAGGCGTATGGCTGACAGAACCAGGAAGAAATGGTTTGGATCTGCATCCACTTCACGAGTTCAATTAGAGAAGAAATTTTGGGAAATAGTAGAAGGATCAATTGCAGAAGTTGAGGTAATGTATGGAAGTGACTTGGACACATCTGTTCTCGGGAGTGGGTTCCCTCGAATTTCTGACTCAAGACCATCATCAATCGAACCTGATATATGGGATGAGTATTGTTCCAGTCCTTGGAATCTCAATAACTTACCGAAGCTCCAAGGTTCTGTCCTCCGTACTGTTCATCAAAATATTACTGGTGTCATGGTGCCCTGGCTTTATATTGGGATGTTGTTCTCTTCATTTTGCTGGCACGTTGAAGACCACTGCTTTTACTCAATGAATTATCATCACTGGTATGCTATCATCAATGAAATATCGAACCCTTATTATTTTGTGTCAGATTTTTATATTTTTAAATAGTAGTTACCAAGATCCACATGTTTTCAGGGGCGAGCCAAAATGTTGGTACAGTGTACCTGCTGATGAGGCCGATGCATTTGAAAAGGTTGGTTGTTGACTCTTTGTTTTCCATCTTTTCCATGCTCTGGAAGAATTTCTGCTATGACAAAGGAACACTTTATTTCTGAGGTGTGACTACGCTTTTAACAGGTGATGCGGAAGAGTCTTCCAGATCTATTTGATGCTCAACCAGACCTATTGTTTCAACTGGTCACAATGCTCAGTCCGTCTGTCCTGCAGAAACACAATGTTCCAGTTTACAGTATATTACAGGTATATTTCATTAGTGAATTTAGTTTTCAAAGTTTTCCAAGTTGAACATAATGAGGAAAAGCTGTCCCTAAGGTTTCTTGCTGCAATTATTTTATGGATAATGCATCCAAGGTTGTCTATTGTATTATAATAGTATTATGATTACTTCTGTGTACTAATTTGGCAGGAGCCAGGAAACTTCATTATTACTTTTCCTCGATCATATCATGCAGGATTCAACTTCGGTAAGCTGCTACATAACTTTTTTCTCTTACATCGTTATGTGTTGGCTACCTTATGGTTTCCTGTGCTTTTTAGATGCTAATTCTGTTGCTGGCAGGTTTAAATTGCGCGGAGGCGGTTAACTTTGCTCCTGCTGATTGGCTACCTTATGGTGGATTCGGAGCAAACTTGTACAAAATTTATCATAAAACTCCTGTTCTATCGCATGAAGAGCTGCTTTGTGTTGTAGCTAAGGTTAGCCCAGTCTTCCATTCTGCATTGGTTTCTCTGCATTTGATTGCTTTTGTCATGGTTATGGAAGGAATTTTCATTCAAAACGACGAGTGAGAGTTGTTGTAAGATAGGTATTAATGGGATAGTGTTTGCATGTACAATTGTGTGCAGTCTAAGCAAGGCTGATGTTTATATTTGCTCGTACAACAGTAAAATCCTGATTAATGGTGTTTGTTTTCCGATGATCTCCTTTTTAAGAAATCCCTTAGTCTTAAAACATACAAATATCATTCCATCTTTTCAGAATTTGTAATTTTTGCAGAATAATTATGACAATGAAGTATCCCCCTACTTAAGAAAAGAATTGCTCAGGGTTTATATCGAGGAGAGAACTTGGAGAGAGAAACTCTGGAAAAATGGTGTTGTCAACTCTAAACCTATGCCACTACGCGAAAAACCTGATTTTGTGGGCACCGAGGAGGTGTGTACATTGAATATTTATTTTCCAATCTTGCAGTGAGACGGTAGCTTCCATGCAATGTGCATATATTGATAAACTGTTGTGTTTTGAAGGACCCGACCTGCATCATATGTCAACAGTTGCTGTATCTTTCTGCTGTTGCTTGCAACTGTAGGCCAACCGCTCTTGTTTGTCTGGAGGTGAGTAATATATGCATTCGGAGTTAATTACTGGTGTTAATTTATATGTGTAATATACAGTGACTAAATTGGATCTTTGTTTTATATTTGCAATCTTCATTGAGTTTTTTATCGAAGAACTCCTATCATATTCATGCTTCCTCCAGCCCTTTGTTTCCTAATTTTTATACATTTGGAGCACTGGCAACATATTTGTGAGTGCAAGCCGAACAAGCACACTTTACTCTATCGTCTAAGTCTTGGCAAGTTGGGAGACTTGGCTCGTATTAATGACAAAGAAAGCATGGAGGCCGCTGCAAGATCACGAAAGCAGGAATCTTCTCCTGGTAGTTCAGCTGGGTTGTCAAGAAAGGTTCTGAATATAAACCTTTTGTAATGATTACAAATTTTGGTTGTTTCTTGTGGGTATCTTGATAAGATGCATGGTGGTGAGGATAAGTGACACCAAGATGTTGGTTGAATATACTAATCAATAATATGAATCCACTTTATTAGATTTTTCTTTCCTATCTTGATTATATCTTGCAGTAGTGGTATTGACAATATGTCTGTTCACAATATCTACTATTGCCTGGGATTTTTTTACTACACCTTCTAAATAATTGTTTATGTTTAGGTGAAAGGTGTTTTTAAAACACATTCAGAGCTTGCTGAAGAATGGCTGCGAAAGGCTTGTAAGATATTTCAGATGCCATACTCAGTTGACGTCTATGACAGTACATTGAAAGAAGCTGAACAGTTCCTTTGGGCTGGTTCTGAAATGAATTCGGTATGTAAATCTTTAGCTAAAATATTGCAGCTTTTGTATCATCTTTGAAATCTAGTTAATAATCTGAAGGGTAACTTCCATCTTGTACTAGGTGCGAGGCATGGCAAAGAGATTGGTTAAGGCTCGGGATTGGGCAGAATCTGTCAGAGACTGCCTTTCAAAGGCCGATACTTGGATATCACAACATAATCGGAAAGTAAAGAATGTGTCAATAGAAAATCTCAAAGAGAGAGTTACATTGGAGCGTGTCAACAAATTACTGGATTTAGATTCTTTTCCTTGTAATGAGTCCAGTCATCTGAAGCTAAAGGTATGCCTTATCAGTAATACGAAGCATTACTTATTTGTTCCTTAGAAGGGAATGTAATATTTTTCATTTAGTTGTTCTTGCAGTTCAAAAAGTAACTGTGGTTTACTGTTTTCTTACAGGGGTTCCAGATGGAAGCTAGATTGCTGATTCAGGAGATCAGATCTACTCTTCTAGTGTGTTCAAAAGTTACAGTAAGTTTGCCTTTTCTTTTGCACTGAAACAAGTCACTCTCATACATAGATATTCTATTCCAGTCTGACCCTATGATGGTGTATTCAGATGGCGGATCTGGAGATGATGTTCTCCAAGATGATCAAATTGCCAATCCATACCAAAGAAAGTGAGAGACTCTATCAAATTTTCTCTTCAGCTAAGGTATATATTAGCGGTATAACTCTATGGGGCACATGAACGAAGTGGTCTTCGCAACTCAAGAGTCTATATGTACTTCCAATATATTGATAACGAGGTCTGAATCCATATATATATATTTTTAAAGAATTCTTCGAGTAACTAGAGGTCTGCTAATGCTGAAGATATTCGAAATTTCAGCAGTGGTTCATTTGCCCATAAAAAAATTAATCCTTCTTTTAGCAATGAAAGCAAATAAAACCTTTAAGTACATTTCGCGAAAGGCTTCTGAGAGGAATAAATATATAATACTGTTGAAAACTTGCAGATTGAAAATTCTTTTGGTAATGATGTGTTCATGCCAGTTCAAAATGATTAATTATCTCTGCTTTTATTGTCCTTCAGGTGTGGGCAAGGACTGTACGAAGATGCACCTCAGAGAGATCTCCTGCATCCGTTGAGGCCAATTTCTTGTTCGAATTAAAGGCTGAGGTTGTTGAAATTATATTTTCTATTTACATTAATAGTTGATATGATATTGATTAATGGTACTAAAGGAATCAACTACCTTTTGATTTGATGTTCATATTTTTTTCTTCTTTCCAGATGAAAGACCTTCAAATCCAACTACCTGAAGGTGAAATATTATTGGACTTAGTAAAGCAGGTTGAATCATGCAGATCTCGTTGCAATCATATATTGAAGGGTCCTATTACCATGAAGGTTAGTTAGAAGCTCTTGACCTCTTTCAGTAAATAAGTCTCATGGAACTGGAATTTTAATGCTCTTGTATATGCATGCAACAATCTGGTTTACAGGAAGTGAAGCAAATTCTTGATGAATTTGATGGTTTTACTGTAAACATTGAGGAGTTGAATCTTTTAAGACAATATCATGCTGAAACTATTGCATGGGTAACCCGTGTAAATAATGTTCTGATGAATATCCATGAAAGGGAGGACCAGGAATTTGTTGTGGATGAGTTAACAAACATTTATAAGGATGGTTTGTCGCTGAAAATTGAGGGTAATATTATTAAGTTTTTGCATAAGAACAACAAAGCTGACATCATTAAGATATTTGTGATTTATAATTTCTTATTCTTCTCATTTTACCAGTTGAAGACCTCCCTCGCATTGATAATGAGCTGCAAAAGGCTTCTTGGAGGGTGCAAGCTCAGAAGGTAAATTAAAGAATTACTTCTGCTTGATGCTTTTTTATTATAGTTATGTATCATGTTTGGAGTTCATTCCCCTTGATGGTCTAGCTAATAAGGGGGTAACACAAATATATTTGTGCTCATTTGTATCCTCTCCGCTTACGATATCATCTTATCATGAGGGCTAACGATGCTTTACAAGATATTATTTTTATGGTTTGACCAACATCGCTTCGTAATGCTTTGATTTCTTAATATGTATGCGTAGTTTAGATAGTTGCTTCATCTATTTTTTCATCCTTTTCATTAATTTAAGCCATTGATTTCCTTTTGGCTCATGCAGGCATTGAGCTGTAAAATGTCTATGGACTGTGTGCAGGCTCTCATGCAGAGCGCGACAATGTATACTTCGCTAATTGATTGCTTTTCAATTTATTCTATCTTTTACACTGATGAGCTTAGGTATTTGGCATACTATGTCTACCAGACTACAGATTGACCAAGAGAAGTTATTTACTGATATTTCTGGGGTTTGTTCATCTGCTGTGTCTTGGGAAAAAAGAGCTAAACAGCTGCTAGCATGTGAGGCCGAGATGCCTGAATTTGAGGACATTTTAAGGTTTCATTCTCTCTCTCTCTCTCTCTCCAAATTCTTCTATTTTTTAATTTTTATTTCTGAAAAATTGTCATGTTTCGACTTGAATCTGAAATCATAGGAGCTCCGAAGACATCTGTGTCATTTTACCGTCTCTTAACGAGGTCAAAGATATTGTATCTACGGCTACTGCCTTTCTAAATAAGTCCAAGCCATTTTTATTCCCCAACCTAATTATTTCTCGCCCCTCAAATGCCTTGCTCGGAATTGACACACTCAAGGTAATAGTTTCTGATTAGTATAAAATAATTGCATGATATTGGGAAAGATTTACTTAGTTATTTTTAAGTTGCAGGACTTGGTGTCAGAATCAGAGCTGCTTAAGGTTTCTTTGACAGAGCGATTTACAATCCGAAATGTATTGAAAAGGTTTATAGAATTGGAGCAGGATGCTTGTTCTTTGCTACATGAGGCTGAGAATCTACTAAACATCGAAAACAGAGCTTCTCCTTGTCTGGTTTTGAAACTTGAACGTCAAGTTTATTTTATGAAAGCGTGCATAGAAGCTGGACAGTCTCTGGCATTTGATTTTGGTGTAATACCAAATTTTTTAAATGCTTGTTCTACACTGAACTGGTGTTTTAAGGCTCTTTCTTTCTGCGGTGTTATTCCAGAAATGGAGGTGATTTTATCTATCCAATTATTGCATGGCTATGGTGCTATCTTTCAAACCAATTAAGTTTTCATTTTTGATAATTTAGTAAGTTGAATCATTTCGGCCTTGTCCAACTTTTTATAACGAAAATCCATTCTATTTGGTAAAAGTCAGGAAATACTTGCTTTAGTTTCTGCATCCTTACGGTATGCTACACATGCTAAACGAAAATCCCTCCCTTCTGTTTGTAGGAAGTAGAAACATCTTTGGACAATGCTGGAAATTTGCCAACGACATACTTATCCTCTCCTCTGTTCACTTCGTTAGTTGATGGAATAAATTCACTTAAGAAATGCTTGGCAATTGCTCGTAATTGTCAACGTAGACAATTCAAATTTGTTGATGCTGAAGAAGCTTTGAAGCAAGCTCAGGTGTTCTTTTTAAAGATTTCTTCATTTCTTTTGTGTAATGGGGAAGTTTCTTGGACCATGCTACCCCAATAAATACTCATCACTTGTATGTAAAATAATGGTTTTTTATACTCATCAAAATTTGTCATGAACTTCACGGATGAAAACTGTTCCTTTGATGCCAAATGTAGCTCCTTTGAATGATTATATTTCTTATAACTTGATATTGCAGAAACAATGTGTGCCATTCCCTCTCGTGGAGAACCAACTTCAGCAAGTGATTCAGAAACACTCGTAAGTTTCTTCGCCTGCCTGAATTTCTATTTGCAAATAATGTGTTTTGTTCATTTTATTTTTTAAGTTGCTGATCTGCTATCATTTCATTTCCTCTTCCTGATGGTTTTTATTTTATTATTACTCACAGATGCTTCTTGAATTTTCTGGTGGTTTTATTTTATTATTACTCACAGCTGCTTCTTGAATTTTCTAGTTTGTGGTTGGAACAAGCATTCAATTTCTTTAGTCTTGATTCCCGGAGTCGTTCGCTTGCAATGCTACTGAAACTTAAGGTAATTCATAATTCTGAATCTTATATCATATTCTTCTTTCTCCGGGCTCTACTTCGTATATGAAAATATTTTGTCCATACTATATTGTTCTTTTGCTTTTTGGATTATGGAGCATTCAACTTTCTTTTATTGTTTTGTGTGTTTGAAACATATTGAATTGGATTAAATATATCAGAATAGGGATTGTTGCATCCTCTTCTATCAATGTCTTTCTCTTTCATTTTTAATTATGTCGTATATTATTTTGCATCTATTCTTTTCTAGATGTTTATGTACTTGATTGAACCATTCAGGAACTAGGAAGCTCGGATACCTTTAACTGCGCAGAACTAGACAGAGTCTTCTCAGAAGCACATAAATTAGAGATATGGATACAAAAGTGTTGGGATTATATTAAGCCTTCAGCTGGAGATTCAAATCAACTTTTAAGTCGTCTTACAGAGGTATACTTAAACTCTCATGGCGATTTGTCCTGTGGGTCTTCTAAGTGATCCTATAATGTGTCTTTGTGTGATGCTACACAGGTTGAAGCTAGTCTTGATAGGTCATTAAACATTTACATGAAGTCTAAATGCGCTGAAGCAAGAGCCTCATGTACATTTTGCTTTGCTGATGTTGAGGATCAAACATTTCATACTTGTTATATTTGCAAAGACCGGTAAGATTTCTATTTCAGTAAGCTATGCCATCTGATGAGCTCATACTGTTGATGTGATTTCTCTGAGTTGGGTGCTACAGTGCTGCTACTATCTGAATTTTCTCATTTCAGATGCCTGACACTATTGGTCATTTTTGTATTAGTAACATAGGTACACCATAAGATTATTTTCAAATATTATTTACAATGACCATATTCTTGTTTTCAGCTTCCATTTGCACTGCTTAGGACAATCAGTTTCTGTTGGGGAAGATTTAGCATGCTATGAGTGTACTTATTGCATATCTCTAACTACTGGAAAAATACCTAAAAGTGGATTTGGTCCTCTGGTATGCACTGATCGCCTAGTCCCTATTTTCATACTACTGAGACAGTTTGGACTTTTGTTTGACTTACATATATGATGCAGAGAATCCAGCAGACTTGTCCTGAACTGAGTAACCTCTCCGAGCTTCTATCAAACGCTGAGGATCTGTGTTTATGGTAATCTGCTCCTGTACTTTGGAAATACTTGTCGGTTATGTTGTTGTCAATTTAACATTAAGAAAAAAATCCTCGGGTTGGTCCCAGAATCATTGACTTGATAAATCTGTAATTGCCATTCTTGAAGAGTATTGCGACCTCCATTTCATTTATGTGAGCTAAATACGTCTACTGTGAGCTAAGTACGTCTACTGCTATTAGAACTTGGGAAGAAATTAGAAGATATATTAATAGCATAGTTGAATTTTTGGGGCTCCAGAAATGAAATGTGAGATAGAAATTTGTGACCGGAAAAATACTTGGTTCTTTATTTTTCATTATGGGCTCCAGAAATGAAATGTCAGATATATTAGTAGCATGGTCATCAGAAACTCGGGTGGGGTGGGTGCGGTATGTTGTTGGTTGTTTAGATTATGAGCGAACAGTCATCCATGTGCTCATGCTTTTGATTTCAACTATTATATCATTTCTTTTAGCTTACTGCTAGTCGGTGAATCTTCACATAAATGAATTGACCCGAATCAATTGATAGAATATGTCTGCTTTCACAGGACTGATGAAAGATCTAGACTTCATCAAGTCGTGGAGAAGGCTACAGAATGCCAAGCTTGTTTAAGTGAAATAGTGGAGTTTGCATTAGCTTATATTGATGATAATCTTGAACCAGTGATGAGAAAGCTATCTGTTGCTTTGAAGGTGATATTCCAAGGGGATTTGCAAATCTTTTCCCCTAATGTATCTTGAATGGTTCTTGTATATTTTACATAAAGGATATGATAGTTTCCTTAACAATTGTCGATTTTAGATCTGTCATTATATGCTCTCTTTCTTGGCTAATGTACTATGTCATCCAACATGCATTTTACTTTTATCTCCTAGGGTTAAGACTTAAAAGACTTACTTTCATGTAGGCAGTGGATTTGGCAAGTGTCAGTTGTTCCCAGGGAAACAGCAGACTTGATCTGGCTTTGGCAAGGAATTCATGGAAAATTAGAGCCCAAAAACTGTTAGGAGGTTCACTGAAGCCCACAATACAACAGATCCAGAGACTTCTAAAAGAGGTATCTAATTGTCTTCACATTTTTTTTCACCTCCATTGGTTGGTTTTTGCAACAATAGTATCGTTTTCCTGTAGCAGTTTCCAAGAATTTTTTGTTAAATGCCTCAAATTATCTACAGAGCATTATTTTAAACAAATAGATGTGCAATGTTAATATCAGGGGGTGTCCGATTGATGTCTGAAGTCTGCAGAATTTCTTGGTTCTTACTTGGGGTGTCCGATTGATGTCTGAAGTCTGCAGAATTCTTGGTTCTTACTTTCATTTTTTGTCTTGATGTTTGCAAATTCATTAATGTGTCGACCACTGAAAAGGCCGTGGGGGCGGGAAAGGGGGGTTATTTGCATTTCGAAATGGAATGTTCATCAAAAGATTCTGTTATTTGAAGTGAAATGGTTTCAATCATTGTTATCTCTGTCCTCTTTTCTCCCTTTTAACAATTTCTCTATTTAAGGTGCAGCAGTAGAATTCTTAGTTCTGGCTCTCTCATGCTCAAGCGATTTCACCATCACACATACACAACACTGTCATGTTAATAACTAGGCATACAATGGATAATTTAAGAAGAACGTTAATGGAATTGAACAATCTTATCACTAGTTTTCACCACCAACCGCAAATTCTCTCATATTACACACTTCATGTTTGAACATACACAACAATGCTAAGTTATTGATGAATTGTACATTAAATAGAATAGTGTGTGTTATGGTGTATTCATATCAGTATGTTTTGACATCGTCGCCCACAAGATGACTAGAGCCACTCAAATTCACAGGGACGGACTGTAAACATACCTTTGGAAGATTGCTTCAGTCTGAGGTTAACAAAGGCGAAGAATGATGGCAATCATTGGGTTGAGAAAGCCAAGAAGGTCCTTTCACATTCTTGTTGCTTTGTGATATGCATCCTGAATAAGTTGTTGAACTGGCTCCTATTGAAATTCTACCTCATGCAGGTCTCCATGGATGGAGGTGCACTTGGACTGGATAAAGTTTTCGAGCTCATCGCTGAGGGCGAAAACTTGCCTTTGCAATTTGACAAGGAACTTGCGGTAATTTTCTTCTACTCTTTCGTTAAGGAAGAATACATGGGACACTACTCTAATTTACTTGTACAGTTATTAAGGGAAAGAAGTATGCTCTACTGCATATGTCGGAGACCCTATGATCAGAGACCAATGGTTGCTTGTGATAAATGTGATGAGTGGTATCATTTTGATTGTGTGAACCTAGCGACAGCCCCCAAAGTGTACATTTGCCCTGCATGTGATCTCCAAGTGGAAGAGTATCCATGTTCACCTTTGCTGGTGCCCCAGGACAGGTAAATACTATCCATCTTTATGTTCTATACTTCTATTTGAAGTTAGTGCTTTCAGCAGATTTATCTCTTGTTGTCTTCTACTGTGTTTTATATGACTAGTTCAACTGGTATTGTCTTGAATATTCTTTTGTTTCTTCTTTCATAATAGTTACATCATTAATCTAATTGTATTTGATGCTTTAATAGGTCTTCTGGGTACAAATTTGTAGAGCCTCAAACACCGTCCCCGCGGAACCGTTCAAGTGGTCTTGAGCAATCGTTTCGACGAAGCAGAAAGCCTATGAGAAGAGTAGCTAGAAAGCGCTTAGAACTTGGGAGTCTTTCTCCTTTCATTTATGCACAGAATAGTTGAGCCTGTAGTTAGCAGTCTCTCATTCAATTTATTAAATTGGTTATTTGTTTCTTCTGTTTTGTATTAGATTCTTCTTTCTTCCCTTTGTTTTTCATTTCCTCATAAATCTTCACTACCCTTGTTTGATTTGAGGGAAGAAAAATAGTGAGGAAAGAAAATTTTGAATGCAATATGGCACTTGTGACAAAGAAGGTGGGAAGTGCAAGGTTTAAATGTTCCAAATGGAGTAAAGTTTAGGTACTCATAAATTAATGGGTTATATTGGTGACTGGACATTTGTTATAACAATTACACTGATGTTCTGATATTTGGCTCTCAGCTGTCATAAAATATTTGTTAACAATACTCGGTATAATGTTAAAATTCGTTTCAATTCATTCTAATTGACGTTTTTGTGGTTGAGCTAGAACAATTACATTGATTGAAAGAATCTGAGAATGAATAAAAGGTTTGAACAGTAATAAAAGGCATGCTGCAACTTTAAGGAAAACAACAGTTTCCAATGCAGGATATATGAATTGTAGTAACAGTTTCTCATGACAAGCCCAGCAACTTCTTCACATCTCTCTACAATAAAAGTAAAATAGGAAGAGATGTTGAGACCAGGCAATTAAGGATTGATGGTTGAAAACAAAAAAGAGATTTGAGCACTTCATTCAAGAAACTTGTGAAATGGTAGAATGACATGAAAGAAGAGAAAGGATGAATGATTTGGGGTGATTACCTTATCAAAAATTGGTTACCTACACATAAACAATTTGCACTAAAGAAATGGTACTACAATTGAAGCAAAGATCTCACCCTTATTTTGTTTAGTTTACTGTTATCTCATAGATTGATTCAGGCTGGTTATTTTATTGGTTTGCCATTTTGTTCTTTTGCAGACTAGTCAATTTCAGACCAGCAAAGCTGAACTAGTTGAGCAAAATGCAGGGCAAATGCAGTTTTCCCATAAAAACATAGTTTTTCTTTTTATATTAAACGATGAGATGACTCGAACCCTGAATAGTTCGTAACTACTAAATTATGAAATTTTACACTAAATATTAGATAATTACATCATAATTATCAAAGTGTTCGTAATACCTGAAAGATTCGGTGAATATTTAATTATCAAGAAATTGACATTATTATAAATAATGCTAAAAAATTAAAAAAATACGTGGGACGTGGTGATATGGATTCATGTAAACGTGTTGTGCATTCTTGAGGTAGGTTGCTAATTGATAGCTTCCAACATTGACTTGTGTTAATTCACCAGTCGGGGAATCTTTATGTTACGTTTTGTGCGGCCATTTCTACCCATTCTGAACTTGATATAATTAGTAAAATATACGTGCATGTATTTATCTTGAAAACGTTTAAACTCGAAATAAATAAAGTAATTAACTATTTAAGTAAATTTATAAATTATACTTTTGATTTATATATAATTCATTTTGTTCATAGTTATATGATCCCTTAACTTTTTAATAATAGATTTAAAAGTTTTGTTATCATGCGACTCTTCATTTTCAAGGTTTAATAAAATAATGTACATTATGTAATTTTATTTATTGTTAGAAAGCTTATCAGCTTCTCTCTTTACCCAATAAAAAATACACGCTTATGTTATTTTATTTATTGTTAGAAAGCATGCTTACCGATTGATTAGTAGTATAAATTGATAAGCCCAGTTCTCTTATTTAAGTTTATTTTATGTATTCATTTTAATATATTTAATAATTAATGATTGATTCAATAATATTTGCATAAAATTTAATAATATCAATATTTTTATGAAATTATCTCAATTTTAGCCATGCAAAACAACCAAAGAGAAGGGCCAGCGCGTTAGATGTACGTTGTTCGAATGTAAAATACTCCAAATGAATTATATTTGAAAGTTAATGGAATAAAAATGACATGCTCTTTTTTAGCTATATTTTGTGCAATAATTTTTTTAATAAAAAATGAAACCTCAATAGTATATATGTGATTAATATTACTTAATATGGCAACTTTTAAAATTTTGACAATAAATTTCTTAATATAAAATGTCACAAGAAGTCATTCAAATAGAAGAATAGAGTATGAATTTGTACGTCGAATGTTCATCAATAAAGTAGATTATATACCAATAACATACATACTCATGCATGTATTTTTTAGACCATAATATCAATGAATTATATTTCATATACAGTGAAAACTAATATAAGTATTATTATGACAATATACTCTTATTTATTTTACTAATTACTACTGATAAATATTGAAGATTGAATTTTTAATTTTTCATATATTGAATTCAACTCTAATTAATTATTGCATCTATAATTTATAGATAAAGATATTTTATTGGCTAAAACTAACATATTATATATATTATAATAAAAAATTGAAATAAAATATAAAAGAATACATTACTCTCTCCATACTAAATGATTTCCATCTTAAATGATTAATGTCAGCGATTTAAGTCATGGCCAAGGTGTGAAACTTTTATGCATTCATTCATAAACATAATTTTGATTTGAATATAATTTAATATCATTAAAGTACAAAATATTATTATTTGGTAATTTTCACCAAATATTATCTGTGAAATAAAAATATTTGGTCAGATATTTAATATGTAAAAAATCAATTGAACCTTGACCAATCTATTAGGGGAGACAAGGAGTATTAGATATGTAACTTGACACTTTTGTTATTTCAATTGTTGAAATGTAATACAAAATATCACATAATAATTCAGATATATATTCTTTAAATATCACATAATAATTTAGATATATATTCTTTAATCGTAATTTTTTGGATTAGAAAAATTATTTTTTTAATTTATAATTGAATAATTATCATATTAATTCATTGCATTAAAATGAAATTTACTTATTGTAATGATAAAATTAAAAAAAATCAAAGACAATATTCAAACCATTTTATCTGTTGGTAAAGATGTTGAGTTTTTTGTAGGTAACTCCAACTATGTTTGCATTGTTATAGAATTTTCAGGCAAAAAAATTTTGACTCATTAATTATTGAATTGCTATATGAGTTATTTGTAAAATTTTAGAAACATATTTTCCATCAAGAGTAGATAACTCCAAATATGTTTGAATATAGAATTTTTAGATAAAAAAATTAGGACTTATTAATTATTGAATTATTTTTTTTATGAGTTCTTTTAAAATTTTAGAAACATATTTTTCCATCAGTAGATAACTCCAAATATGTTTGAATTGTTATAAATTTTAGGTAAAAATTAGAACATTAATTATTAGATTATTCACAGAGTCATTTTTTGAAATTTAGAAACGTATTTTCCATTGATAGATAGACAATACTATAATGAGTAATAGTTATTAGTAATGTGAAAGGGAAGAAATCAGCTGACTTTTATAAGTAGAAGGATAGGAGGATGTTCATTTTCAATATTTTAGGATTAGAGACATAATAATCGTCTTTCGAATATTATCTTCTAACCAGATTCAAAATATTTACCAAAGAATTTTGCTTTTAAAAGACAAAATTTTATATTTTCATCTTTAATGATCAAAATTATTAATAGTCAAATATATTCAGAAAAACATAAATGACAGTGTTTTGAATTCGTCTAGTATTATATCTGAAACAAATATGATTTGATAAGGGGCATCTTGAAAAGATTAAAAATGATCGTGCATCAAATTAATAAGATAAGAGTGTCCTTGTAAAAGTGTTCTGAATCAGGAAAGCCAAAACCATTAAATACAAATGAGATAAGAACATGTACTGTAGTAATATATGTCATTTTTAACTGAAAAATTGCAAGATCAAACAAAAACTAGAACATAAAATACAAGTGATCAATATATAGAGGGAAGACAAAAAACATTAAAACTACTTAAATAAATTATTTTTATTTATTGAGGGAGGACCGATTACTATAATTTATGTAAAATAACTTATAATTACATGACATACTCTAAATTTGTTAAATTGAAGAAGTATAGTATTTAATCTCTTCTAAAACAAATGCGTTGGCAAAAGATAAAATTATAAAATAAATAAATAAAGAACTTCATAATAAATTTAAGCAGTTCTCGTTATTGATTATCAGAAAGGGCAACATTAATTCAAATCTCCTTTATCTAATTTGCAGCAAAAAGAATATCCAAGATCTTGAATAACATTTTATTATAGGCTTATGGTATCCAAGGAAAACACAAATCAAGGCTTGCTTTCTATGTAATCCTAATTTTTTTACAGAACTAGAATTTACTAGCTAAATTGGAATAGGAGGACATTACTAGTATGGAACTTAGGTATTTTCAGGTTACAGTGGAGGATTCCCCCCATGGTCATGGTGAAGGTGAAGGTGAAAGCGAAAGCTCGGCCCACGCCAACGAGGATGCCTTGAGCTCCGCGGAAACAGTCGTGTCTATGCTGCTTTCGAGCACGGTGCATATTTCTTGCATATTGGTTCTGTTGTTGGGTGTTTGATGGAGGCATCGATTCACCACCTGGCAAATCACAACGAGTTCTTCGTTTATGAAATGTTTCAACTCGGTATCTACGAGGCCAGATGCTACTTCTGGCACGTCAAGATATTCTTTTGCCTGCAGACGAGAAAAGGAAAGTGTGTTACCCAAGCTGATGAAGCTACAATATTTCATGATGTACACAAATGCTAGCCCAAGCGCCCCCAACGCATGAAAATAACATGGAAAAAGTTGGACCACGTAGGGAACAAAGAGGTTGTTCCTCTCAATGATCTTGCAACCTGTGAACTGTGACCTTAGGTTCATGGTGGCTATTTCATTCTTCAGTTATACCAAGTGTACTTCTCATTTACAATAATAGACCGGAGAAAAAATTTGAAGTGCGAAGGAGGAAAATTCTCACCCAATCAACTAAGCAACCTTTTTCCTTGCTGTATGGGGTTCTTCCACTGACGATTTCCAGAAGCAATACTCCAAAAGCGTATATGTTACCCTCGAAGTCCATATGTCGTCGTTCCATTGAATTTGGAAGAACGCATATATCACCTTGATTATTTATAGAACTGGCATTCTTTTCTGATCTCGAAAGAATAGTCTTCCAACTTTCGAAATCTACTAGCTGTAGGGAATTTGTTAAAAGGAGTATGAATCTTTAAAAATGGTTATTGCAATGCATGATCATAAAACGAAAAAAGAGTTTTCAAATCACCTTGGGAGTAAAATCTTCTGTGAGATATATGGAGTTAGAATTTAGTTCTGAAATGGTAAAAGGAGGGTCGATTTCTGTGTGAAGATACTTTAAACCCTTGGCTATTCCAATAGCGATTTTCATTCGTCTTGTCCAAGATAACTGGCATCCATCTCCATCTTCAATTGACATAAACATACTCAGTCCGAGAGTCATAGACATGTCGAAAAACAATTAGGAGTTTAACAGAAAGTGAGATACACAAGTTACTCACAATGAAGATGCTCATGCAATGTCCCATTTGATGCATATTCAAATATCAAGATCCGAGTGAATGGACTGCTCTCTCGACAATATCCAAGTAACTTTCCGATGTTCTCATGATTTAGTCTTGCCAAATCAGCAACCTATATTAATGGAACTGATCTGTGAGGAAGTCAAAATTACAACATTGAAGGTTGTAAATCATTCATTACCTCTTTTTGAAAATATAGCTCCAGATAGCCGGTCCAATGTTCCTCTTCGATACACACAGATATCACAGCAATCTCTGGCCCACCTTTCATTGTGCCTTTGTATATAAGGCTGTCAGGAGAGGACTCGATAATATTGCTGAAATCTTCACATGCTACTTCAAGTTCTTGTATGCTGTATCTCATAACGTCTTTCAGCATCTGCGAGTCTTCTCAGATATTTTTCCCAATTAGCGACAAGCATGGGAGGTGCTTCAAGCAGCATCTAATGGTAGATGCCTATAGCTAGTGCTAACTCATCAGGGATGAGATACCTTATAATAAAGTAAACAAGACAGCGTGGAAAGACTAACCTATGTACACTGCTTGATAATTATTCTGACTTCCTGACCTTTTCCAAGGGATGACAATAGAAGCTTTATTCTTGAACTTCTGAAGAAAAGTGAAAAGGGCCACAACAAACAGAGAACCCACTATTACACCTATTCCAATCTCTAGGGCCAAAAGCAAGGCATGCTTTGATGTCGTAGCATGACGTTTAGGAATATCTGCCACCAGATGGTTTTTTGGATCAAATTCAGAATGCAATTTAGCATGGGTAGCAGCACCAACTGTACGACACACACAAATTATCAGCATCATGCTTGTATCATAAGAATGTTGATTGATGAGACAAACGGAAGAGTGTTGCGATTATGTAAATATTTGTACTAGACACTAAACCACCAGTCCACTATGGCACTATGGCTCATGTAATTTGAATCAGCAGTAACATTCGAGGTTCTGTCTGACATTCATTTAATTGTTATTTCCCTTTAGGATAGAAGACCTCAATTTACTTCGCACTACATTACTTTTAAACTCAAATGAAATAATGTGGGATATCACATACCACATTGAGCAGAAGGGCGTTGTTTGATGTCTTTGGCTTGAAGGCAATTCCCCTGGAAGCTGGATCTACACATGATAAGAGTATATCAGATCTGAAAACCAAAACAAGAGAAGGTCAAGCAGATAGAGGCAAAAAAATTCCACCTTGGGAGTCGTTCCAAACATTTTGGTATGCTTCCAACGAAGAAGTTGTATGACAAATCGGCCACTTTTAACCGAGAAGCTCGGCATAAACCAACTGGTTGTCCATTGGAAGTATACCTGATTCCAAAACACATATCAACCAATGAAACAAATGGTAAAAGAATGTCTACAACAGGGGAATCTTATTATAAGAAAGAAAGCAAGTTCAAATTTTTCACAAGCTAGAAACCAAGAATTAGAGAAATTGGACAATTCTTTATCGGACTTGAGGAGATATGGAATATATGCCAATTAGAAAATGTGTTTTTTTTTTTTAAACCCACCCACCGCTTCCTTACAATGAGAATCGAACCCGGACCTCTAAGTCACTGGAAGGCCTTCTAACCACTAGGTTGTTCGATGTTCAAAGAAAAGGCTAATATGTTTTAACTCAAATTTATCAACCTCACTTATTATATTTTTACAGGAACAAGAACATATAACATGTACATCTGAAAGATGAGTAGAATTTATTTGCTTATATTCAGAAATAGCATTCTTGAGCACAACTTATGATCAATATTAAGAGGATAAATGAAGACAAAGTTGATTGATTAATAGCGAGACAAAGTTCAGAATATTAAGAGGCTGAGAAAAGACAAAGTTGATTGAAAGCATTTAACTTCACTTACAATCCATGCATGTTAATCGTAAAATCAGAGTCGTTACTAGCAGGAACAGTTCCCCGAAGCTTATTCCTATCAATGAAAAGTTCCTCTAGATATTTCAGTTTTCCGAATTGTGGAGGCAACCTTCCTGTAAGCCCATTGGATTGAAAGTTCCTGCAAAGATCCAATAGAGGTAATTAAAATAATGTTTCACTGTGTGCAGGTACTGCTGTACTACAACATCTAACACTCAAAATTATTCACATTGTCTTGATATTTGACAGCTTTCCAATCTCATGAGGAATTGGTCCAGTTAGTTGATTTCTTCCCAAATCTACCACCTTAAGGCTTTTTAACATTCCGATTTCCATTGGTATAGCACCAATGAGCATATTGTCATGCAATATCCTAAGAGCAGCAGTAGGTAGCATCAAATCCAAATTATAAACCAAAAACAAATTGATGTATTGTCTTTGCAATGGCTAACAAGACTTACAACTCTTCCAAGGAAGATAGCCTAGATAAATTTGGTGAAATAAACCCTTTCAAAGATGCTTTCGAAATATTTCTGCATCAAATTGCAACACCATGAATTTTTAATGTTCAACTATAAGCTTTACCAGGCAGGAATAAATTGCTGTCGAAGTGTCAAACTCAGTGAAATAGATGTCATATTTCTTACATCTTAATGACATGATCTTTGGCTATGGAACAAGTTATGCCATACCAACCACAAGGCTCTGCATCTAAGACATTCCAATTTGACAATACCAGAAGAGGGTCCTCATAAATAGCTTCCTTGAAGGACTTAAGAGCATTAACTGTGCAAAAGTATACACAAAAGCGTCAGTCAACAAAAAATTTCTGCTCAACTAAACAATACCATACAAAATATCAATTATCACACTAGTAAATTATAAACAAAAGATCAAAGGTTGATCAAATAAATCCAAGTATCACTCAATGTAATAACAAATGATCACTTAAAACACATTAGTTTAATAAATCAACATATATAATCATAATCAGATATATTTGCAATCCATACCTTCATTAAATGGAAAAGCAAAGCTTTCCACAAGAATTATTCCCAATCCAATCAAAACAACAAGTTGGCACGAGCAAAAAGCTCCCATCTTTACTTCTAATAAGCAAAACTATCACAACTTCATCACTTTACACAACCCCTCCAAATGAAATGACAGTTAAAACAACAGTACCCCAAAACCCAATAATGCAAATAAAAAATACCCAGAATCCAAAAAGTGATTTTTTTTACTGGAGTTGGTTAAAAATCAATCTTTTCCAATAAACAACACAATTGGAAGATAAAGAGCAGCTACAAAACAACAGTAACTAAAAACCCAATCAAACAAAAAGCAAAAAAAAAAAAAATTACCCAAAATACAGGAAGTGAATATAATCTACTGGAGTTGGTTAAAAAATCAATCTTTTTCAATAAACATCACAGTTGGGAGATAAAGAGCAGCTATAAAACACCAATAACCAAAAACCCCATCAAACAAAAAGCAAACAAAATTACCCAGAATACAGAAAATGAATATAATCTACTGGAGTTGGTTAGAAATTCAATCTTTTTCCAAGAAACAACACAATTGGGAGAAAAATAGCAGCTACATCAAAGAAGTAATATACTTCAAGAAAAAAAGTAGTAGTATATATTACTCCAAGCAGTAGAGGAATAGGGTGCCTAGGATGAGTCGTGCTCCTAAAATTTCGAAAAATAAATTTTTATTATTATATTTTTATTTCACCCGTTATATAAAAATTTTGATTCCGCCGATTAATAACTACTAAATACTAAAAAGTAGAAAGGGTGAATCAATAGATCTAGAATGAGTAACAAACTGATTTCACAGTGCCTGAAGAGTTCAAAACAAGTATGAAAAGCTTGATACTCAGTACTCATTAGTCAAAAGAATCACTATTCAGAAGAATATTGGGGCTCAAATTATTAATGTCTTTTGTTTGCTAGTGTTGATTATTGTATGCCGTGTTACATGGAATCCAATATCTACACACCCAAATAATGTTTTTTTAGCACTGAAATGACTATTTTACCTCTAATCATAATTTCTACCACACTTATAAATAGAGGGGCAAAATAGTCATTTCATCTCCAAAGACTTACTGTTTTGGTGTGTATAACTACCACAATGATCATTGCAGTAACACGGCAAAATAGTTATTAATTTCAAACATATATCGTATTATTGCAATGATCATTGTGGTATATGTTTGAAATTTTGAAATTTATCATTGGAATAATATATAAACTTCAATAAATTTCGATTTTTATCAAATTCAATGAAGATCGTATACTCAATAACACCATAGATGTAATCTTTGAGTGAGATTAGTTTTGTTACACATTTTATTTTCGTATCAATTTTCGATATTTATATTTGACAAATGACAATTTAATATAAAATTTTATGGTTTAGTTTCATATGACCACCAAATTATAAGAAATATTGGTGACAGTTAAAAGGGATCATAAGAAATTAAACCAATTCATAAATAGTGGACGAACATTATTTGATTAATGTATCGTGAATTGATAAATCATTTTAGACATTATTTTGTTTATCACATGTATGAAATATAATTTTATGTAATCTACTCCGTAATAATGTAATGTATGTGTTTTCTATAATTTGTGGTTTCCAAGCTCGGCCTATGGAGTGTGACATTGAGTTTTATTTATTGGGTCTCATTTTAAAAAAAAATTGAAAAAAATAAAATATAAGGAGTTCATTTTTTGTAATAAAACTTTCAATGAATGTTTGAATAGTCTATTAAATAAAATTATTTTTTATATTTTATATGATTACTTAGCTTTTATGATTATTGCAAAAATAATATTATTAACAAATTTAATAAAGATATATAGGATCCCGTATTTTATTAGACGGACCGGTTTCTTGTTTTATAAACAAGTTATTATGCTACTTTATTGTATTGAAATCATATTAGTATAAAATCCTTGGAAAGTTCAAAGTTTTCTGATGGACCATAAAAGTTTAAGATATCGTTCTTTCCATTCAATTACAATAAGATACTCCATTAATTTTAATACAACGTTAACTTACATGATTGATTTGTTGTGCATGTGTAACCGTGTGTAAAGTGTAAACAAATGTTTGACATATAATCTACCATGATTTAGGAATTATTTTAGTGATAAAGAAATGAGCATGTTGCCTGACATCTTCTGGTGGTGCGTTTAATGAAAATCACATCTCCAATTGAAGATGAAAGCTACCATGTCATTCAATTATTTATGACTTTTAATGCTTCAATTAGCCAACACCAACTCTAGCCCCATAACATTGTATAAATAATTGGAGTACGGATTTCCATAATCCTTTGAGTTTTGCCGTTTTGGTAACTCAAATAAGAAATAAATTTTTGACTTATGCATTATAATATAATAATAACTCGTACAATTGCTATGGGGCCGGGATTGCTGGTTTGAATTGTATCCAACATGGGCAAGCTCATGCTCAACTCGTTTGTAGACAAGCCAACGAGTTGAGTATCCCGAAATGGCTCATTATGATGCTAACGAGCCAGGCATCGCCTCGTCTTGTAAACAAATTTATTTACCAATTGAGCTCGGTAGTAGTGCATATTAATAAATTATGAAAACTCAATTAAGATAATGCAAGTAAAATGTAAGAAATGTTGATAGTACTAAGAAAAGGAAGGAAATGCTGATAATACATTGATACCACTACTATTGCTAATTTGGGAGTTGCAAGAGATAAAATATACAATGAACTACTATTATTACTTAATACACAAAACTTTCTCCTCCTATCAAATAAAGAAGGAAATCATGCTGATAAATAACTGAAGACAACACTTTCCATGAAGCCACCATCATCTGAAGTAGCCACCTTCTTGCCCTCCAAATTTGTTGAGTATTCATGTTGTCTCCCATTATTGTTGTCCATTTTGTCCCCACCATTATTATGATGATTCCTACTAGTTCTTGAACCTCTAGCAGCAGCCTTCTCCATTCTTCTCCTTATTACATATTCCTCAGGAATAAACACATCCATTACTTCTAAAAGGATCACTCAAATGAAGCAAGAAAATCAATATTGAGGTGAAAGATGTTGTGGACTATGCTCTTGCATGACAAGAATATATATATATAGAGCTAGAAATATTATGTACGTAGTATGTACAACTTTTACAAGGGGGGAGGGAGACAAAGGAATATGTAGACTATGGGCGTTGATGAATTGTGGGACAAAGTTTTAGTTAAACAAGGGACGATATTTGGTGGTAATTAAAAAATCTTGTACCAAAAGTTATTTCTCAATTTTGTATTTAAGAAATAATTTTATTTATCAACATTTTTAGTGTTTCTTAAAATATCCACATTAGATGTCTCAAAACATCTTATTTTATATTTATAATAGGCAAATGAAAAAAAGCAAAAAAGTATCACAATATCACATTGCCTATCTTAAAAAACTTTCTCAAACATTTTAGGAAATGCCTCATATTTGAGCATTCCCCAAACCAATTTCATTCTTAAATTTAATTAATGTGAGTGTTGTAAAGAATAAAATAGAAAATTTGAATTTGTGTAAAATTTAAAAAGTAATACCTCAATTTGATAAAGTGTATAACGAGTTGATTTTAAGAAAAATTTACAAAAAAATCTGTTGTGATGCTCATGCAAGTTAGGTTGCTAATACCCTATATATAGACAAGTCCAACACTAAATTTTAAATCATATAATTATACTAACCATACAATAGAAATATATCTTAGAATTTGCGACAAAGATAGTTACTTTTAAAATTGAAAAATAAAGTTGTCGGTCATAACTTAAATGGTAAAGAAATAATAGACTGTTGTGATATTTCCGATCTTATTCTATGGTGTGGGTTTGACTCCTCCTAGGAGCAACCTTTGGTTTATGGAAAAGTATCAGTACACTGATCAGTTGAGACACATTCCGATTCCCGCCATTCAAATTTTTTACTACCTCCATTCCAAATTATATTGTATGTCCATTTTTTCTTAAAATGAAAATTTCAAAATTGATTTTACTTTAGTTTAAATTTGTGGAGGAAAATGAAGTAATGTAATTTTCCTAAAAGTGTGTGTAAAAATAAAGTGCTAAAATAAAATGGGATGAAAAAAATATTTTTATTTATTTAAAAATCTAACAGATAACTCCGAGCTGTTATACACACACCAAAACAGTAAGTGTTTGGGGGATGAAATGACTATTTTGCCCTCTATTTGTAAGTATAATAGTTAATAAATTATGCTCAGGGGTAAAATAGTCATTTCAGTGCTAAAAAAAATCTGGGATAACTTCTTTAAGACGACATAGAATAATATAAAAGCTGCACTTGCATGCTGTCTTTTACTACAAAGTACTAGTACAAACTCTCCAAATTCAATCTTTACTCTGCAAAAATAGCTTCCAAGAAACAACCCTCAAATGACCAAAATGCCCTCCCTCGCCGCCGCTCACCCCGCCTAGCCACCCTCTCCTCCACCTCCGAGCCACCCAAGACCAAACCTGACCCTGTGGTTATACATACACAAAACGAACCTAAAGTAGCTTCCAAGATAATCAAATCCGAGCCTGAGTCCAAACCTGTAGTTATAAACAACCAAAAACATGTGCAATTTGATGTTTATTTGCTACAAGTACAAGTAGTAGTAAATTCACTAGGGATAAGTAAGTAGACACGGATATTATTTATAATGACGAGGTTTTGGTACATTAAAAAATAGAATGTTAAGGAAGGAAAAAAAGTACCAGTAGTAGTAAGGTTTATATTCAAGAAGGCAAACTGATTTTTGTTTTGCTAGGTGATGATAATGTCTTGATTAATATGCCAGACTTGGTAGAATTTTGATTAACTGCTTTTTTAATGTTTATATGTGTTTGTGAGTTCATCGTTGATATTAATGTGTTGTTGGAAAATCTTGGTCATTCAGTATTATTCTCAAAGTTGTACTATTTATTTGATGTTTAATTAATTATGGATGTATGTGTCCGTATGTTGGTCATTGATGTTCTTGTGGAACGTACCCTGACCTCTTGAATAAACTTTTAAGAACTCAACATGCCCCAATGTTTTGTAAAAGACTCTCCTCTAAGGGATAAGTAGGTTGAATAGTATGCAGTTTTACCTTGTGACAATAAACACACTATTTTTGCATTTACCTAAAAGTAAAGCTCAAATATAATCTACTACTTCACAATAAATAAGAAGCTTCACAATAGATAAGAAGCGTAAATTGTATAGTGACCTTATTGTTTGTTATTTAATTGGTTTATGGAATTCGAACCTGCCCACCAGCGTGCAGTTTATAATGTTACATTGTTACCAAGTTCATAACTGAACCTTCTCATATGGATCCTATAACAGGCAGAGTATCCTAGTACACATTTCAACCAAAATACCAGAATGAGTCAAGTGAAATGCACAAATGAAATAAGAGAAGATGATAGAACCCAACAATGGCAAGTCACTAAGATTCATTACAAAGCACACACTGAAAAAGCAAAGGAGATGGCTCGGGCTGAATCGGCCATAGTTCAGTAGAACGGAAGGTTATTGCTTAAAAAGCTCAGGAAGATGGCGATTAGTGAGTTTTGTTCTCTTGCCAATTTCATTTTTCTTCTTCTTGGTCTTTGGCTTGTGCACAATGCCAAGAATCTGTGCTGCTGCCCTTCTCTTTGCTGTGTTCGTAGCTGGCTTCATGCCATTCTTCTGAAGGTCCCTCTCAATATCGAGCATATCACGAGGGAGCTCCATAGTTCGAAAGCAAACTTTCAAATCATCATCCACCTTAATGTTTACTCTCGGGTCATTTGGGTAAGCTATGTCCTCCTGTGAGTCGAAATTCGAAAGCAACCAAATTTGTCCTGCAGTTCTCAAAGTCTGCACAACAATCTGTTAGATAGGAACTGAATGGTGACCTATATATCCTCCCCAATATGAGTGCAGAATGCAAGGGAGGGGGGTAAAGCCATCCTCTATTTCTCACTCACTTGGAAAGAAACATAGCCTGATGTGTTTCACAGATCGAAGGCTAGTTCATATCCCCTAAAGTATATTTTCACTGGTTGCCAAAAGGCACTAAGCCAGATCATAGAAGTGAATGGTGGCTTACACATCCTTAATAAATACTACCTCCGTTCCCTTTTACTCGTCTTTTTAGATCTATTTTTTTGTTTCAAATTACTTGTCTTTCTAGCATAATAAATAGAATTTTTACATTTTCAATGTACTTTTTATCTACTTTTTCTTATTAAAGTATCAACCAACCAATGATATAGTTTCAATTAATTGTCATTCTACATTTTCAATGTACTTTTTAAATACTTTTTTATTTCCTTAATATATGGGAGTATCATTGCTTAAGGAGTTCACTAGTTTGTACAAACCCTGATTACATGTGCACAACCCCCTGTATTTCAAACTAAACAGGACTCTCCTAGAAAATAGAACGAATCCGAAATACTCCCTCAGATCTAATGCAACCGAACACCTTGAAGGACTGAAAAAAGCAATGCATCAATCCCACACATAGCGAAGTTGTTCCAAACCTCGTTTAATACTGAAAAAACAATGCATCAACCCCACGCCCATGGCAACTTGTTCCAAAAACCCTTAAAACATGTTAACCAAGGGGGATTTACATGTTCTATCATTACCAGAAGAAGGGGTGGTGAAGCAACTGTTAAATTACAAGGTATTGGGAAGAAAATTATCTTACTGAAACTAGTTTAAAAGGTAAATTCACCTGTAAGTCCTCCATCACAGTTGTATATGAATCTTTTAGATCAATGATAGCTATTCCCTCTGGAAATTTTCGGATTAAGACAAGAAGTTGGTCCTTGTTCTTTAGAGCATGTTTCGACTGAAGAAAATGTAAAGACCATGTTACTATAGAATATGGAACCAACTCCGCGGGTCAATTGTCTTAATAGGTCGGCCACTTCAACTAATAAGGTACCTTATACGAGAATCTGTTCCCATCATAACGCACTTTAAGATTATTCTTCAAGCTGTCGAAAACAGCCTTGTTTGCCAATATATCAACATAGCACACTCCATTAATTTGCTCTGGCGTAAAAGCTTGCCTTGTCTGCATGACAAATATAATATTTTTATATGTTATACAAGAATAAAGACAAAAAAGGTCCCATAAAAACAAGCATATACTAGGTAGTAGTAACAACATGACTTTGAACTTGATATAACAGGAGTAGTTTCATTTCCCATCACAGTATAACAGTATGTGGGTGTGGGTGAAAGTTGTTAAACTTAATACATCAAAAGGACCAATACTGTAACAGCCACTTCAGAACATTGAGAGGCAAACAGACATTTTTAATGCTGATGCATCCTCAAATAGTCATCTCATTATGCCAAAATATCTACTGCTACAAATTAATGCTATGTCACTATGTCTTCTGACAATCTACCCAACTTTATATAACTGAAGTATTCAAAGTCGGGAGCCAAGAATAGGCTCAAAAGGCTAAAAGGTGAATTTATACTGAGGTCTTGAAGCATAAACTGACCTGATAAGTTAAGATTTCAACTCTTTTATGGATTTTGCAACATGATCAAAAGAAAACAACATAAAACCCACGCATGAAATAGGTGTGTGGAGCAGCCAAGATTAAGTCGCGATTTCGAGCTTGTGGTGTACTACTATTTGTGACTGTATGTTAGTATTTCACAGAAAAAGATCTTAACAACATTCAAGGAGAGAAGCTTTAAGATACATAATCCAACCACTGGTGGAAAAGGGAGGGATCTAAACTGATATAGGAGAAAAAAATTCTCTAATCACACCACATTTTCCCTTTATAAAGCCAGACTACAGCGAAGAACTGAAGTACAAGAAGCGTACCTCATATAGCAAGTCTATTACACGCTTGATCTGAGCTCCCACAGGAGCCTTCCTTATGCTGTTTATATGTTGAAGCCTTTCTGTATCATTTGAGAATTTCACTGCAGGGGCAGAGGATTTTGCATTAGGCACCATTGAGGACGCGGGTTTTGGAGGAGTACCCCTCATAGCTCCAGCTTTGGGAGCTATACTGACGAGTGTTGATTGACATTTCTCTTGCTGCTTCTTGAACAGTTCTAAACTTTCCTGCAACGATCCCATCTAGTAGCACCACAAGAAGAAATTAATATTTCACTTGTAGAACAGTAAACATTTTAGTAATCAAACACGTGCCGCATTGTTAAATGAAAATAGTATATTTTGTTACAAAATCTGTCTCTTAGGTACTAAGTTGATATGCACAAGACTAGAATGTCAGATCAGTATTTCTTGAAAAAGGTATATATCAATCAAATATAAAATGTGAATGGTGAACATACATCATAATTCCAATCCATTAGCTTGTATAGCTCAAAATATAAAATAACCCAACAATTGTTTAGCAAAAAGTGCTGAATCCATAGCAGAATATAGAAAACACTTTTTTAAGTGCTGAATCGAGACGGATTTTTTTGTTAACCACTTAACTCTAGGCTAAAATCCATAGAATGAGAATGGTGAACATACATCATAAATTCATAATTCTGATGCATTAGTTTGTATAGCTTAAGATAGAGAAATACCCAACAATTTTTGTACCAAAAGGTGCTGAATCCCTAACACTACAGAACGGAAACGAATTCCTATCAAAAAATAGCTAGTCTAATCGAATTTTTTTCCGTAAGCTAAAACTGAACAAGGGTATCTCCAATCCACCTAAAAGATCAAAAAGCTTCAATCTTTCGCACATCTAACCTCGAACAAATAAATTCAATTTCTCAATACAAATTTAGAGTTGACAATTTCAAGATTATGTCAAATTACCTAATTCGAAGCTCAATAGAAGTGATCAAATTTTTTTACCCTAAGCTAAAACAAAACATGGGGTTCTCCAATCCACATAAAATATAAAAAAGATTCAATCTTTATCACATTATAACTTCAAACTAGTAAATTAAATAACAAATTTGGAGTTGGGTATTTCAAGATTATGTTAAATCACCTTATTTTTTGTTGTTTTCTTTAGTATTATTATACTCCAGATATTATTTGTGGTTTCACTTGAGGGAAAGTGCAGGTATGAAAACAGGAAGTGGCACAGCAGTGGAACAACCACTTGGGTGAAGTTGAAAGAGGCAATTGCTTTGTAGATCCTGTTGGTGTAAGGACTAGTTTCAACATTAAATACTACTTTCTCTAATTCTTATTATTTGACTATGTATAAGCCCAAATATCTGCCTTGCAAAATAGTATTTTTTAATCTTTGAAATATTTATTTTATCGCGATCGTAATTTACGTAGCTACGCACCCAAATAGGGGGCAAAATAATCCCGTTTTAAGCATAGCTATGTTTTTGGTGTGTGTATAGCAATTTCAGCTTATCCAATCTATAAGATTAAATAGGTCCCTTATATGTAAAGTGCGTCGATCTGAGAATTTATTTGAGTGTAATTTAATGTGACAGATGCTGATAGTCTAAATTAAAAATTAAAAATAAGTTAACGTTATATGAATATGATATTTCCAATGACAATATATTGGGTCATTAATCATTATTAAGCCATCAAATCTAATTATTTCAACAAACTCTTATTCGATCTAACTTTGCCTCTATGTTAAGCCATCAAATCTAGTTATTTCATCAAACTCGTATTCGATCTAGTTTTCCCTCTATATTCATCATAGCTTCACATACTATGATCGATAAATCTACTTAACTTCTTTTTATATGATAAATGCGAAATCGAGCGATTTTAAAAGCTAATTTGATAATTGATACAATTATAAATTAATTACTCACTCCATCTCAAGAAATGTAAGAAATATTATTCAATTGTATTATTTTTAATTGTTAATGGCAACAACGATAGCTTTATGTTTCTGAAGATATTTTAATCGATTACGCATGTTTTTAGTTGATATTTAAATATTATTAATATTTCCCAAAATACTTCTCTTAAATGTTATCAAATGTAAGCAATAGAAGTGTTTTAGATTAAAATTATACGTTTAAATATATAAAATTGACTAAAATTAGTATCTTACATGTTCATTGATATATTTAGATTCGATCACGATATTTCAAGCGAAATGCCGGTCGATGGTATGCTGAAAGTTGAGAATCGATGACCGTTCGATTAAGTAGCTTGACTGAAAATCTCCTTTGCGAAAAGGCACATATGCGCTTTATGTGACGAATGCGTGAAATATTTTTTAAAGATAGGTGATCGTGAGGCGATTTGAAACATAGTGCCAATTTCAATCAAATTAACATAAGACAATCACACAACATAAGCGTGATGATGTCAATTATTGTACACAATTGCATTTTTTTCAAGAAAGCAACACCTATCCCAAAGAGCTCCCAGACCAACTCCTTGCTACCCTCCTAGTCTTGATTTGTTCATAGGTAATAAAAAATTCCACTAATAAATAAGGTATAGTGTTTTGTTCAACTTTGTCCCAAAATAATTGTCAAAATTGATTGGATTTGCTCAAAAAACAACATTTTAACTGTTTTATATGTTTGTTGTTAGATTCAGAAATTATGGTAGCTGGAAAATCTTTGGAAGAGCTTCCTCTTGGGTGGAAGGAGGTTGTCGGACTCAAGAATGGTCGAAAAAGCAAGGTGCCATATTCATTTTATTATACTTAGACATGTTTGATTTGTTCAGTTTTCAATTTGAATTGATGTAATTATTTACATGGGTTTTGAGGATATTTGATTGAGAAATGGGATTTGCGTGAGCTGTTTGGTATAATTTTTAGGTTATTTGGATATATGGGTTGACTATTATGATGGGTAGTTGAATTATTCTTGTTAGAAAGACGAATTGATATGATTGGTTTTGCATGTTGTGAATTGATGTTAAAGATGTCATTTTTATTTCATTATATTATGATGGTATGTGAAATCAGTGGTTTTTATGAAGTAGTAGCTTTGTTGTAGTTAACTGAGCTGGTTATTGTTTATCCATATAGTTATTTACATGTTGTTTATGTTAAGACACTAATAACTGGTTGATGTAATTATGTAGATCCTTTTTGAGGTTATTTGACATAGAAATGGGGTTTTGTGTGAGTTGTTATATCTATCTTGTAGGTTACTCGAATATATGTGTTGACTATCACAAGTAGCTGAAATATTCTTGTTTTAAAGGTATAATGATATGAATTCTTCTGCATGTTGTGAAGCTGAAGTTAAAAGTGTGTTCGTTTTCTCTTCATTACCGGATGATAGTATGTGAAATCGGTGGTGTTTTATGAACTATGAAGTAGTATATTTGTTATAGTTAACTGAACTGGCTGTTGTTTATGGGTATTTCAGTTGATTAGATAAGACGATTAAGGCCATAAGGACTTTGGTTTCTGAGATTATCTGATAGTATAGGTCTTAGATTGAATTGTCCCATGTGGCTCTTGGGTCACTTGAATCTGTATTGTGTACTACACAATAGGCCAACATGATTACAGTTTTGAGTAACTTTTTATTCAACTTTACAGTACTATTTGTCAGAGGAAAATGGAAAGAAATTGTATTCGAAACTGGCTGTGATGCGCTATGTGAACATGAAGATTGATGGTAATGATACTCCTCAGCCACAGACTGAAACCGGTTGCAATAGTACTCCACAACTACAGAGTGAAATTGATTACGATAACACCCTACTGCCTCCGAGTGAAACTGAATGTACCAATACTCCACAGCCATGGAGTGAAATGGATTGCAATAATAGTGCTCATCAACAGAATGAGCAAGGAGAGGCAGGTTTCAAAAGTGTAGATTCAGTGAGTTTACGTTCTTGTGCTTTTTTATGCCTTTTAAATTCTCTTGGTCATATTAATAAGTGGAGATGCAATTGAAGGGTTCAGCAAGGACTAGTGAACAACTTCCATGGTTGCCACCTGGATGGATCACAGAAGTAAAATCTAAAAAGAGTGGAGCTACCTACAAGGTTTGCTACATGCTTGTTGCTCCCTCTATCCAAAATTTGAAGGATGCTTACTATGCATGGAGTAGTATGCTTATCTTTTGAGCTATATTGACATATTATATATTGTGTTTTGATGTAAATATCAATATCACTGGATACAAATACTATCATAATTTACATGTTAGAACTTTATATATTAAAAGAAGGAATTTAAATATATTAATTGTTTTCATTTTGAAAAGTAAATAAGCAACCCTCCCTCAGAAAATGGATGGAGCCAGCACAATAACACATAATGCCCTTACGTTCTCCATCTATGATGTCCTTCAAAGATTAATTTTGGTCATGAAGCTTGTAGTCATAATGATAGTTATCAGACCCTATATTGTATTACCATAGAGTTGTCATGTATGTGGAACAACCTAGGTCTTATAGGTAATTGTTATTGTGTGTTCTGGTAGCTGCTTGCCATCTTTAGTTACCATAGAAGTCGCTTGTTCCACAACTGTGCAGAATCTACTAGGTCGTTCTTCTTAAATATTCTGGTAGTTTCATGATCAATCACAGTAGTGTTTTCTCATAATTAAGGATATGCAGATATTTGAGTAAATGCATTGAGTTCAACAGGAACTTGAAAACTATTCTCAATCCATGAATCATTATAGTTCATAATATAGACAACACAGTCAACAATGCAGTTGGTGGTTTGCTAGTTAGCATAAAACTTTTGGCCACACATCCATTCCATTCTTTCTGTTCATTATAAGTCTCGCCTTGTCTTCAAGTAGTTTCTTTATGGGAAGACTGGACAAATGTCTAATCCAGCACTTCAGAGTTCTGTTGTATTATTTCCTCATTGATTGATTCAAGTTTCTCCGATCATCTACAAATTGTCTAACCTAGAAGATTCGGGCACAATTTTCATCTTTATTTGATTAATTCGATTTCTTTCTGCAGATTTATATTGATTCAGCTACTGGAAGCAAGTTTTATTCAAAGCCACAGGTTCTTCAATATCTAGGAACTCTATCAGTGGGAGATTCAGTTAAAGAGAACAATGTTCGTATTATGTCTATCTGATTTCTTTACGTTTTTCTGTACTGTACTCCCTTAATCCCAAAAAGATCGTCAAGTTTCATATATTAAAATGGATTGAAATGCTCTCTAGAGAAAATCAAGGAGCTTCATGAAATTGTCTTCATCTTTGCTTTTGTGTAGGATCCAATATCTACTGCATTATGAGGTCCAGTCATAGCCCTTATTTTACTAAACCCAAATATTTTTTTTCCTGAGTTAGTCATTGTCTTTTCAGAATACCTTTCTGGAAAAATCATCGCCAGACGGAGAAGTATGTCAACATCAAGAAACGTGGAAGACCGAGAGCTGTGTTTCTGAGAGAGCAGAGAATGAATTCAGTAATTAGAGGCAAGTACACTATTAATTTGAAAGCATATCTACATCTAACCTGATTAAGAAGTAGACTAGCATAATTTCACAATTATAGATCTAATATTCTCCCAATTAATTTATTTTTTTCCACAGTACTACAAGGATCCTGTAAGCTGCTTTGCGTTTTACTCTAAAAAGGATGCATTACGCTATGTTGAAACTGGGGACAGTAGTAGATGTAAAATCAGGCCAATGAAAATAGAAGAACCTGATTTAGATCCTTCTGAAGTTGTAAGTATCTATATTTATTGACCACCATGTTCTTAACTCTTTTTTCCGGTCGTTATCTCTTTTGGATTTCAAGGCAACTTTTTTAACTGCTATGACACTTAGTTTACTTATGTGAGAAGTTTAACTCATGTGAGAAATATTTTAAACTCTTTAAATAGGGCATTTATATGACCTGTTCGGTTACAACTTATGATTGATCTTAATGCTGTTTTTAATCCTACATTCCTACCTCGTAATATTACTAAATGTTATTACTGGTAAATCCTTGCACAATTCTTTCTTTTTTTCGTAAGGGGAACATTCCCTTCCACTTTCTTTTCTGAGGCATGTCCTTGTAACAGCATGCTCCATCGGTCAATATCGAAAGATGCTTGGAGAAGAATGATTTATCGGAACAGTATGCATTGGGGAAGAGCCAAAATAGCATATCCAGAGAGGAAGAAATCAACAAGCTTTTTGAGGACATTGTGGAGACTGTTAAATCAGTAAAACTTGTCTTGACCATATTCTGCTGATGAATTATGTAGCAATCTCATAAGTTTCAAACTCTAATCTTTATAGTGACTTGTAGGATCAGGTCGAGAGTACTGCCGTAGATGGGCTGCCACCAGGATGGATAAAGGAGCTCAAGTCTAGAAAAGATGGGAAAAGAAAAGACACGGTATATAATAATCAACAATATCCTCCTCCCCCTCCACCCCAAAAAAAAGAAAAAGAAAAAAACCTGTAACACACAAAGGGGAGATGAAAATGGCTCTGATTCATTTATTGATTTGGTTCTCAGTGCACTTAAAAAATTTTATTTCTTATGTTTGACTTACTCTTTTTTTCCCTTCTTCCGATCATTCAAACAGTTTTACGTGGACCCCGTCAGTGGATATATGTTTCAGTCAAAATTGGATGCACTGCGCTATATAGAGACTGGAGACATCATAAAATGTGCCATCAAACCCAAGAAAAGAGGCACAGATGATAATGAGTCTACCCAAATTGTCTACCGCGTAAGCATTCACTTTGCTCAACCTCATCCCGAAATAGTAAAATATATCAGACTGCTTCATAGTGCTTTCTCGTTAGCTATTCCACTCAGAATGTTTGTATCATGTTGACAGTGCTTGATGGAGGATCTGTACTTCTTATATCCACTAGCGATTACCCCATACTAGTTTATCTTCTTTTTATTATTTAATGGTTGCAAATAACATAACAAATTCAAATAGTATATATCATATTGAATAATCATTGATCTCTCCATCTCTCTCCCTCTATTTATATACAGTATATATTGATATGCATATTCAACCATCTGCTTCTATTCAGTACAAAATATGCTTTCCAGTGATTCTTTCAAAACGTAAATGCTAATTGCTGGGATGTCTCTCAGCAGTCTTCTCCAGTCGATCAGAGGTACTCACTGGAATCATCTATTGGGAAGGTTCTCGTCAGTGGTGACTTAAATGATGGTATGCTTGTCTCTGACTATAATTTGGCTTCTGTAAGATGTTTAAGGGATGGTTCTGATACGTTAATGGCATGCTGCAGGAAAACTAAATCTTGATACGAGAAATTTGAAAGTGGAAGCCGAGAGCTCAAAGAGAATGCAAGAAAATAGTTCGTCTATCACCAGTCTTACCAATAATGTAGCTGAAGTGACTCCAAAAAAGTCACTGCGCAGAAGAGAAAGAAAAACTAGACCAGAAGGGTCTGAGCAGAAGAATGTCAGGACTGCATCTAGTATTGGGACTGTTGTGTCAGTTAAGCAGGAGTTCACGGCAGGTATGGTGGAGCATAAAATTGAGACACTACCTGCCTCTGGAAGTTACAGTAAGAGGTTGTCACAGTGTGTTCCTGGCAGAAAGTCTAAAAGGCTTGCAGGGATCCAACGGAACCCACTCAGCACAGTTAGAGGCAGGCAGCTTCTCTTGCGGTCTACTACTAGGAAATCCCGTGAAGGTGAATCCAATGCATCAGCAATGGAGATATTAAATGATGTTGCCAGTGTACCAGGGCAGCATGTTCAGTCTAAGCTAGAACTAGGTAGTGATGATACCTTTTATGAGTCTAAGTTTGCAAAGATATACCAGATGAGCATTATGCTGGATCCCAGGAAACTTAGAAAATGGAACTTCTGTAAAAAGCTGGTAGGAGCATCCAAAACTAGCAAGGGTGCCAACTGAAATGCTATGCAATTAAGTGAGCGATCTTCAGAGCTTGCTATCACGGATGAGCCAGTGAAAATGAAGCCACTATATTGCCAATGATTACCATGAATTACTGCCCCAGTGTCCAGCCACAGCTACAACAACAGCCTTTCATCTAACTTCTTAGTGCCCAGAAATTGCCTCCTCATGAACAGAGTACTTAGTAGTAACTTGGAGCAGAAAAATCGAAACACTTCAGCAGGCTTGAGAAAACCAGATAAGAGGAAATCAGCAAGCACCTCTAGTAGGACTTCCAAACAACCTGCATCCCAGACCGTGCATAGAAGGACGTCGAAAAGGCCTGTTGCAGCAACCTCTGGTAGGTCTTCTAAAAGGTTAGCAGGGAACCAATTTGACCCATCACTGGTGACTACCACGAGTTCTGTGCCTGTTGTGTTACCACAATCACCCCAGTCCGAGCCATTGCCAGGGACTGCAACTCATGTTGAACGCACATTTTCAATCGATAGAAAACACATCTTTGATGGGACCCTGGAGCCTCTTAATACCGTGCCAGCTCCTGGGGTTGCTGACATTGTTTCTATGGTTGTGGAATCAATATCAAAGATGGATGAGATCGAGATGGACGAACAGCCTTTGGTTAACTCCCACGCTGTTTCAGATTTGAAAATAGGACAAAAAAACATGGAGGCTTCTCCAGAGATAAAAACTGTTAAAGAGGAGACAGGAATCCAGTTGAATGACAAGCCAGAGTTTGACAATTCGATATCCCAAAATACACAAAGCTCCTATCTTTCTGTGGTGGATTCTTGGTCAGATCCATGCCTGGATTTTGCATTCAAGACTCTTACGGGAGCTATATCTCTCGAGGATACTCTGTCATATCAAGGTTATTCCCAGCCTCAAGTGAATACTTATCCTGTTCAAGGGAATGGGCACTTTGGTCAGTCAGGATCTCACAATCTTGTTAATTCTCAACAAAGCACCCCTTATCATTTCTACGATAGTCTTGCATATCGTGGATCTTCCCCGGCTCAAAGTAGTACTCCCTCTGTTTTTGGTAGAAATGGATCCTTTGCACAGTCAGGAACGCACAATAATCTTATTAGTTTCCAACAGTACACGCCTACCAGTTCCACCTCATCGTGGCAGCAAGTACAGGTCGAGCAACCAAGAATTCCGTCCATCCCCCCTGGTTTTGAATGTGTACCTCCTTATCGTGGCATCAGGAATAACTCCGACACAAGGAACACAGATTATATGAGGGATCCAGGAACTAACAAGTGAGTTGGTTTTGTGAATCTACTAGATAGGGGACTAGAACAATACCCTCAAGAGTCAAGACTGCACCACAACTATTCTGCACACTCTGGGCATGTTTGCATATGCCATAGTCAATCCATGCAACATTCACAAAGATTATCAGGGGTTTCTTCAATAGTGGGACGATACGAGACGAGGAGTGCATGTTCTAGTACTTTTATAACTAAATCCTTGAATGCTATGTATTGGATGGTCAATTTATTTGTTGTAGTGTTCCATTTTCCAGGCCATTTGAGATCTAGATCAGCCAAAAGATTAATCTGTTTTGAGTGTAGGATATTTAATAGCTTTGACTGCCTTTTCTTTTTTGCCTTCATGATATTGAGAAGTCTGGGGAAAGTTTCTACCAATCTAGGCGCTTCTATGGTGGCGTTCAAGCGGTGCTATTATGTTTTGTTTTGCATGAGCCAAAACTATAGTGGATGCCTTTCTCAATTAGGCTTGCATGAACCGCCGTCTAAAGTGAGTCGAGCTTTGAGATGGTCTTCGGTTTTGACAATTCAACGAGCTAGTTACTAGGTAATAGGTTAGGTGTTTTATATTATTTAAATAAACTAATAAAACTAAAATAATATCAATGGTGTATGAATAAATTTTATATAAAAAATAAAAGTAACTTATTTTATGGAGTTGTAAAAGTAGGTGATAGAGTCGTAAATTTTTACTATTATTTTCAATATGACCAATTTATTAATCAATAAAAGGGAAAATATGAAGAGACAAAATTTTAAAGTTGAAAGGATGAAGAAAAAAAAAGACAATACAATGGAAATAAGAGTGGAAATTAAATGACCAAGTAAAAAACAACAAAACATTCCTAAATTATCAACTATTTCAATAATTAGAAAAACGAAACTATTTCAATAAGGAGAAATGATTAAATTCACTTTGTTAAGTACTCCTTCTGAATTTTTCTTAATTATCATTAGTCACTTATAAGATTGCTAAGTACCATATATAAACCTTATTTAATTATTTAAGTAATTAAATATATATTATCTTATGTGGTCATAGTTGTCCGGTACATTTCATATTTAATATGGGTATAAATGAAAATTTTGGCTAAAAGATATATTGAAAATTGTACTTGTTAGAGGAGTACTTCATACTTCCTCATGTGCTTCTCAAGACCAATTATCAGATTAAGCCTCTATTCAAGCAGTTTCAACCTGCTATATAAGATTACGCCAAGAAGTTATTATTATTTAAGCTTCAATAAATCTATGGATAGATCGGACTTATAACGAGGTCGCCGGTCCTGATATTTCTCTACTTAGCAAGCATTGGAATCATATCCTCCATCTAAGGATACATTCTTTTGTTATGTCACGCTTGCATACGACACAACCCTCACACGATTAACACGTAAAAAATTATATATCTGCTTATTTCCACACTTCAATTTCTATCGCTGAAAAGTTAACTCTCCAAATTAATAACCAACCGCAGAATCCCGGCCCCAATTATTTATCACCAAACCTCACTAAAACTTCTCAATCTCGAACTCGAAACCCCCCACCCCCAACCCCACATTAAAAGCAATGCATCCGTTACGAATCAAAATCTTGTTCACCGCGTCTTTCTTCTCACATAAGCCTCATCACTTTCCCGCTTTCAACTTCTCTCATTCTATTTTTAAACCCTAATAATAATAATATTAATTATCACTCAAATCTTATTAATTAAGTACGTTACGCTTATTTATTCTCTCTTAATCTCTATTTGGTTGCATTTATATTTATATAAATAAATACTGTCGGTGATTTATTACAGCGTTTTTTATTTGATCAGAGATTGTGATTTGATTTTTTGATCAAATTTTTTTATTCAAAATGTTTATTTTTGAGGTTAAGTTAGTTGTTTTTGTTTTTTTTTGCATTGACATATTGATTATTGTTGATCTGTATGTTTTGCTTTTTTTTTTGGCTGAAATTGGAGAATTATTGTAGCTGTTTTTATATTTTGAGGTTTTGAATGTGTTAAAATGATAAATTATTGTAAAAAGTGTGATTTTTTATTGTGTAAAGATGTGAATATTTTTTTTAAAAAAATTTTGATAAGAGAGTGAATAGTATTGCATTTGATCAGCTTCTGATTGATTTTTATTTTCGATCAATTGTTTATTGAAAAGGATCGTTTTGGAGTGGTTACATAATTGGAATTTGATTTTTTGTTGATTTTTTTTGTATTGATTGATTATTGTTGATCTGTATGTGTTTCAAATATAGTTTTTTGGCTGAAAATAGGAGAGTGAATGTAGCTTTTGTTGATGTTTTTGTGGTTTTGAATGTTTTCTGAAATTTGTTTAATGATTAATTGTTGTAAAAGTATGTTTTTTAATTGTAAAACAAATTTGACAATGTAAAATGTGAGTTTTTTTAGTTGATAAGAGACTGAATTGTTTTCATTTTCGATCAATTTGTTATTGAACAAGATCATTCAGGAGAGGTTAAACAAGTGGAATCTGTTTTTTTTGCTGAGATTGGAGAATACATATAGCTCTTGTTGATTTTTTGGTTATTTGACCGTTGTTTGCATTTGCTAAATTAGAAATGAAATGTAAACGATTTTAAGATTTTGATTGTAAAAGTGTAAAAAATGCAATTTTTGATCTTTACGTAGAGGTTAAATCAGTAGAATTTGTTTTTTCTGATTTTTCATGATGATTGATTATTGCTGATCTATATGTGTTTTGAATACACTTTTTGATGAAATGGGAGAACTAATGTAGCTCCTGTTGATTTTTTTGTGGTTCTGGATGTTTTTTGCATTCGCTAAATGAGAAATGAAATGTAAAAGATTGTAAAAAAGTGCGACTTTTGATTCTATAAATGTGATGAAATGTAAATAATGTGATTTTTGTACTTTTTTTCCTTCAATTCTAATTCATTGATCGAAAAGGATCTATTTAATTGGATCACATGAAGATTGAAGGTGCTGAATACCTGGCGACGATTATTACAAATTGACGAGGGATTAACTTCATTTTTATGTGTACATGTAGTAGTAGTCTTTCAATAGTCACTAGTTAATTATGGTTCGAATCTTTCTAGTTTCAATAAAGTGACAATCTTTTCCATATATTCAAGTTTTTGATGCATATCTTTGTTGCAGTTTAGTTGATTAGACTGTTTTTAAGCTTGATTAGTTTGAGGAAACAAATTGTCTGCTGAAAATTTGACTTATAATTATGAAATTGAGATTACTCGAAGAACCTATACCTATAACAATGTGGTTGGTTTTTTTGTTGCAGAGTAGGAACTGAATTTGAATCGAATCATGTTTGAGATTGGGGCAGAATCGAGAACTCCGAAGTCTTCAATAGAGATCGGGATGGCTTCCTCGGATGCTAACAACGGTTGTGATTTCCAAACACCGAAATCTTCTTCTAGTTCTAGGTAAGTCCTCTATGAAATATGGTGGCTTTCTTCCCTGGTGCTTCCAATATTTAGTCTTCGTGTCATTTATATTCAAGAAGTACTGATAAGTATTGGTAGTGTTTTTCCATGTACATAACTGTCGCATCCTCAAGTATAACAATAGAGCTAGTGTGTTACGTAGGTTACTATTTCTTTGTTAGTTTGATGTCTAGATTATGCCATGATTGCCATCTATGTGCAGTGGAATTCATGCTGTAACTTTTTTGCTTCCATCATGTAGATTTGGAAGTCAGAGGAGCTCATGCCCAACTAAGCGTCCTTCCCAAGCAGGTTGGACAGAGGAAGAGGTGTGTAAATGTTGATACTTTCAATACTTAGAAAATTTGAAGAAAGACTAGGAATAGACTACTATGATTTGTTTAGATAGTTGACACTTTCATGAATGAACACAAGTTGAATTGGATGGCCTATGAAATGTGTTACTTTTTTTAGCTTGATTTGCATCAATTAAGTTTCTGATCACCATTTTCCCATGTCCATGCCTGAAGTTGTTTTCTGGATTGCCCTTTCAACATTGTTTCAATTTCAAGCAATTCTACAATTGTCTTTTTTTTACAGGATAAACTATTGGCCGAAGTTGTAAAGAAGTTCAATGGCAGGAACTGGAAGAAAATAGGTTAGCGATATCCTATTCTGAATACATCTCTCATGAATTCATATATTTGTGCAGCTTGTTATGTCAGATAAGATCTTCAGCCAGACATGCCCTCTGCCTTAGAATTTTCTGTGTAGACATCGATTGCCATATCATTGAGGTTTCCGATGTCTTAGGTCACTAAAGAGAAAGTCCAGTGTTACTTCTCATTTGCTCTTAATTTCATTAATTGAAGCTCGTTGTAATTGTCGGCATAGAAAATATGTAAAGAACTGAAGAATGATAATACTTCGTATCAGTTAAGTAAATGATAACTAAATTGGCTATGGAGTTGATGTCTTGCATCCTGTAGCCTCTTGTACATGGCACTGTGGAGATGAGTGGTTGTTATATTTTGTAGCTTCTTATTTTCTCAAAACGTATTTTGTATGCTGGAACTTGTTGATTGATAATTTTATCCTTTCCATGGACCTAATTGAGTGGTTTGATTATTTTTCATTCTTAGCCGATCATGTGAAAGGAAGGACAGATGTTCAGTGCTTGCATCGATGGCAGAAAGTTCTTAATCCTGAACTTGTCAAAGGACCCTGGAGAAAAGAGGTTCCTAAAATGCATATTCTTTATTTCATCGCTCATTACAGTATGCATTTCATTGTAATGATGTGTTGGTTCCAATCTTTCTGTGAGGATCTAACAGGAGGATGATCGAATAATTGAAATGGTCGAGAAGTATGGATGTAGGAAATGGTCAGTCATTGCAAAGTATTTACCAGGCCGCATTGGAAAGCAATGTAGAGAAAGGTTAGGTGACATGAATTTGTTGTATATATGAATGAGTCGCTACTTTATTATTTGAGAGAAAGCTAAAGCTGAAACCACAGATGGACCAATCACTTAGATCCAGCAATAAAGAAGGATCCCTGGACGGAAGAGGAAGAGTCGATCCTTTTGCTACACCACCAAAAATACGGAAACAAGTGGGCAGAGATAGCAAAATTTCTACCAGGGAGGTATACTTTTTTTACCAATAAAAGATCCATTTCACCTCCATTATCGACATCTTATATTTGTTGTTGGTATGCATCTCTAAGATGATTTCCTACATAATTTTTTCCCTGTATTTCTGTGTCCTAGAGAAAGTCATCGGTTATTCTTAATGTATTGTTATTGCTTTTAACCCCTTGTCATGTGTAAATGTTGTAGGACGGACAATGCATTAAAAAATCACTGGAACTGTTCTTTAAAGAGGAGAGTGAAATTTAATTTTCCTGGTTACCCTGCGAAGGTCTTGGAGGGATCTACATACCCAGACTCATGCACCCATGATAGGAAAACAGAATATGAGAAGTTGTTACAAAGGGTGACACTTGATGACACGGTCACACATTGTTGGAAGGAAGAAGATAGTCCAACTGATGGCAGTAATTCCTGTTCAACAACTTTGACACTAGGAGATTCCAGATTTAACGGGTCCTCAGAATATACTTCTTCTACTGACGAAACCTGTAATTCTCCAGGAGTCAGAAGTTTGATACGGGTATTTGATGAGATACAGTTTGCTGGAACAAGATTTGGTTCAAGTGATACGACTACTCAACCAAGCCAAACTGATGCCAATTTTGGGAAGAAAAATGCTCCTACACTAGCCTATTCCTCAGATGTTCTGAAAGATGGATGCTGCAAGATTGAAACAGATAATGACTTCCTGAAGTTTGGTCTGACTAGCACTTCCAACTTCATGTTAGATTCTCCTAAAAGGCCCCGGCTTGATAGAACTGACATGGGATATGGTAGCTCGCCAGATAGAAACTTTTTAAGTTTAACACCTTGCGGATTTGGCAATGAGACTCTATACAGCAGAATAGATAAAACTAATGAAGCCTCACCTCATGACCGTGAATCTTCTGGATCCTTATGTTATGAGCCACCTCACTCAAAAGATTTAGTTTCTCCTGCTCCTGAAAGTATTGAGTCTAGTTCAGGCAATCACAATCTACTTTTCAAAACCGAACCTCTCTTTTGTACTACGCCTGACCTTGCATTAAGTATCTCTGTGAATGGTGTGAGTCCAGAGTCAGTTTTGAGGAATTCAGCAATGAGTTATAAGAACACTCCTTCCATTATAAGAAAGAAAACGTTGAGTCGCTCTCGAGATGGAAAGTTTGCCATCACTGGGAGTCCTAGCTGGAAGGATTCATGTACTGCAGGAAAAAGTAGCAACATCACGGACTTGGAACGTGTGGAGCAATCTCTGTCTTCCAACATTCGCAGATATGAGACTTCTATTGGAAAATCACTAGAACAACGCCTGGAATATGCATTTGATATGGAATGGGATCCTGCTTCTTCTAGATGTATCCCTGTTTCCTCAGCACCACTACCAGAACTACAAATTGGAGCAAATATACTACTAGCTCCATGAAGTGACTGGTAAGAATAAGAATTGTTCTGCAACGTTTTTTTAAATCTTCCCATGAATGTTCTGAATTTATGAATTGATTCATTTCTGAAGATACAGGACAGCATCTTGAACTGTCCCCTAATTTCAACTTGTCATGTTTGAACCTTAGATGAAATTAAAGTGCTTTCAAGATATTATTTGGACCAATCAAATTTTTTTAGTTATAGAAAGCCAAAAGATTTGTCTATAAACATACAACTTCATAGCAGACATTCTTCATGGTTTGTATGTAATGATCATACTAGAGTGTGAGAATTGTAGTAGTAGATATCAATAACAGAAAAGGGTAGTTTAGGTATTTTATTGTTTTCTTCATTGGTCTAGTTTATATTCTTGTAATACCTTCATTTTTCAACAGGAAGAAACTTCACACTTCACCTCATTCATTGGGGCCTGTTGTATGTGGGAGTGTGGGACTTGTGGAATTAAACTTTCTGATGACCTTGTCTCATCACCTGAACTTGATAAAGTTATGGGACTTCATCGTTGCTTGACCTCGTTATAAATAACTTCGAGTATTCCATATGTACTAGGCTGTTGTTCATGGAGCTCAAACTGAATGGAGCGCAGGGAGTAGATTGCCGATATTCGATATATGTTCATTCACATTTAAAATGGCCTTAATCTTTGAGAACTTTTGAGTTGATGACTTATTGCCGACTTTTTATGAATACGTCCAGTTTCCATTTGTGCTGAGTACTTGTTTGAAGCAAAAATGATTGATATTTATGTTGTAAACAGGGCAGATGGCTGCAGATTTTTGCTCATCGACAAGAGGAAGTGAATCGTTGGTTCTTTTCATATAGTTCCTTTACTGTAAGATAAATGTGTGACAGTTACTGCATCCATTCTTGTGGCTATTTTCCTTTGGTATTGCAAACAGTCCACTGGAGAGGTGAATTTTATTGTTTCAGAACTGCTCGGATATTAATAAGCATTTCAATGAGATCTTACCCATCATATGTGTGTGATACTGTGATTTTCTATATTCATCTTCACCAGTTGCATAAAAGAACAGATGAATGCCATGAGATAAAACTAGATGCAGACATGTGGAGCCTTAATCTTTTAATAAATTTAATTTAATAATGAAGCGTTTTTACAGATCTGCAAGAATCAAATGATCAAGACCCAACATTTAAATAGTTTTGGCAGTCTGCCAATGACAAGTAGGAACATTTATATACTCATTAGCATAGAAAAGTGTATACTCTATAACACTACAATAGCGGAAAGGATACATAAATCAAGTATCTAATGACAATCTCTAAAGAAGGAAATGAGATACTGAGTATCCCTAATTGATTCTCATCATGTAACGAGATGTGTTTAAAATAGAAACATTAGCAAGTCGATTCTTCAGCATGGTGCAATTGGTAACGTAATCTTAGTATCTACAAAGTGATAATCTGAGGAACCAATCACACCTCTATTGGCATTTACTGAAAACATAGAGTTTTGTGTCCTTGAGCATTGTAATATTTACAATCCAATGAACTGATAAACATTAAGGAATGTGGATAGAGGATACATAACACATCTCTGCAACACTAGCCATGAAGATATTGTTTGTTGAACTGTTCTTGAGCTATGATACAAACAGCCATACTGAGATATATTCAAAGATGGACATACTATTAAACCTCTCGACTACTAGAGCTCAAACTCTGTGTAATGTTGTACTTGCAAAGCGGGCAAGTGGCATTAATGAATAGCCACTTATCGACACAGGTACTATGAAAATGATGACCACAAGGAAGCTCTCGTAGTTCAGCACCATCGTCGTAAGCAGAAAGGCATATGCAACATTCCTAGAGGAGAAGGATGAAAATAATAAGAACAAAGTTTGAACATCACTAGATAATATGGACAGCATAAAAAGTTGGGACATACAGCATCTTCCAGAGCGAGGTAGTGTTCATTAGGAGTTTCTGTTTCACATTCAGTCATTAATCCTAAAGGTCCCTTTGTTTCACCATCACTATACTTCTGCTCAGTATTATCAACACGTCGAAATGTATATTTGGCAAGTCGTTCAACCTCTTCTTTGGATGCACCCTCCTGCAGTAGTTTTATGCAATCATAAACTATAGATTCGTGTATTCATGCTTCAATCACAGTTTTAACACATTGATGGGTGAGGTCTTCAGTACATCGAAAACTAAGAAAATAGTTCTACCTGTTCTGCCACAGCATATAGGATAGCAATTATGCAAGGTAAGCAACAGCAAACGGCTATACCAATCACACATGCCAAAGCAATGAAGAATACCACAAAGAACACATCTAATCCCAGGAATACAACACACAACCTGCAATAACATTACATTTACATCATACTCAGCGCGTCATCAAGTTATCGAGAAAGAAACCAAAAAATAACTTCGAAATAACTTCTACCAGTATAGCAGAGGGGCCTGCTCAATCAAGTGTGGTCCAGCATCGGATACCCAATAAAACCCAAGCAACCACCATATGAAAGAAAACATTGTATTTACAGATCCCAATTGCTTTGCTGTATCACTACTACAAAAATAAAATAAAAAAATGAGATCACAATTAGATCTAAACATACCAAAGAACAAGTGACACATTCTTTTCCTACTTGGTAACATTCACAATCACAATATTGGGAAAGGAAAACCATAAAACCAACCAAATAACTGAATATATACCGATAATTAGTATTTACGCCCTCCATCCCAAAAAAGATTGTTCAGAGTTGAACTTTAATAATTCAATTTCGAGCTCAAATATTTTTGTATATGTCGTATAACAATTTGATGAAACATATATCAAATGATAGCATTTTCAACAAACTTTACTAATAACATAATCATTTTAATTCATATCAAAGTTGCATAAGTCAATTAACAACGCAAAGTTCCTTACTTTTAACCATTGAAAATCAAACTAGACAATCTTTCTGAGATGCAATTAAGAAATTGCAGGGATATAATATACCTAGTTCCTTCTTCAGTAAATTGAGACAAACTAACATACCCTCCTCCAGGAGAGCTCAACCCACTATTCCCTCTAGACCTCCCCTCCCCTTCCCCCTCCATCCTCCACCGCCTCTGCCTCCGCTTTCGATACTCCAAAACCACACAAACAACATGAAGCAAACATTGCAACAAATACCCAAAAATCCACAACCTCAAAGGCACATCAGGCCTCTCATCAAGACTCAAAACCTCAACAAAAATCCCAACCAAAACAAACCCAATATTCCAAACTACATCTATCATCACAACAGGCTTCGAATACGCCCAATCATTCTGCCTCTCCTCTAGATGCTGAGCCGCGGTCTCACGGACAAGAACCGACGGCTCACGCATCGAGCCACGGCCGCTCGCTTGCCGGAGGAAGCGAGCGGCCTGATGGAGGCTCTGTTGCCTTAGAGACCTCCTCCGTGACTCGGATGAGTCGGAGGAGGAGGTGCTGATGGAGCTCAAAAGAAGGGGGGCATTTTCAAGATTTGGAGATGACATTTATTTTGGGACAAAGATCAAAGTCAACGGATAAATGCGCGTTGACTTTGAAAATATAAATTTGATGGAGGGTTTGAAGATTGGAAGATGACAATTATTTTGGGACAAAGATTGAGGGAGATGAAAGTCAACGGATGAATGCGTTGACTTTGGACAAATGTGATTATGTTTTTTAAGGCTTCGGGTAGTTTCTGTTAAATGTTGAATTACAGTTGGGAGATGGCGCCAATCAATGAAGATTGGACCCCACTTATTAATTTTATCATATTTTTTTTTTAATGAAAATTATGTTTAATATAAATATTTTGGATGAAATATTCGAGTCCTGGATATTATGTTATGCATGATTATAAGTTTTTTTTTTTAAAATTATTTTATTAAACTAAATAAATTATACGTCTAAAATGAAATTTTTCATAAGCTTTGAGAATATACGGATGCAAATTTTTTATGCCAACAATGACACAATCTTATTGAAGTTTAGATGAGAGATAACCGATCAAATAAAATTTTCAGTTTTAACGATTGATTTTTAACATTTTAAATTAAAATATTTTTGTATTCGTCGTATAATATTTTGTAAAAAATATATCATAATAGTGTTTTTCTATCTTGTTTCCTTTGAACACATGTTAAGAAGCAATTTTGAAGATAAAATATAATACTTGAAAACAATGCAAAGAAAATAAATTAATAATTTTTTTCATGAATTTCTTATTAATTTTTTTTTCGTATAAAGTGCTTTGTTAGCATCTTAACATATCTCCTCATGGCTTGTTTTACAAAAACGATCAAATATAGTATTTTAAACATATTTTACTATTAATCAAGACCACAAAATTTTTTAATTTTAAATTTTAACTATTGAAAAACATGGAGAATAATCTATTAGATATATGAGTAGTATAAAATACTCCATTTATCTAAAAGATTGTTTTATTTAATTTACAATGATTAAGATTAACATATTTGTAATTTTAATCGATGCATGTAAATTTGTTTTAAATGATGTAAATTAATGAAATACGTAACATGTTGTAACCTTCTTATCAACTAATTAAGAATTTTCTGAATGGCAATTGAGTAGAGGAGAAAACATGACACCGAATCAAGTTGAGTAATTTGAATACATATATAAGATAAGATGATACAATCGGTTAGTGCTACGAAATATTATTCGTAGATAATGTTTCGGATTCGAATTCTGACAATCACAAAGATCGAATATATAAGATAAGACGATACAATGACAATTTAAGCCTTTCAATTTCTCACTAAGGACGCCAGGAAACAAGGTTAACATTTTAAGCCACAAGGTGATGTATTACATCAAAGGGCAGTGAGTAGCCTTGTTCCATAATGGTAGAACAAAATCTTCCCAAAGAGTTAATAACCTACTAGAGTTGAAACTCTGCATAATGTCGTACTTGCACAGGGGGGAATAGGCATCAATAAACAACCACTTATCAACACAGGTGCTATGGAAATGATGCCCACAAAGGAAGCTTGCGTAGTTCATCACCATCGTCATAAGCCGAAAGGCATATGCAACATTCCTAGAGGAAAAGGATGAAATAATAAGAACACGGTTTAAACTTTCACATAACTAGTAAAAAGAAACGTGCATTATACGTGATAGCTTTATTATACGTTTTAGATAATATGGATAGTTTAGAAAGTTGGAACATACATCATCTTTCGAAGTGAGGCGACGTTCATTAGGAGTTTTTGTTTCACATTCGGTCATTGATCCTCCAGGTCCCTGCGTTTCGCCATCGCTATACTTCTGCTCAGAATTATCAACATGTCAGAAATGTAAAAATCCAATGATAGAGGTAGTCATTCTTGACATGCTACTTGGGCAGCACTCATGCCTAAAATATAAGTAGTAAAGAGGTTCACCATTTTTATACTAACTAAGACATGCAAGGTCATAATAATTTATAGCTTGCTATACACGATTTCTTACTGTTATAATTATAAAATGTAATATAAAAATTGGGATAGATTTGTTACACGTGATTTCATTATTATAATTATAAAAACAGAATACAAAATTATATAGTAGAAAACAAAATTATTTTGAATAAATATAATTTTTTATATATTTTAAAGTAGATTAACCATCATAAGAAAAGCATCACAACCTCCTCTCTTTCATGCTTCCTTTTCGTCCATCCATAAGATCAGATCTCATGTATTTCCTGAAACATCACAGGCAGAATATACTAAACACCCAACATTACGATGCTCAATATTGGCAAAATGAGGTGAGGATCTTCCGCTAAATTCTAAAGCTATGAAATCGTAAAATCTAAAAAATATACTCTATATATTTTAATCTTTATTATATAAAAATTCCAATTGTCATACTTAAATCAATAAGATTTCAATCTTTTGTCTTTTATTTTGTTAATTAAAGTTGATATCTTCAATTTATCATCATTTTTAATACATCAATTTACTCTATTTTCTAAGCTCTTGTTGTTTACTATTTTATTCTTTGTCAAGTCTATTATCTTTTTCTTAGTGTACCATTCTCCTATTTTATTTATTTATTATATATATAGTTATTCACTCATACTACTTTCAAATTAATAATTATTCCAATTAAAGAATATTGTGTTGTGCTCAACGTTAATACTTTCGATATTTCTCTAACAATTTTATCGCCTAAATTAAGAACTATTACGATAGTTAAAAGAAAATAATATGAAATCATATCATTGTTCTATTTTTATCTCGTAATTTCACTACGAAGCTCTTCTAAAGATAAAGGAGTTTTAAGTTTTCATATTGATTTTATATATATTTGTCAAAGTATTAGTCTTCTCAATTATGTCTTCAAATGTGAATTCCTTAGCTTTGTCTATTATGTCTGGTATTTTGAATCTATTGTTTAGGCTCTTGATAGTTTTGATTTAAGTAGTTCTCCATTATTATTTTCAATGTACTTTATCTTGTTATATTTCTCTCCTAATATTTGATATATGAGTAAAACAAAGAAATAATGTGTTTAAATGATGATAAGTGAAAATTCAATAATGTAAAACTTGTAATATATATCTAACTTCAGAGTGTATCTAACTGAAGATTCACATCATTGCTTGAAATACAAAATTTAACAAAAAGAGTTTTCTCAAATTATACATATATAGCATAATATATATGTAATAATTGATATTATATGTATTATTTAATTTTAATAAAAATAAGCAACCTAGCCCTAGCTTAGGTGCCTAATAACTATTAATAGTTTTATAAAAGCATACAAGATTTAAATATGTATAAATATAATTAAATTATTATAGCAGTAAATCTAATAATAATAATTTAAAAAATAGGTCAAGTTTCTGAAAATAAAAATAAAATCATTATATATCAAGTCAAGTTATTATTCATAATTATTATTTCATATATATTAGTAATAAAACATATCAATAATCAAAATTTATATGCTATTGACATAAAAATTAAAGCATCACTATTTCGATCAATAAGCTAATAAGAATGAATCACATGGTTTGAAAATAATGACATTAATAAGCTAATAAGATGATGAGAAAATTATACGCATATGTTTACCTTATACTCCAATATTCTCTAAGAATTATAGTTTCAATAGTATTGTACTTTTAATATGTGGTACAACCTTCATTACTTAAACATTGTCAAGTTTTGAATTTCTATTAATTGATTTTATAAATTTGGACTCCAATACTTTTTTGATGTACAACTGATTGTTGTTATAATTTTTAGAAAATTGTTTAAAGAACTATATTGATGTATGCAATCATGATATATTTTTTTTAGATACAAATTCTTCTATTTTATGTTAATACTAAGATAATGGCTTAATTATCTACATAGATTCAGATATATTCTCTACTTAATACATTATTAGTCTACTAAAACAATTATGATCATCTATGTAAATTAATGACCCGCTCTTATATCTGAAATCTTAACTAAATAAACAATATAATTTTTCAACCATTTAAATATATAAAAGCATGATACTACATACTAAATTTATCGCTAAAAGATCGTAAAATTTTCTTTTTCAATAATCAAAATTATTTAAATCTCAACCAACAAAATTTCAAAATTATGAATATTATATACTACCTTCATCTCTAAAGATTTTCCTTTTTTAATACCAAAATTATTGCTAATTTAACCACTAAATTGGCGAATACCACATACAAAATTCATCTCTAAAAGAAGCTGCTCAATTTTTTTCAATAGTCAATTTTTTCTAAAGCTCACCTTAACAAAACTTAAAAGTTATGAAAATATCATAATACCTCCCATATCTCTAAAAGGCACTGATTTTCATTTTGAATAGTTAAAATTATTTAAAAGTCAATGAATCAAAATTTAAAATTTATAAATACTAAATTTCACATCCATATCTAAAAAGATCATTCACCCTTTCTTTGCTCAATAGTCAAAATTATTTAAAACTTAACCTACAAAATTAAAGAATTACGAAGACCTGCAAACCTCCCCATCTCTAAAATGTTGATGGATTTTTTTTCAATAGCTAAATTATTTAAACTCAACCACCAAATCTCGTAAAAATTTATAAATACTAAATATGATGTCGCCTCTAAAAGATCGTTCAATTTTACTTTCAATAGTCACAATTATTTAAAACTCCACCAACAAAATTGATAACTTATCATCACTATATGCTTATTACTTTCATGCCCATGAGATTTTTCAATAGTCAAAATTAATTCAAACAATGCCTGACGGACCTCGGACGAAGAATCTGCATAAACGGGCGTGGTATAACGGATTATGGATCAAGGCAATTCCTCCTCGAGAGGTCCTGGATTGACTTCAAATTAATGGATGAATCGTCGGCTCATGTCCACATCTACTCCCATGCAGCCACGCATTCGGGGAGGCGAGGAAGGAGTGAGACAGCCAGGAGCGCCTCGGTTTCAATAACGGATATGCAAGTAGAAGAATGGTTGTCACCACGGCGGGTACAATATAAAAGTTGTGGTGCTGGTCGCTGAGGGTTCACTAAAGTGAGTCGACTACAAATTTGCATATTCTCACCGTAGTCGACACACCTGTATCGTAGCGCTTCTTGGCTCAGAGGCTCGCATTCATCAGACTGAACCCCGAGCGCTTAGATGTCAAGACAACTTTCTGGCTACGGAGAGTCGGACGTGTTAGATTTATATGACCCAAATACGGTTTCCGTGAACCCGAAAAGTGAAGACTATGTTTGCATTTCTCAAGAAATTTTTGTATGGTTTGAAGTAGTCTCCGAGGTAAGCGGTACAAGAGATTCGAGCAGCTAAGCAATTTACTTTAGACAGTATTCGAGGAGTCCATATGACAATTGTGTTTATTATAACAAGGTTAGTGATGGTTCCCTTATCTACTTAGTTCAGAAGTGTGATGATATTGCCGATACCACAATGGTAAGCCTGGATATTCAAAAACAAGTGGGTTACTTAGCCAGCTTAAACGAAGGATTGGGCGCCAAAAGAAAATTGTAGATGAGATATTTTAGTGATGTGTTTTAAGCAGCCTTTTCTTATCACAAAAAGACTACGCTGGTAAGGCACCCGTCCGTATTTGGTATGATCACGCTAAACCAATCAAACTCCTAGCTCTACAAACGCCCTGCATTTGCATCTAAATCATTCATTGGGTATGCACATGGAACGATACCTTATGCTACAGAAGTTGGAAAGCTCGACATATTTCTACGGTTCCACTCGGGGACTGATTCTGCCACGTTGTTAGCGTTGTCGTAAGAGGTTCATGGTTGACCAAGTAAAGAATATCGCGCATCGCGAATAGGATTTTTCGCTATCCTATGCATATTTGATATTTGTCTTTGTTATATATTCAAATGCTTAATTCTGTATGTGATATTCTCGATTCTCGACTATAATCGAGACGCAGGTTAGGCGCCTATAATTGGCTACGTATTTACCCTGTGTATTCTCAAGGCGAGTCGAGAGCCATATTAAATGGTATTTTAATAACAAATTGTAAATGGCATTTGGTTTCTTTAGAGTCGATATTTTGGCTATTAATACTCCAATAAATATTTTCTTTTGAATCTTTGCGTAACCAAAAACACTCGACATAGAAAGTTCTATATTATTCTTTGCTTAAGCAAGAGTGTATCAAATATACTTACTATTCATCTCGAGAGCACAATCGGCTCAAATCTATAATCAAGCTTTTTCATTATGTTGAAATTTCCGCGGCTCGCCACGATTACCCCAACACATCGTTAAGAATATCACATTAAAAGCATTCGCCATATTTACTTTATCCGCACTTTTACGTAATTCTCAGAATCTAAGATTCGTGATTGCTATAATAAAACCAACACGAAGAACACATTTCAGGCAATACTCCACAAATCCAAAGCCTTAATGGCACATGAGGCTTCACATCAAATTCAACACTAAAAACCCAACAAGAATTGCAACCCAAACAAGCGCAATATAAATATTATTTCCACATGGTCATACTATTCGCATAATGATAATCAATAATTGTACATACATAAATTACTCTGCCTCTCCTCGGCCTTCGATTCCTGGGACGAAGCTGGTGGCCTCGTGGAGACATTTATTTTGGCACAAAATATCAATACGTTCACTTCAACAATATAAATTTGGTTTTAATAATGTTTTTTTTACAATGAGGTAAAATAAAGTAAAATGTTGAAGATTATAAGACGACAATTGTTTCAGGACAAAGATTCTGATGAGGTTAAGGTAGAGGTAGATTATTTGTTTTTTTAAGTTCGGTGTTTTCGGTAGTTTCTGTTAGATTTTGAATTACAGTTGGTGAGATGACACTAACCAATCAACCACCATAAACTTCACTTCTTAATTTTGTGATCTTATTATATTCCATCTTAAAAAAATTGTCTAATTTTTCTTTCACACAACATTAACAAATTTTATTGTATGAGTTTCAATATATAAGATTGCTTATCTTGTATCTTCTGGATATTAAGAACCAACTTTGAATATAAAAAATATCAATAAATCTTTCCAAATCAAATTTCAGGTGAAATTGTTACTGTATGTTCAATAGTTTGCTATATTAACATCTCACCTAAGCTCTTATGCCAAATTTTAGAAACCTCATCAAATATAAGAAGATTTTCAACATATTTTACTAATAATGTAATAATTTTGATTCAAATTAAAGTTATGAGTATATTTAAGATTATCAAATTTGTTAACTTAATCATTAAAAAACAAACTGAACAATTTTATTGTCATATAACGAATGTATCAAAACGACCATTATATTACCTGCATTTTATCTATCAAGTGAATATTGATATTATTCAGACTTCACTCTCGGTATAATCGTGAAACATACCCTTGCTCAAACTTCCCATATTTGAATCTTATAAGATTCATATCCGATCCCCTTTTACTAAACGTAGTTTCTCTTCACACGATCAGAACACGTTAATACGTATTTAATGATGCTCCATCTATTTAAAAAGATTATTTAATTTTTAACGATCAAAATTACAATACTTTATAGTTTTAATAATCGACACATACTTTTGATTTAAAAGTTGTGAATTAATGAAATATACGTAGTAACCTTCTGAGTGATGACTACTTAACTTACCGCCACAACATATTCCTAACATTAATACGACAATATTATATGTTACATCAGTTTCAATATCTTCCACTAGTGAATATTGATCAACAACTTCAACATACCTAAATTATACAATTCATATAAACCTCTCAATATTTGTGTTAATACCTTTTGAGTTTTAATTTTTTGAATAAAAAAGTCATATTTTTCAGTTTTCTTGAATTTTTGTAGCATAAATAATGTTTGTCTTGAATTAATCGAATAGTCTAGTAATTAAAAATCGAATAGTCTAGTAATTAAAAATACTGAATTCCAAACTCACCTTCCTGATTATCGCTAATCATAAAAAAAAATGAAAAAAATTTGATCTTGTGTCATACTTTTGAGTTTTCCAATATGTACTTTAAATTTGCTTGAATAAAAAAGCGTTCTTTTTCAGTTTTCTTGAATTTTTGTAGCATAAATAGAATACCCAATTGAAGTTTTTGTAGTTGATTTATAGCTACTTCACTTGCATAAACAATTGAGGTTAAAGATGATGAGAAACAGTGATCTTGAGAACAATAGTGACCCTAAATCTAGAGGCAGTAATGGTATGAACTCAGGGGGATACTACGGTAATAATAATAATGGATCATCACCTCAGTATATGGAGAATTCAGAGAGTCAGTGGACTTCATGGTTGGTGCCTTTGATTGTAGTTGCTAATGTGGTCATGTTTATTGTGACCATGTTTGTTAACAATTGCCCTCACAACAATCATAAGTGTGTGGCTAAGTTTCTTAGGAGGTTCTCTTTTCAACCCTTGAGTGAAAATCCACTTTTTGGTCCCTCTTCTTTAGGGTGAGTATTGAGATTTTCTGACCATTTTTTGCTATCATACTGAATTTTATGAAGTTTGAGCCTTTTTGTGTTTTAGAGACTGTTGGTTGACTACTTGACCTAGAGGTTGATGATTAGTCAAAGGTGAATATATTTGTTTTATTCTGTTGAATGTTCGTTTTCAGTTTTGTAGAAGGGTGGTGAATAAGTCATGTTCTTTAATCATAGTGTCAATATCTGGCTTGTTTAAACTAGGGGTCTTTGAATATGTAATTCTCAACTCCCTAGAATATTGCTGAATAGAGACATCCTATTCATATAGTTGGCTCTATTTAGTCTGATAAGGCTATGTTTAGTTTATTAGATGGCTTAACCCAAATATTTCATTCACAGTTAATAAAATTAAATTACAAAGGATCTACTTGGGTATTCTTTTCTATTAAGTATGTATAATTGATCGCAGTGTTCGATTGGATTTATGACCATACAGCTACCAAACTTTGTACAAGATATAGCAGAGATGTATCTGACTGAATCTTGTGAAGTCTAAATTTTCATAATGTTGTTTACTTTGTTTTAACCGCTGGATTAGCTTTGGAGTTCTGCAGAAGGCAGGGAGAATAAAGAATTGTGGATTCATTTGACTTCTATATTTAAGTTAGTTGGTTAAGAGAATATCGCTTGGATTTGACTCGGAATCATGACTGTGTTGAGTTGTAATTAGCAATCAATCTTGTCTCTTATATTTTGATCTATGATCGATCCATGCAGACTTGAAAAAATGGGAGGCTTAGAATGGAATAAGGTGGTCCATGAGCATCAAACATGGCGTCTAATCACGTGCATCTGGTTGCATGCTGGCGTTATTCATGTAGTTGCTAACATGTTCAGCTTAGTTTTCATTGGGATTCGCCTTGAGCAGCAATTTGGGTTTGGTATACTTCTTAACTTCCATCTCTTTAACCTAGTCTGTGAACTGTATCCAATGTATAATGCACGTTGATGTAGTAAGATGTCCCATTTCAAGTATGCTATTATCTTCATATCTTTTAGTTGGTATGGACTACTTTTATTCTCTAATGGTACCTTACAGTGGCATTACTTTGTATTGATGTCACACATTTTCCCATTCTCTGGTGCATGCATGATTAATTAGATATGTTTCTATAGACCTGTCATTATGACACCTTCAAATTTGTCATTGCTTCAAGTGTTACATTTGTCACATATATGTTATCAAATTTGTCTGAACTCGTGCCATTTGCAGGATTGGGAGTAATATACCCCTTGTATTTATTAATGATCTCGAGTTTATATTTGTCGTATATACTCATCACAGCTTGTATTCAATTGTGTGATCTGCAGTGCGAGTAGGAGTAATTTACCTCTTGTCAGGCATAGGAGGAAGTATACTTTCTTCCTTATTTATTCAAAACAGTATCTCGGTTGGAGCTTCAGGGGCACTATTTGGGCTTTTAGGAGCAATGTTATCAGAGTTGCTTACTAATTGGTCTATCTACTCAAACAAGGTGAGAACCTGAGCCAACTTTCGGCTTTTCAGTCAAAAGGGCATCTTGATTATCATTTATCGCTTATGATATCCTTAAACGGCTTCCAGTATTTTAGGTGTTAGGAACCAATATTAAAGAAAGATCCTTGTTATTATTGACTCGATCTTGTTGATCTCGCTTTTCTGTAAAGTGGGATCCTTGATATTTATTTTGGTTCTTCCATCATTTCATTTTCCAATTTACTTGTGCAGGCTGCAGCTCTTTTTACTCTGATAATCATCATCTTGATTAACTTGGCTGTTGGTATTCTACCTCATGTTGACAACTTTGCTCATATTGGAGGTTTCATTTCCGGTTTCCTGCTTGGATTTATATTACTGCCCAGACCTCAATTTGGTTGGTTTGAGAGCCGCCATTTGCCTGCCAATGCTCGGTTGACTTCCAAGTACACCGTTTACCAATATGTTTTCTGGGTGATTGCAACCATTTTGCTAGTTACTGGGTAAGTCTACTGAACTTTACTTTCCTCTCGATTCCTACCTGTAGTTGCTTGCAATTCCTAGTGTGTTTCTGTCTAAAAGCCATAGTTTGTTTTTATGTAGAACCATGTGCCGTAAGTTTATCTTGGAATTTCCTCCTATATGCGAGTATCATTTAACTTGTATCACTTATCATCGATATTGAGAAATGAGAATTCTTAAAGATTAAACTGATTATGACAGAATTACTCCTATTTGACAAAGGGAGCAAATCAAGATCATTAGTGACAAGAATGTTCAAATTCTCATATATTTGAATATGTATCAGTTATAGTTTTTTTTAATCGAATTGGATCATGTTGTATTTTATTGACCGACTTCTCCCTCTCAATTATATCTAGTTCTGCCTTTGAATGCGAAGCATATTTGTGCCATTACCTGAGTTGTGTGCCTAATTCAAGCATTTTCGTCTCAGATTCGTAGTGGGACTAGTGATGCTTTTTAAGGGAAAAAATGGCAACGAACATTGCAGCTGGTGCCATTACCTGAGTTGTGTGCCTACATCAAAATGGAGATGCAATAACTAACCGCACCAATACATGGTTTTCGGCCTTTGATTTGCTCTGCCTTGTTGATAATTTTCATTTTACTTTTTTCTTCGTACTCGGTTATGTACATGCCTGATACTATGCTTTACCCTTCTGTATATTTACATCACTTTGGTTTCCGTCTTTGAATGTGAAGCATATTTGTGCCATTTTTGTCAGTTTAGAAACTAATTCAATCACAATATATACTTTGTTTAATATTCCCTCCATTTCAAAATAGATGATTTTTTAGATGAAAAGTATTTTATTAAGATATAGTTGTAAAAAGCTATAGGGATTGTAAAACTATATATTAAAAATGCAAACAATCAACTATTATGAAAAAGTAAATTTTTTCTAGATGATCGTATATTTTGAGACGGAGGGAGTATCCAACATAACACAAATGTCGTCATTTAGATGCTCATTATTTCTCCGCAGAAGTTTATTTACATTTTGTTTTTTTCTATTATCGATCTTGTTGGCGATATCAATCAAACAGGAAATCTTAAGAACCAAATCTAGGAAAACCAGGAGGCTTAAACTTTATGCAAATGATCATCTTCTCCGGTTGATCACTCCAAGCCTCTCCAGGCGACGACCTGATAAAGGATATGACTTGTCGAAACATAAGCTGAAGGTTTTTCCATCTGAATTTGAACCATTTAACTTCATATGAGTAACAATCAATAATATTAATTGTTGAGTTACCACATAATTATAATAAAAATTAATTTATTATATCGGCAAATGAAATTAGAACTTATTACGATAATGTGGGATTGTTTGGCAAGAGCTCTGGCCTCTACTCTTAGTAACAAATGAGTCTTTTTATCCACATTTTGCTTCCTCCACAATTCGCCCTCTTACAAGTGCTTAGGGGTTTCACTAAGGACTTCATTTCCTTGACTTCAAATTGTTAAGTAACGACACATTTCAATAAGGTGCAATACAAATTATTTAAACTCATAGCTACTGATAAATAAGGGGAGACAGAAAAGTCTAGTATTATCGATCATATATTGTCCTCATTTTCCATTTCATCATATACTTCATATATGATCAATCACTATTTAAAATGCATCTTATAGATCCTAACGTAACTTTTATGTTAGTGTAGTGACCTGATACCACATGTGACATTTTTCCAGTGATACAACAACATGAAATAAGTTTTTTAAAGATGTTGTTATACGCAATCGTATAAAGATAAAATTACCGATACCATTTTGACATTTGTCTATCTAGATTGCCAGATTAAAAGTAAACTACTAATAAATAAGCGCGAAATGATTTGTATCTTTAACGGCAGCCCAAACCTCAAGGCCACCGTGACTATCTCCGCCGCCACTAGACGCCGTCGCAGTCCTAGGAACACCACTAAGACTACCACAACTTCCATTTATAATATGGTGGTGCTGATCTTGATCATTCTTGATGCATTCCACCAACAACAATGTTTCATTGTTGAGCATGAGCTATGAACCATTTGGAGACCATTTCATTGCTTCAATCATTCTATCACCATTCTCTCTTTTGAACATTATAAAGGGGTGAAGGACTGATGCTATGTGAATGGAATGTGAAACAAGTCAAAATAGGAGATTGCAGCTAGGTGTGAGGTGGTTGAGGATTTATCATTGATTATTGAATATATGGAAATTTTTAAGCCACCACAAACAGAAAAAAGAATATGTGAGGGGCGAGTAAAGGCTTTTATTGATAGTATTAGTAAATGTCTAGATATACGTAATTATTTATCTTGAATATTTAAATTGAGATAATAAATGAAGCTAATTAATTATTTATGTAAATTTATAAATGATTTTTTTGATTTATATTATAATTTATTATTTATTCATAGTTATATTATCCCTTATAATTTTTGATAATATAATTTTAATAGTAGATTTAAAAGTTTTGTTAAATGCTATAGCCGTTTCGAGGGTTAATAAAAGAATCTGGGTATGTAATTATATTTATTATTAGAAAACATCAATTTTCTCTTTTTTTTTTTTAAAATACACCTTATGTTATTTATTTATTATTAGAAGCTTGTCGACTACCGATTGATTAGTAGTATAAATTATTAAAAGTTCAAAGCTATTGATTTTATTTATGTATTCATTTAACATATTTTAATTGATGATTTGGTATGATAATATTTATAAAGCGAATAAGATAGAAGACACTACGAAATTTTCTCAATTTTAGCCGCCTTGAAAGCGGTCGAAGGAGGCCCGCAGCGTTAGATGTTCTTGTTGAATGTGAAATACTCCCAAATGAATTATATTGAAAATCGATGGAATAAGATGTGGCGCTCTTATAAAAATAATATCTTATGCTATAATTTCTTTTAAAAGTTAAACATCAATAATATATATGTGATTAATATTATTTGATATGAAAACTTTTAAATTTTTGACGCAAATAACAATTTTAATATAAAAGGTAACGAAGTCATTCGAGCTTAGATGATAAGAGTGCGCATTTGAGCATTCGAATGTTAAATTGATAAAGTTGATTATGTACCTATAATATACATATTCGTATAACTAATACTTTTTAGGCAATAGAAATATTATTATGACAATATACTCTCTTATTTAGTTAATATACGTGTATTATTATGACAATATATTCCATTTAGTTTGTTAATTACTAATTAAATAATAGTGAAAAATTAAGAAGTTTTTAATTTATTTTATTATATTGAATTCAAGCTCTAATTAATTATTGCATCTATAGTTTATAGATAAGATATTTTATTTAAACATAAAACTAACATATTTATATATATATATTATAATAAAAAAATTAAATTTAAATAAAATATTCAAATCTTTACTTCACTCCATCTTAAATTATTGTAAATAAGCGATTTAAGTGTTCCCGAATCAATGACTTTCTGTGTAATGTCGATAAACATGGTACAGTTTGAATAAAATTTATCTCAATATTAAAGTACATTGAAAATATTATTATTTAGTAATTTTCTGATAAATATACAACATGGCAAAAATATTTAATTTAACACATTTAATCTGTGAAAAGCCAAATTTAAAACTTAGCAATCTATTGGGGATGGAAGGAGTATTAGATATGTAAGTTGACACTTTTTATTCGATTGTTGAAATATGCAAATATCACATAATAATTTAGATACATATTATTTAATAGTAGAATTTTGGATTACAATTTTGTTCAATTTATAATTGAATAATTATCATACAAATTTTTTTAGTATGAGTGAATTAATTTATTGGATTAAATATAATTTACTTATTATATGAAATAATTAAAAAATCAAAAGCTAAAGTATTATATCAATCACTTTATACATTTGGTAAATGTTGATTATTTTCACTTTCTCAATTGGACGAGATGATAATGAGCGTATGATAATTAGCATGTATGAAAGTAGTAAAATTATTGCACATATAGTACAATTCTTGCTTGACGTGCATGTATTTTAAATATTGGCAAAAAAATCAAGCTTAAAATTAATTTGAAATGAAAGGAAACATTATTTAAAATGTTTAAATAGGTACTTTTAAAAGTGATGGATACAAAAAAAAGTTGTTATTTTACAGCAAGCTTGATGTGTAAACAACTAAACATACAGAAATACATAGGCAACTTGTCTGGATAGAAAGAAAAAATAGTTAAATTAAGTAATACTTAACATATTATTTTCTAATATGAGGAATAGGAGTAGGGGTTGTTGTTTTCTGTGTGTGGCCCGACAATTCCTTCATATCAACATATCAGGTTGTTGATATTTAGAGAATAATCAAAGAAATGTATGGAGTGAAACAATGACTGAGGACTTGTCTAGCACCATAGTATAGCCAGGACATTTTCTTCTTCTGCACCAGGTATGAATTCAAAGTCATTCCCCCTTCAAATCTGAAAGTCAAAGAAATCGCTCAGTTTGAGATTTCTGTGGCTCTTCCCAAACAGTTGGATCCCTCCCAATACCCACACATTCACCAATACTTGTGCATTTTTAGGGATTGTATAGTTCATGACTTGACAAAGTTTCACTAGCAATGCGAGGTAGAAGTAACAGTACGGCAGGAGTGCAACCTTAAGTTTCAGCAAGACAAGCTTGAAGATATGGTGGGTTTAGGAGTTGAGACTCTTCGATCGAGTCTTGATCGACTATCTCACTCCTTGAGGTTTCTCTCGGGGTTTCTTCGTTATTCGAGAATTTTTAGATTAAGTACGTCATTAGCCATTCAATTATTAGAGTAGTCATGTCTTTGTACATGATGAACAACTCTTGTAATAAAATAATAATTATAAATCTTATAATGAAACAAAAAAACATAATTGGTAGTATTAATTTGGATGTACCCACAATTAGTATTTCAATGAATCTTGATATTTTGCTTTGAATGTTGTTTCTCTTTCTTCAATAATAGGCTCCATATGAACTAAGCCTCTTGCCACCTTCTTACGTATACCTTGAAGATCTAATCCGCTTAACACTTCTAAACAAAACCTTCATTGAATTCTTTTCAATCTCTTCCTGCAATTCAGGCTATTAATCTATCTAATTGAATAATGCTTAAATGCTTTTTATTTTACATTAATAAATTTATAAAAATCATTGAAACTTGATCAATCAACCTATGTAACTTTAATTTTATCTACTTTGATTGACATGATTGAATATTCAAAGTATATTCTTGAGTTCGCGATCACAATTGATCTAGTAAGTTGCCGATATGTCATGTAAAGAGAATGTCAAGCATAATAAGTTTTTATTTTTGTAATGGGAGCGTGGTACTACCGTCGAGTGCATATTAGTAGGCTCATGATTATGCAATTGCACCAATATGATAGTGGATAAATCCTCTGACAACCTGAGGCAACCCTAAATATGATAAGCAAATTACACCGTGATGGGTTCGTAGAAAATTGTTAGGAGGAGAATCAAATTCATGGCCTTGTATGCATGAGGCTGAGTCTTTCATGCGATTTGGTCGCTACGATCATAATAAATTTTTCAAATATCAGTACTCCACCCTAAAATTATGTACAATTTTAAATTAAAATTATATTACAATTTTAATTTTAATGAGTTGAGTATCAAAATGAAAGAGTAGCCAGAGTAGTTTTAAGTGATGACCTCTAGGCCGATCAAGTCTTTTGATAACAAGACGTTACCCAACAAGTTAAAAGTAGTAGTGAAAGCAAGCCTGCCAATGTTAACAACTTCTCCTTCTCTTGCTTTCAAAAAGTCAACCAGTTCAAGATTTTTTCTAGCACGCAAAGATTCTTGAGAAGTCAACGCTTTTCCAGAGAAAAGTTCAACCCTGGAAAGAGATCTAAGATGTTTCGTTGCCTCATTAAATTCGTCAGTCCATGCTACGTAGAATTGGTTGAGTTCTTTTCTTGAGTATGGAAATGCTCTTGGAGTATCTCTTCCAGATAAAATCAAGTCTTGTTTCTTTAGAATCTCAATTGCTATAGATGGTGATGATGCAACAATTAGAAACGTATTCCAATTTAAATGAGCATGATTGGACCATATATTTGAAACAAAGTTTGCAAAGAGACATTGAGGCATATTTCCTAGATGTGTGATGTTGCTATGATGAGGCCATGGAGTTAGTCCTGCTGGAAGGTTTGAACTTGGCAGAAAGAATTTGTTTCTTGAAAATGATTAAAATCAAAGGAACAATCAGAAACCAGAACCAACATTAGAGTTAAAGTTCTAGTCCATTACAAGATAATCAGCCATCATAAAATCATTATTCCTTTATTCTAGTGTCATTTAGACTTCAGGAGTTTTTTAATACTACCTCGTTTTTAGTATTAGAACTCTTCATTTCTTTAATCTTAATTTGAGTCATATTTTATTAATTGGTAGATTCATTAATGGTTACCCCTAATAAGTAGTTCGATTAGATTTAATTTGAACTTACCATATAGATATAAATATAAATATTTAAATTTGAATTCTTTCTTTTAAGCATATTATTAAAAATTAAAAATTAAAAATTAATATTATGAGAAGTCTTTTAAAAGATGAATTGAATACTCTCGGTACATTTTTTAAATAAAAATAATTAATAATTGATGATGAAATTGTCTTTTTTAAAAATTAAGCGGCAATTAAAATGAATTGGAGAGAGTAATATGTAAGTGTCCTGTATATGTTTGACTTAATGTCGTATGTTCTACTCCTTTTAAAAGATTTTCAAGTTTAATATTTGAGGATTGTTTATTGTTTTGACAATTGACAGAAGCAACTATTTGGTCACTACGTTTTATTATTTCATGTAATAGTGAAGTCAATGGATAAGAGATACTCCGTATTTTCTTTGCCACTCATCTAGTAGGTGGTGGACTTAAACAGATGGATACATATGAAGACAAATTGTTAAAAAGATAGATATTTGTTATTCAAAAATAAAATTTTGCAAAAAATGTTTGTTGAAAAAATAATTGGTTCACTCCCTAAATTATTCTTAAAATTTTATTTATTTTTCTTGTATCAATACTTTCGTTACCCTATATAAAAAATTTAATTCTATCATTAGACACTTCTAATTGTACATTTTCACTTTGTTTACACCTCATCTTAAATATTGCTGGATCATCTATATGATAAATACTATAAAGAAACATTTAAAGTTTACTTTTTCCATTGAAGATGGTATTATTTTTCAAATAATACTCCATTCATAATCCCATTTTATTTGGGATCTTGTTTGTCATGCATGTGCAATTATAGAGTCTGGATTTTTTGTTGTGGCAATAGATATTTACTTGTTGAGAAAAATAATGGCAGACAAGAAATTTAGGATGATTGGGGCTGGGTCAAGGCTTATCGACATGTTGGGAATATTGTTACGTTGTATCATTTAAATGAAATCATAATTACATACTTGAACAAATATTGAAATATTAAATCAATATATTTGGAAAAACAAAAAAGTTTCACTTCTAAAGAGCAAAGAACTCCACACTATCGCTATGAAATAATATACCATGTATAGAATTTAGAGTGTGATTATACAACATATAAAACAAAGTCCACACTACCAACATCATAGTTAATCAAACCACAATAGGCTAAGAGTAAGACATAATGTGGCAATTAGCAAAACAAGCATGCATAGATAATAACTTGTCTTTATTGTTTGATCAAAAGAAAACACAGTCAACATTTAAAGTACTACTCCTTATATTATGTTCTAGTATGTGGAATAAGGAGTAGGGGTTGTTGTTTCTGCAATGTTATCCCAAACTTTTCCTTCATGTCCAACATATTAGGTTGTTCTTCTTTGGGAAGAGACCAATCAAAATTTTGTATGAGTAAAGCAATGACTAAAGGGATTTGCCTAGCAGCCATAGTATAACCAGGACACATTCTTCTTCCGGAACCAAATGGTAGGAATTCGAAATCATTCCCTTTGAAGTCTATAGGGGAATTAAGAAATCGCTCTGGTTTGAATTCCAATGGTTCTTCCCAAACAATTGGATCCCTCCCAATCGCCCACACATTCACCAATACTTGCGCATTTTTTGGGATTGTGAAGTTCATGACTTGACACATTTCAATAGCCCGTCGAGGGAGAAGTAATGGTGCGGCAGGGTGCAATCTTAGAGTTTCCTTGAGGCATGCTTGAAGATATGGTAGGTGTAGGAGTTGAGATTCTTTGATCGAGGTGTCTTGATCAATCTCCTTCTCGAGTTCCTTCCGGAGGTTATTCATCACTCGAGGATTCTTTATTAGTTCCGACATCATCCACTCTATAGTTGAAGTAGTAGTGTCTGAGCCCGCAAAAAACAACTCCTGTAACAAGATCAATACTACTAAGTTGAACCTATGAAGTAAAAAACGTATTTAAAACAATTTGAATGATCTAGATAACTAGAACTTAGAAATGGTAAAACTGACCATTAGTATTTCATTAATCCCATCATTGGTAAATTTTTGTCCCACAAGAGTGTCCACAAAATCTTGATACTTGAAGTCCTTATTACCATGAATGTTATTTCTCCTTTCTTCAACAATTGGCTCCCATATGGACCAAGCCTCTTGCCACAACCCCTTTGCCTTCTTACGTATACCTTGAAGATCTAATTCACTAAAAGCTATGTAAAGATCTGCCAAGTTTGGCACCGAAACTATGTCTACAAGTCTTCCCAACAGAATTTTGGTTGAATTATTTTCAATCTCTTCCTGGAATTTAGAGCTATCAATCTATCTAATCGAATAATACTAGCTAGTAAACTGTTAATAAGACAAAGAAAATAAAGTCATCCCCTACAAGTAAAATAAAATAGAATTAAGGAGTAGATGTCAATGATACCTCTAGGTTGATCAAGTCTTTTGATAATAAGATGTTACCCAACAAATTAAAATTAGTTGCGAAGGCAAGCTGGCTAATGTTGACAACTTCTCCTTCCCTTGCCTTTAAAAAGTCGACCATTTCAAGAACTTTTGTAGCACGAAGACATTCTTGAGAGGTCAACGCTTTCCCTGAAAAAAGCTCAACCTTACAAAGAGATCTCAAATACTTCGATGTCTCATTGTATTCTTCAGTCCACATGGAGATTTGGTTGAGTTCTTTTCTTGAGTATGGAAAAGCTCTTGGAGTATCTCTTCCAGATAAAACCAAGTCTTGTTTCTTTAGAATCTCCATTGCTATAGATGGTGATGATGCAACAATTAGAGGCTTGTGTCCCAATTTAAATGACATGATTGGACCATATATTTGAGCAAAGTTTGCAAGAGAGACATGATTCATGTTTCCTAATTGATGGATGTTGCCTATGAGAGGCCATGGAGTTGGCCCTGGTGGAAGGTTTGAACTTGTTGAGAAAAGTTTATTGGAATTCTTGAAAATGATTAAAAGCAAAGGAAGAAGGAGGAGGGGCACAAGCATTAGGGAGTTGAATTCTTCCATTACAACAAAACGAGCCATGATACTAGGAATTTAGGATAAGGTTAATTGCAACTTAAATTGTTAGCCATTTAATAAAGCCATGATACTAGGAATTTAGGATAAGGTTAATTGCAACTTAAATTGTTAGCCATTTAATAAAGTCTTGTGCCTGACACTCTCAACTATTACGTAATTTTTTATATGATCATAAAACTGATTTGAATTTTTATTTGGGCGTATCCATAAAGCTCTAGCCGTTCGTGAATTTTTTTTTAACATCTAGAAGCGCTAGCGTACTTAAAAATACAATTTTATTTAAACGTATAGTGAAATGATTATAATACACTTTCAAAAACGTATAATAAAATAGTATATTCTATTTAAATTGAGTTATTTTATTCCTAATAATAGCCTTAAAATATAGAGACTAAAATATAGAGATTAAATAATGCCTTTATTCTTTTAACACAATCACCCACCCCTACCACCAGCCCCTCAATTCGCAGATGCATATTCATCGCCTTGAGAACTATCATTGTCATCATTACCAGAATTAAGGCCATTTTTCATATCAATGGCGTTGTTCTGCCTTTTAGTTAACAAAACTATTCCTTGGTCAACTACACTACTCTTTTAAGTGTTTTCGTACTAATATTTATATGACATTTCAATTATCAAAAATCAACATGCAATATAAATCATTACTTCAAATAATAGCAAATGCAATTTAAGCCAATTTCAATTATGAACAAATCTGATAATGAGTAATTTCGGCCACAGCCACGAAGCTAGGGGTGGAGGTAGACGAAAGGCTTCGATTTTAGGCATAATTTAGAATCAGTTTTCTTCAAAAAAATTGAATCTTCTGAGGTTTTTTGGCTTCTCTTTTGATGTTTTTTGGCTTCAAAACAAATCAAAATATTAAATGACCCCAGAGTTGTTTTTGGCTTCAAAAGCAAAAAAGCCGAATCTTTTGAGCTTTTTGATTTTAGCGGGGTTAGGGGTGGGAACGAGGATTCAATGTTTATAAGGCAACCAATGAATGCAGTCAATCTTACAAGATAATAAGCAAATTAGGTGAGTGGTAGTTTTATTATAAGCAAGTAAGATAAATGCTACTTATTTTGGAGGTTTATAAGTAAGTAAACATCAACATAATTCGTTTGTTAGCTAAGAAGTATGTTATTAGCTTGTTCATTTTCATATAAACACATTCATTCTTATGTATTTAAAGAAAATGCAAATTGATTACATAAGAATGAATTAAATGATTAATTACATAAGAATAAATTAAATAATTAATTATAGAAAAATGAATTAAATAACTAATTACATAAAAATGAATTAAATAATCGTACTGCTTGACAACTAGCGAATTGATCCCATGCTACTTCAACAACTAACAAAAAATAAATTTGTTTCTTTCCTTATAAATACGGATCGAATTTGGTTCTTGGCTCGATGCCACTTTGCCAACCTCTATTTACCAGTTTGACAACACGATTTTAAAACTCATGCGATGAACTAGCAAATTGTGTCATTAGTATTAGCCAGCAGGCCGAATTATTTGTGTTTACAGAAATCAAACAAATTATTTTGTTGTTAATTAACTAGTGAAGTTCTATATAATTTGCTTGTGACATTTACAACTCCATATATTGTAGTCATCGAGCGCTAAAGAGCTCATCGTTCTTTTTGATTAGCTCATTATGTTAGAAATGTATTAATTGAGAATGTGATAGATTTACCAATTGTTGTTAATAAGATGATAAGTTGTTAAATATGATTGATAATTGTTGTTAACAAGCGAATAAAAACTATCGGTATGTAGATTATTCTTCACCCAAAATCTTTGCTCTAACGCGCTGACTTGATACTCGCGCAGCTTTCACATACTTGAAGTTTAAAACAAGCGAATTCTTTCCACGTATTTTATAAAGAAACTAGCGAGTTTTTTTTCATGTTTATAAGAAAACTAGCAAATTCTTTCCATGTTACTTAGGTTATGAACATTTTTCGAGATTGTTACTTAACTTATAAAGCTCTACCTAATTCAATTTTTTTTTGCATGTTTTGATGTTACAACAACAATTTCTTGATCTAAATTTGTTTTAGATTATTCTTACTTGACAGAGTAATTTGTGTTTAATAGCAAAGTAGTGAACTCCTTGTGTTTGTAAGGAAGTAGCAAATAACTTTTGTGTTTGTTTCTAATAAGCGAATTTATACTTTTTGTTAGTTTGTTAAGCCCAACGAATTTAGTACAACTTTTTATTTTGTGTTGTTACTCTAGAACATGGAGAGTTCAACATTTCTTCTCCTTGAGAGGAGGGATTCGTGGGGGGTTATTTAAATAATTCTCCACTTTATTTTCTTGTTTTGGCGTGTTATAACTGACCCGGGGTAAGGAGTAGGGGTTGTGAGGTCGGGGGTGGGGGTGGGGTGGGTTAAAAGAAAAGAGTTTGGGTTATTTTTTAGTCTACATCTTTGAGTGTAGTGTTAGAATAAAATAGTCAATTTAGTAACATAGTCATTTTATTTTTGTGTTTTAGGGTAATATAAATGGGTTCAACATGTATTTTAGTGAAAATTAGGTGAGAATTAGGGAGGTGCACAGACAAGAAAAAAAAAGTTCGAGGGCGTAGGAGAGTTAGGGTATGTGGGAGCCAGTCGAATAGTTGAGTTAGCGTAGAAATTAGCGATAGTTTAGGGGGGTGTGTGGGTGTGTCGGTCAATAAGCCTTTAATAAAAGGGCATTAGGACTTTGAATGCTGTACTCACTTACTTTTTTAAATATTAAAAGTGTGGCTTAGTCATATTAGAAACTCGCTGAGTTCCTTGTCCTGAGAGTCTACGGAGGAGGTGAATGCATTGGATGTCACTTATTATTCTTTTTTTAAGTGTTGATATTATATATAAGTACTCTATAAGACTATGAGGGTGTTTGGCTAATCTTATTGTTGGTCAAAATCAATTTATAAGTTGATTTGGCAAAAAATAAGTGTTGCTAATATTTAAGTGTAGCTTTATAATAAGTTGAAATCAACATAAGTTGAAATAAAAAAAAAATACTTAATCTAGCTTTTGTTCAGCTTATAAAGTTATTTAACCAAATGATTTACTTGATTACCCATTGATATTCAAACATATCTTTATTGCAATTCATTTAATAGTCATAAATATACAATGTTTAGTTATATCTCGACTTTTTTAACATTTTACTTTTTATTAGAAAAAATAAAAATAAAAATATATTCTATTTTTAGTCTCAAAAATACAATTAGTTATAATTAATTTTTATTCTTTCAAATATTAAATTATATAAATAAAATTAATAATAAAGAATAAAAAAATGATATATAAATGAGATAATAAGCATAAGTCGTTTTTATTTTCCCCATCTAAACATAAAGTTATTGTTATCAGCAATGTAAAAAAAATCTCGCGTAACCTATGTTGGTAAAACAAGTCAAAAGCAAATTTATTGATTTATAAATACTTTTATTTATAAGTTGCATTTTACTTATAAATTGGTCCTTATAATTAAAAAACAAGCTTAGCCAAACGGCCTCTCTAATAAGGTTGGAATTTTCCTTCCATCCCGTCATGTTATTATTTTGCTTCCTTCCGAGACTCCATTTCTCTTAATTATTCGGCAGTGTTTATTTGTCAGACTTAATTGCAACATAGTTTATTTGGCAGTGTTTATAAAAGGTTGAAACTCGTCGTCGACGTTCAATCTAAGACAGGCGGAGCGCTGATGGCTTGTAGTGAACAGCCCCTTATGAAACCAACCGGCAGCTGATGCTTAGAAGTAAGCCCAGATGCAGCCATGGCTGAATTACACGTGGCTTGAATATAGTTCGGTTTGGTACCGGAAACGTAATAGTTTGAGATTAGGTTCGAGGATCGTAAATCCGAAAATCGAGAGGCCCAAGATATTGTTAATGAGCCGTCCGAGCTTGGTTCCGTAAAGTGCTGGGCCGTCGGACTCGTGCCACAACCCGGTTTGGTTCGATCATTAACGAACCGAGCCCGTCCAGTTCGTTTAACACGTCTACATGAAACCATGAAGGCATTAAAATGGAGAAGCTATTATACGGGGTTAGTCTTTGTATCCTAAGAGAATACTCTTCATTAATATTGCACATTAATTCATACATTTTTCAAAATGAATTTATGAAGTCATGCTCACAGTATTAATCTCTTTAGGAAATCTCCGTAGTATGTTTAAGTTTTCTTTAGGCACATTAAATAATAACACTGTAAACTAACTTTATCTATTCCATTTGCTCCGTATATATATGCAATTAATGACATTTTAAATGTCATAAGCACTAATTTATTTATTCACGAGATTTTTAATAACTTCTGGCTTATTATTAGCACTCTCAAATAATGCATGAATAATTAATATAGAACCTAAAACCAACTTTTCTGACAAAGTGCCATAAATCAGAATTTTATTTGATTATGAATAACTTTTAATTATAGCTATAAAGGAATTTAAATTTTTAATGAAATTGTATCTAAAAATAAATCCAATATATCAATTATATATAAGTTAGAAAGAATACAAATTAATTTATGGTTAAAGGATTGATACAAAAATCAAAAATATCAATTAAAATAAATTTGAGGGAATAATATGAGTTATCGAACCGGTTTAAGGATATTTTAATTTTCGTTAAAATAATAATTCATGTGCTATATAATACTTCGTCGTTTAAAAGATTGTTAACTTTTGTTTTTTGATAGTTATCTTTTAAATTTTATTATTAAATATATTTGTTTGTGTATAATATTTAATAAAATATATCAATGAAAAGAATTTGAAATGTATTTTTCAATTAATATAGTTTTAAATCAAAATATTATACAATCTGGCGAAATATATAAGGTTAAAGTTAAAAAATACGACTATTAAAAAATAAAAATTAACCATTTTTTAGAAGCGGAGGAAATAGAAGAGTATTGAAAGAGTACTGAAAATTCAATATTTCGAATGATGGGATGGTAATGTTTCATTGTGATAAACATCAACTTGTTTTCCAAATTCATTTAACATGGCCAAACAAGTCTCCATCATTAATCAAATCCTCAAACATATAACTCCTAAGTCTGACGAGATAGTTCGGTGATGGAAAAAACATTTGACAAACGAAAGATGTTACAGCTAGCTCCATCTGCCTAATGCGTGTGCCTTCTTTACAACAAGTCCACTCCACATCAAATCAACTAATCGATTACTACTTCATATTTATTTCTATCCCAAAACCCTAACATTAATCCACCCACGAATTTCCCACGCTTTACCCTTTTCTTGACACGTAAAATTCCCCCCTTATATACTACACAAATATTTCTCCCATGATCTTACATCTCATCCACCACCCTCTTTTTGTTATATAGTAATTACCATATTCAAGAATCATGTTAAGCTAAAATATAGTATATGTATGTGTATAACACAAAAACATATAAATTGTTGTTATTTGTTCCACTTTATGGCTGATCGGGCTGACCCCAATAATATCAAGATTGATCAACCACATATTGCAACTCCAACACAAATTCAAATCACCATCCCCCCTCCTCCTCCTCCACCCCCACCACTTCCACCACATTCATCTTCTCATCTAAAGCCTAATTTAGCTTACACTTCCAAAGGCAAGAAACCAACATCGCCAAGGAAGATGCGGTCTCCCAGAAATACGACCACCACCACGAGTTTTTCCAACACGGTTTCCAGTGTAAGACAGCCATTGTTCAGGGGAGTAAGGAGCAGAAGTGGCAAATGGGTGTCGGAAATTCGCGAACCGAAGAAGACTAGGCGTATATGGCTAGGAACATACCCTTCTCCGGAGATGGCAGCCGCCGCCTATGATGTAGCTGCACTGGCCTTGAAAGGAAGTGATACTGTACTCAACTTTCCTGATAATGTAAGTGTATATCCTGTTCCTGCTTCAACTTCTCCAGCCGATATTCGAACTGCTGCAGCTTCTGCAGCTGCAATGATGAAGGCTAAATCAGAAGAGGACACAACGGTTTCATCAAGTGATCATCAAATGGAAGTAGTTTGTGAGGATAATAAGTTATTAACAAGTGAAGCAAGAATGGTAAAGTATGAGTTTATTGATGAGGAGGAGATATTTGATATGCCTAATTTGCTAGTAGATATGGCAGAAGGTATGCTAGTTAGCCCTCCAAGAATGATGGGTTCATCTCTTCAAGATGATTCATTAGCTGGAAATAGTATTGATGATCTTGATAACTTGTGGAACTATCCTTAGCTTGACTAATAGAATCATCATACATGAAACTTTTGAAAAATGATTGCAGCTTGTTTCTATAGATTATTACCTATTCTACAGAGTGAGTGACTTTCATTGTATCCCTATTAATTAACTTAGAGTTGTGTGGATTATTGAGAAATGTGACAAGGGTTCATTAGATTTTGTTTTCTTTGAATTGAACAGCAAGATCATGGAAATAGAAGAATATGTGAAATAATATAATAAAACTATGAAGGTGAGGTTCACTAGATAAGATTCAGGATGATATGACTATAAATGAAATATGGGGTCCCTTTAATTATAACCTTAAAGTTTCTTACGTTATAAGAAAATTGACGTAAATGGTCCGTTGAAAATATTAGTATTATTAGTATTTACTGTTTTGGTAGGAATCTGTTTATATATTTGACGAAGACATGGGATATAAAGCTGACATATCACCTCAGGACATTTATGGTGATGAATTGATCACTATTCAAATACAAGAGCAACTGCAACAGACCATTTGCTAAAACAGTTCCAGCAGGCTATGAAGCATGAAAATAACAGATAATTTCTTTGTCCAATATTTCAAAAGGCAATTGCTCCATTTTTATCTGAATTTTTGCATGAATGACCTATATCTGTTATAGGATTAAAATATATATTAAGAATTCCTATATATATATATATATATATATAATAATTTAATAATAATATGAGTTACTTAGTACCTTATTATAAACTTATATTATATAAAGTCGTTATTATTAATTGTTTGGTATAGAAGTTTTAAACACATCATTTCCACGTACAAATCCGATCATTTTTTATCAATTAATTGAGTTGCACGTGCTAATTTTTAGTTTATTAATTATTTTTTTAAAAATTTTATATCATAGTAGTTTTTAATATAAATACGAAGGATTCGCTGAGATTCCGTCTTAATTAAATTTATTTTTTGATATGACTTCATATATTCTTAACATGCTTTAGATTTTAGGATGGATGAAATTCATGAATCCTTAACATGTCATAATAATAGCAGTGATCGTCTTTAACAAAATAAATGGAAAGATAAAAATTGATACGTGCAACAAATTGATTTTGACTTAAAAAGACGGGTTTGCTTGTGCGGATTGTGTGTGGAGAAAACTCTTCCACATCGAATACTTAATGAATGACAATGGAGGTTTTATAACAAGCTATATAGTCCGTCTTTTAATTTGAGGCACTACCCTTCTAATTTCTAAAATCTCAATGGCTCCTAAACCAAAAATACTTTTATATCTATGTATTGTATGTAATGGACAAGGTAGTGATTCTTACATAACTAATAAAGCACTATATTCTAATGTATGTTTGCTCTAGTAATGGAACCAAATTTTTTATATAGAGGAAAAGAAATTTATATTATACAAATAAAGAAAAATATAATAATTTAGAGGAGCGAACAATTGAATTTTTTAAATAAATGAATGAAGAGATTTTATTCTTTAATATGGAATAATAAAAAATTAATTTTCAAAATTTTTAAGGGAGACGACGACTCCCTACATCCCCTGCACTTTATTTTCCTATTCTCAATACGTCCTCGCATTTAATTAGCTGTAAGAAACCAATAAAGAGACTATAATATGTAACAGCTTGATGTCGTGTTTTGCTAAATAAAGGGTAGTGTAGCTGTGTAGGATATTTGATTGCTTATCATTGAATCAAGACTAGCCAGAACACGCTAGGCTCTAGCTAGCTCGATACCTATATGACACCAACGTGAGCAACCTTTTTAGAATTAAAGCTTGCCGTAAAATGACCCTTTGAATGTTTAAATTCTTCATCGACTTCTGTAAAAAATCTATCATATGCTGCTTGAAATCCCCTTTTAAAGTTCTGATACTTCAATATGCCGACCATACTATTGTCAACGAAATACGAAAAGAATATTACCACTTAGAAACATGATGACAATGATGTATGTGCCCCTTTTATTCTCTTAATTTGGATTTAAATGAAAGAGAAGAAAGCAATAGAGATAGTTATTGGTCACTAGATACTACTTATAAATTATAATAATCAAGTTGAGTTCTTGTAATGATAAAAAATATAATTTTAAAAAAGAAATACAGAGTGATGAGAGAATTCAAGAACGACTAATAATAACAAAGCACCTGCCAATGTACATGTATGTAAGCCCAAATAAAATTAGTTAGAAATAATTATTATCAGTTTAATTTTAAATGATGATTAAGTTATAATTTAGTATTATCTGATAGTGGTATTATTGAAAATCTAGTCCATATAGGTGTCGAAATTGTTATGTATTAGTCTTAAAAAAGACACAGATATTAAATTTGACCAAAATTAAATGTCGGTTACATTGAGTTGGAGAAAATAATTATATTTGATGATAGATAATTAATGTTATGAGAATAGTGAACCCCAAATTAACATGGAATAAGTTGCAAGATATGTGACAAGTTGACACGATGAATCAATGGAAGTCCTTTATGGGCTAAATAAAATCAAAATCGATAGAAGCAAAAAAGGTTGCTTTATATCTTAATCAACGGTGGGAATGTAATAAATCGGAATATGAACAGAGTCTGAAGTTTGAATGAATGATGTGGCACTTAAGTCTGACTGAATATGGCCGACATGGATCCGCCTTCATCTCCTTTTTTTGCAATTCTATATAATGATGGTGGTGTAGTCTCAATCTCCTTTTGTCTCAAATTATATGAAGAGATTGTTACACAAATCTACAAAACTAAGATTATTACGGAGTATATTAGATGTGGGCCATTTGAATCGAAATTAATCAAGCTAAAATATTTTTCTTACCAACTAAGTAAGGATTTTCTGAATAGTAATTGAGTAGAGAAGAAAAACATGACACTGATTTAAGTTCAGTAGCTTGAAGATATATAAGGCAATCAGTGCCATGACATTTGACTTCCACTTTCACAAAGGCCGACATGAAACAGTTAACATTCAAAGAATCATATGACTTTCAAAGTTTCAACACAAATACGTATATAAACATCCTCATTTTCAACAAGCCTTCCCATATTATTAGAACAAAATCCTCCAAAGAGGTACCCAAAATTATTGAGCTACATTTATTTATTTTGAATTGACTTTAGGAATAGATCCAATAAATTTTGACATTGCATCATGAATCAAGCTATATTTTTAGTGTGGAAGCATATTAGAGAGGATCAACCCACAATGAATACACAAAATGTGATTTATATTACATTCTTTATTATATTTAATTTTAGCTTAAAAATAATCTATCGATAATGAATATATCAAATAATATATATGAGGTGATTTATATAATTAATTTACAAGTCTCGTTATTATCAATTATTGGTTATAATATAACATATAGTTGATTCTTTAATATCTATCTAAAGTGGCCATTAGTATTTTGGAGTGCGGTATCTGAATACTTCTCGGCCAGGACTATTTGGTATGTGTGTATTGTCACAGTGGATATCCTTCGTCTTGAGGCTGAATTGATTGGCCCAGTCAAATCTAGAAGATTGAATGGATGTCAGATGTTATCAGAACATTCTTTATCGGATAAGTTACTGCCCGGAGTTATCAGGTCGTACGGCATTGGTGCATTGCTTGACCATGAACAAACAAATCACTTAAGTCGGTAGCGGATAGTGTGAGTATTTAGGTGCAGTAAGTTAAATAGCATTCACGATATGTAGTAGGTGAGGTTATATATAATCTGAAAAGTTATCTTGGAAAAGGAATGAAGTAAGCGCCACGTATTTGTATTTCGTTGGCGGAGAGTGGAGTTGAAGGCCTTTATTTCCTTTGGGACTGGACCACTAGGCATAATGATTATGGGCTATCCATTCACGTCATGATCATCATTATCCACATTTGTTATTGATATTGAAAAAGCCAAAAGTGGATATTATTATTTAAATGCCCACTTTTCCTTGGGAGTATCCGCCCGAGAGGCGTCAACCTTTTCGAGGATACACTGGCAATTTGTTAAAGATTTAGGCAAAAAGGGTATCAAAGGAATAGGGTTTTCAAATATGACGATTATTTCTTCTTTAATGTGACGAGCGGCGTATGCTACCGACTTGTGTCGTACATGAAGCCGGATTAATGGTGGGCCTGCCCGTTTCTTCTATAAAGGTGAGATTGGTAATACGTTCTTTTCTAGCACAGTACTTTCAGCTTTCATATTCTCTAAGCGTATGGCCTTTCTTATGAAACTGCTTAATTCTCAGATTCTTTCCTTGAATTCTTCTCGATCTTTGTGTTTGTAGTTATAATTTAGGGAATTCTTGTGAGTTTGCTCTATTTTGTGGGGTTTGTGTGTTTTGTTTTGCTTTCGAATTACTTGGTGTTCTTTGTACCATGGGATTGTGTTACCGGCGTTGTTTGAAGCTTTGTCCCAAAATGATTGTCACTTTTCCCTAAATCTTCAACTCACTTACCAAGGTTGTTAACCTTTGCATATTATGCTTTGCACGAGGAGCATTTGGTTTGTAGTGAAGGAGTAGTGTATTAACCATTAACTTTGGGGCTTACTCAGTATTTCTTTCCTTGTGTGTCATTTAATGGCGTTGGTGTACCAGGTACACTTTTTAACTATTATTTATCTCATCGTACCAAGGGGAATGCATCTTAGTTCTTTTAAGTTCTCACAGATGCCACTTATTTAAGGAATCCGAGCGAGGTTTCTCTGGATTAGCTTGGTATTATTTGGTATGATTAGTACATCTGACAGCGTCGGTGGAGTATTGCCTTCGTGGTGTACGTGATGGACCTACGGTAGAAGCATAATGCAAGTCCTTGCATGCTATCATTATCTCGGCGTTGAGGTGGATTACTGACTTGGCGAGAGGTTGAACTCGCGTCTCGTGTGGAGTAATTTCCTTGGAATCATTCATTTTGAACGCTTTGCTAAACTTAAATTTGATATAAGTGTTAAGACAAAGTTCGATACCCCGGCATTTCGATCTCGATGAATTTAGATTCGAGAATGTATTTAATCAGCAGGTCGCCGTTGAAAGCATGATCGATACTTGATTGAGTTTAGTAATTCACTTTGCTTAAATGGTTAAATGATTAGTATAATAAATGACATATAGGACTATGAATGTAAATATGTATAACTCCTTTCGCTGCTGTTTATACAAGATTCTTGTCGTTTTTGATGAATAAAATTTTTTTGATTACTTATCAAATGAAAGGTTCAACTCTGAGGGGATCTTTGCTTGAGACCATGAATGGACATCATGGCTTTGCAAACTTTTCTTAGGTCCTCTTGGGACATAAAACACAGAAGTATGTCGCGTGCATGCCTATCGAGGATTACGTTCGGGGAAAAGCGATGCTTTTATATCCATTTGCTTCATTTCATAGTCATGGAATGCAATGATCTAAGAATAATCGAATGGACTGGCTTAATCAGCAGTGATCTAGTTCCGTTATAGTTCGTGTCATAGACTTGTTGACTTCTTCGCGCGGTCTAGCTTTGTAAACATGGGCGTTTCCGTCTTGTCATGTTTAACTGTAAATACCGGTTTACACTCGATAGGGCGAACTCGTTGGGTAAATCTATGAGCTGGTGGAAATCGATGAGAATTGATTCCGTTTATTTAAATGCCCGTTAGACAATTGTGTATCGGTCGTTCTGGGTTGGTTAAATGTGATTCACTGAACAGGTAAAAGCAATGTTATATTACTAGTGTGGGTTCTACGTGATAATTTAAGGGGTTATGAGCGATTGCTAGATCTTAACTCATTAATGGATTACTAATAATAGTGATTGGTGAGTGTATTATTATACAAGCTACTATTATCGAGCACAGAGATGTACTGTCTGATGATATTCGAATAATATTTCATGAATGAAATTAAATGAGACTTGTATATTGAGAAATGTATTTCTCAATATTTATATTTGTCAAATATATATGTTGATGAACATTAATTGGTTAAACTTGCAAGTTTAATCAATTAAGCAATTGAAATCGGTGAATAACTTGATAAGTTATTCGATGGTGACTTCATTGGTATTTTAATTGACTTGTTAAGTTAATTAAAATAGAATATTCATTATTTAATTAGAGGCTCATAACGGTCTAATTAAGTTAACGAGTTAAGCGATTCTTAATGAGTTGCTTAACGAGGTGGAATTTTGGGACTTGGTATTTAAGAGGGGATTAGGTTTTCATGACCATAGAATCATAAAAACCTCCGCCCCTGTAAAGAAAACCGCCCCCTCCCTTGGAGGTGGAAGAATTTTCTGTAATTCTCGTTCTAAATCCTCGAACTACAGCAAGATCGAGTTCTCGGTTAGTTTCCCTCTTGGTGTGTGCAATATGAGACTTATCTTTTTTGGTGTTGAGCAAGCGTTGGAGAGGATTTTGGAGGAGAAATCACGAGGCTTTTCGTGGGGAATTAGGTTCGGCTAAGCTTCCCGTTCTGATGTATGAATTCTCAAGTATTCATACATTCTGTTATTATGTTTAGATTAATTTACATTATTTTGAGAATCGGGATGTATGAATTGGTGTTCATCGCGATTAAATTCATCTTAGATTCTAGGGAGCGAACCTTGTTTTGAGAATGCGTGGCGAATAAATCTCGGACTTAAGTAGCTATCGACCATTTATCCCAGCATCTTTGCTACTCATTTGCCTCCTCGTAAGAGGTAGGCTAAATCCTTTCAATCATGAAGCTTCGCCCCGTACCAGCCAGTCTAGTTCCAACCGATCTACAATAGATCTCACAAGGGTTGGGCTCTCGTAACTTCGTAATGAATCAAGAATTGGATGCTTACATTAATACGAAGGCACTAATTCTTGTGGTGTATCGATCGTCTGTTGGGTGTATTGGCGGTCAAACCCCGTCATCTTGGTTCCTCAGGGTGGGCACCTAGCCACAAGTTATGCAGGCCAGGACATTCTTTCTGAGAAACATTCTTGATCTTACACTTGAGTATTTTATTCTACCGTCTTGAGGTAAAGTAGTAACGAGGGTTTCGCGGGATACCAATCGATTTAAACCTTCAGTACATCTTTACCCGACTTCTTGAGCGATTAGGCTTACATGGCCCCAATCCTGAGAAAACCCAATTAGGAAACTTCCCAAAACTTCAATTCATGAGGTTTTTTCTTTGTTGATATAGTTGGACATTTTATTAAGTGCTTGAGTGATGAATTTTTTGTAGTGTATATCCGAGAAGTGCTTGAAAATAGATAAACTCGTAAATATATCGAACACGTCGATAAGTTAGATTTAAGCCTTTCGAGCCTTGTATTCTGCGAAGTGAGTTGTGTGATATACGCTCTTTGAATGAGTATTTAAATCCTTTGGGCTTAAATATTCTCCTCTACATAAAATTTGACAGCATGGTATGTGTTGCGAGATTAGAGAACAATTAGGTGTCAAGTATTATAATGAATAGAGCAGTATGTCTCCATAATTCAATATATACTAAGTACTAGGCATTTTCTTAATCCTTAATTAACTAATGTTCAAGAGTAAATTTTTATGAACTCTGCCCATCAAATTGACTCGAACTTAAATTAACTAAACTAAGCTGAATGCAAAAATAGTGGTTATGCTTAATATTCAGTATAGTCGGGACATGAATTATCGAGATGGAGACTCGATCGACTTTAGTAGTTGCCAGCTAATTGATAACAAGAGCGTTACTACACAATTGATATTATACCAAGTTAACACCAAATAAGTCCCTAAAGCTAACTATATCTACATGATAGCTTAAAATAAAGGCCTTAATATAACTATCCTTCATAAAAAAAATTACCTGGCGTTACTATATCTACATGGTAAATAAACGTGCGATTCGATTATTAATTCTAAGTAGGCAATCCTATTTCCCAGCAATTAATCCTTATATAAACAATTTAATAGTGATGTCGGGATATTAAGCCGTAGCTAAGCATGATAATCGAATTATGGCGAAAATAAATTAACTCCAGTAAATAAAATCTCGGTCCAAACTACGTCGTGGTCACGACTAAAAACTAAATTAGTTCATAATGAAAATACATAAATAAATACATGAATTTAATGGCATTCATCATTAACAATAATAATATATTGAATTAAAATTATTGAACGATTAAAAGTAATCGACTCAGAAACACGCTTAGTGCGCGTATGTAATTAACTTTTCAATTCTTGCTGGAAAACTTCGATAGTGCGCGAAAGCTCAACAAGTTGATGACTTCCTTTTACGGAAATTCGGAGAATCTTGCTTTTACTCAGCTCTTGCTCTTTATGGGTTGCCATAACCTAATATTAATGGTAGAATCCGCAATGTGGATGCGTGACTCGTATAGCTTCTTACAGTGGATTGCTCCTTATCTTCAATTCAAAGCCCGATTCCTTCACTTTAGATAGTGCCTAAACTCAAATAAAAAAGCGAAAATAAGTGCAAATTATATCGGATTAAGCTAAAAATAACACATCGGCCTGTCTATGATTAGGGCCTCGAAAACACTATATAATAGAAAAAAACTAACATCAAAGGCCAAAAATCTTTATAGTCTTGTTCAATTGGTTCTTTTACTTCATCATGAAGTTCCTTGAAGGATTCATGTTTGTGTTTCATCAGATACACATAACCACATTTCTTTTGTAATCATCGGTGAGTGTAATGAAATGCTTCATGTCTCTAGGTATGAATATGTTTATTGGCCTTTGTCGTTAGTTTATATGATCCACAACAAGCGTTGCCTTTCATTGTATCCAATGAAAGGTAGTTTAACCATACATCCGATGGGCAAGATTCGTACTTATCGTATGATCCATGTCGAAACATTAGTATTCCGCGTGAAGTTCGCGATACGGTACTTTCGTTATATGAGGCTATCTTCTGCGATCTTGTAGGTATATAGGCTTTTAAATTCGTTGAGCATTGCCCTTATCGATATTATGTTCCTCGATTGGCGTGTCTAGAAGTACAGTACATCTTGGAGAAAATGTATTACTTTATATCCACCACATTTCTTAGAGATCTAAATGCATTGGGATCAACTTTTGAAATGGAGAAAAACCGCTAAATCATTCAAAATTCCAAAAGAAAGTAGTAATATTCATGCTATAGCGAGGTCTGGAGTAAACATTGTTTAAATTTAGAAACAAACCTGTGACAAAATTCAAGCCCGATGGATCTCTTTGCCCCGGGCTGACATGGCGTCATTCCACTTTCTTGGCGATCCGTCTCTCTCTTTTCGAGTCATTTCTCTTTTGCATAGTTCTGCGCATTCGACAAATATAGAACCTGGGTGATAAGCACCCGCAGTAGAATTTAGAAGTTATACAAACTTGATAACATATATATACATATATACATGTGGTAGTGGCCGTTAGACTATTAACCTATCTTCCAAGAAGAACTTGCGAATTCGACCCACAGTGATCGAGGGTTCAACCAATAATAACATTTGTCCTCCTTTACCATTTGCCCACTGAGTCTTGGTAACAGGTTTCTTGAACCCTTAGCGCACCGTTGAAGCTTCTTCTTGCAATTTCTTAACTTGTTTGGACCTTAAAATAGAAGGAGTAGGAGTTTTAACCTTCCCAGTTAGATCTCAGCATTAGTGATCATCTTGCTGATTCGTTTAAGCTCAAAACATGCGATTGAAGTTCATCACATGCAGAGAGAGAACTTTGCAGGAAGATTTCGAGGATAAGATCTCACTGACCGGTTCTTTCGAGCTGCGGGCCCGAAGACGATGAGTGGATTCAGGCGGGCTTTATCATTTTAATGACATGTGGGTTCTGACACATCCGTTTGCTTGCTTGTTGTCGATGAGAGCACCAAACGTTAGTAAATATCTCTCGTTTACAGCAGCTTAACACGAATAACTTTCGTCGAGTTCTTTGATGCATGTCGTATGCTTTCACGCCCAAATGCTGAGTTTGGAGCCGGGTTCCATATTAGCTAATAAGATATTGGACATCTACAACATCAGGACTTGTGCTTACTGTGGTTTGCGCTTTCCACAGTAGTAGCAGTGTCGTTTAGTGCGGATGGGACCACTGGTGTTGTAACGTACTCTGATGCCTTGAAACGATCCCTCAGTTCGAGATCGGTCGTCAAAGTTCGAGTTATTGAGCTTGCAACTGAGTGCAACCCAAGCGGCGGATTTTAGGTGGATTATGGGCGGATCATTTTGATTCTACAAAGAATAAGTATGTAAATGACAGTTTAGCGATACATCGTGTCGAATACTTATAAAATAGAATTGTAAAAGTAATATCGATACTCAAAATCTCACAAAATATATTAGTATCAAAGAGACCTAATATATTGAAATTTCAAACTGACATGCTTTATACATTTTGAAAAACCAACGCGATGGATTCTTAACCTATTATGTAAACACGGCGTAACTCTTGTATTTACTAGCATTACCCTCTGAGGATGCTACTAGCAGTGTATCGCGAGCCCAGCGTTAGTAAATCACCGGTTAGGCAGTTAAACTAACTTATTACTTGGAATGATCATGCGAAAGCCCATGACGTTAGTGAAATCATTCAGCATGATCGTTGTCATGCTAAATGCGTGATACTAGTAAAACACCGTACGTAGTGTGTCGGTGATCGTGATAAGTTTCACAAACTTTAAATTGGTTTGATACGTTTGTAAATTTCATGGTTGAGATTCATATTATTTGATTAATTATTTAACATGTTATGCGTACGTATTCAAGTAATATCGCATCGTGAAAAATAAAATAAATAATACACATTTAGGATATATATGATATGACCTAAAAAAGCACAAATAATAAGCACATTCTGACACTTATCGAGTCTGATCTTGTAATGCTTGACTTTTGGAAACTTCGGTGACATGGTGAAACCAGCCCATCTTCCAATCATAGGTTGTACATTTATTCTTAACTTGCATTAAGGCGACCGCAGCAGGACTTATGGGTGAAATAAAATAAATAAAATAAAACGACTTAGCGGTCATGTCTGACGGATAAGCGATTAGGTATAAAACATTTCAAAAATACAACTAAGGTCATTATCGATATCCTTTTACATTTCTATTCTGATATATAATAAATTGAAACACATTAACTATCGCGTTTAATATATTAAATGGTATGAAATTAATGACTCATAAAAGTCATAAAACATTTAAATGTAATTAAGTAGAAATAAATATGTCATTAATACATAATAAACATGCAACTTATATGCAATAAATACAATTAATTATATAATAAAATGCAACAAACGCTAATTATGAGGTTGAGATAATTAATCTGATCAATTCAAATTTCAAATATATGATTAAGCGTCAGCATAGATACTTTTCATTTTTATTATATAAATCAAAATCGATCACGTAAATATACGTTTAAATGTGATGGAAATTAATGAAAATTAAATATCGTAATTATATTCATGAAATATATTATTAAAATATATTAATAAATATATATTTTGTGTCGATAGTTATTACAATAACTATTCATTTATACAATAAAATAATTATTAAATAATCATTTCAAATAATTTAACTAAATTGTTACCGTAATTATAATAAATGAATAAATACATTTATAAAAGGATAAATAATGAAAGGGGGTTATTGAATTAAACTTATTATTAAAATTGATCGTACAATTATCCTGATAAAAAATAATAATAGAACACAAAAACCAAATTAATAATTTAAAAAAACTTATTGGGTTTAACAACGAAATCCAAAGGAAACGCTGACAGACGACCGGCCTCACTTGATCTCAAGTCAGCATCTGCAGCCGAGACGCCCGTCTTCGTCACATCAGAAGAGCGATTCAACGGTGGCCAGAATGTCCGGTTGGCGTGGCCGGTGTAATGCGGAGACTTTCCAGATTTCCTTAAAAATTTTGGTTTTGGATTCAATTTATTTGGAAAAATCGATTTGAAAGCCTTAAACACATCAAACTTAGAAATTTTGCGGACATTCCAACCCGATTTTTCTTGAAGAAAGGAGATTCGTGCTTGGGACTTGGAGATAAAGCGGTTTAGGATTATAAGCAATCATTGACTTTGGACGTCGCTATCTTGTTTAGCGAGCTTTATCTCCAAAGCGCGCTTCTTTTGGCGGGTGGGCTCGATTCCTCTTCGTAATCTTCTCTTGAAACATTTTTCGATGTTACCCCCGAATGGCGTTGCTCGGGTTAAGTTTGGGGACAACATCTACCGACCGTGTGAATGTTTATATGGGAATTCTCATGTGTGTCATGTAGCTTGCTCTTGACAATGTCATCCACATGAGAATCTCTAGTAATGCATCTAATTAGGTGGTTCAAAGATGGTGTTGACGTCCGTGATATATTAACTCGTTTATTTTTCAATCAACGGCGCTTAACCTGCCGATTACAAACCGTACTTTCGGTTTGAATGCGATTTTCTCTGCATCTTGGGTGGCGTCCGTATCGATGATATCTCAGAAGTGTTCATAAATTAAAGAACCTCGTACTTGCTTTACCGACATTAATAAGCCCCAGCGTGGTGGCGGGTAGAAATTTTTTGGAGATGCCTTGTTAAGGCTCGTGAAATCATCTTGGCATTCATACATTATTGTTTGGAGCATTATTGTGTACATTTGCAATCCAGCTTGGGAATTGTAATTCTCGGATTGCCCGGCTTTGACAAATTGGAACTTAACTCTTATCGTCGAGTTTTTCTCACTTCTTGAAAGTTCTTTTCATTATGCTTTGAATAACCATAGGTCAACTGACCGATGTAAGGCGGGGCGGATCCTGATGGCATGTCTTCCGTTCCCATTACAAATACATCTGCGAATTTTCTAATCCAATTTCTGCAATGGGATGTATGTTGTCATCAGATTTGTGCCACGGAATGTTTTGCAGTTGCTGATGATGAAAGTTTCGTGAATTAAAGGTTGATCCGTAAGGCGGTGCCACCGATGTATTCTATTTTAGGACTACTTGGCGTAATGTGTGTGTGACAGTGGATATCGCTTGTCTTTGAGGCTAGAATTAATTCCTTTCAGTCCAATACCGTTGATTCGTATCAGTCAGATGTTGTGCAGAACTTTTTTATCGGATGGTTTCTCACCGGTTGTGGTATCCGTAGTGCACAGTGTAATTAGATCCAGTGACGCGAACCTCCCGATCTTTAAGTCGATAGCGGATAATATGATATTGAGATGCGGTAATCTGATGGCATTATTTGATATGTAGTTGATGTTATATATATGAATGCGAAAGAAAGGATTGTCTTGAAGATAAGGAGAAATGCTACCCGCGTGTTTGTATTTCGTTGGCTGAAAATGGGCTGAAGGTCTCTATTTCCTTTGGGACCTGATCAATAGATCACCAACAAATCACATCACTAAACAAGCTTTATTATAGTAATAAAATTTGCATATGATTTCTTTAGATAGAGTTTACCTGAATAATTAACAAAGAATCAATTAATTTATTCAAACAATGCAGGTATTGGACAAGAACCAACTTCTATTGATTCAACGGCTGAATATTTTAAGAAAAATATAACTATCAAAGTTTATTAATATAAAAAGAAGGCTATTATAAGCTACCTTTAGATTGGAGTTGGAAGACTCAACACAATCTCTATATAAATTAAAAAACTAAATATAGATTTATTACCTGATCGAATCTGATTTCCAAAGATAGCACACCGGCCTAATACAGTTTGTATAGTTAAAGAAAACGAATCAATTATTGCACGTTCCATTTCAAGAGAGACCATGGACCAACAACTAAAGAAATTATTCTTTATGTATAATTGTACACATGCATTATTATTAAAATACTGGAACTACCTAGCTCACTTTATTAATACATACGGAGTACCAAATAATATAGGTCAATTATTGTCCGGCGTTTGTTGATATATTCTTGGTCATGTAAACAACTATAATAATTGTTTAATTGCATGCCATGATCTTCTCCCTTTTATGTTTCCTTTATTGGATATACTCATCATTGCTAAGTTATTATATATGGATATATGAACGAACATTTTTAACTTTGTATTTTTCTGATGAGCAGTTATTACTTGATTGTACATTTGTTAAGTAAAAGGTGAACTTATTATGAAAATTATTGAGTTAACTTTTGTTAAAGTATAATAAGATTAGTTATAGAGTTACACTCACTAGCTATTACAAATTAAATACATTATCACATGATTTTGAAGAGCATGAAATCTCACTGAATGTATGTTACTATTCATTTTTACCTCTATACAAAACATTTGTGATTGTGTACTTGTGAATTGTGATATTTGCAAGGCTTGAGGCCTCAATAATCTCTTGAATAATAATCCAGTTAGTATTTGATTTGGGCCAAGACAATAACCCCATCCACCTAATCTTGTGGGGTAATATTTATTTTCTCAATCAGACGCACGATTTAATCGAATTTAATTCATCTCAAGTTTTTTTAGTCTATGAAATTCACGAAATACAGTTGAAGCTCGTATTTCTTTTTCTTAATTGATTCATTGCTTGAAACAAACACATTAGAAAATTTATGAATGAAGGCTAGGGTTGCAAATTCAAGGAGAAACTGGATGGAGAGATAGAGGATAGTCATATCGATATGTATATAAATTAAAATGGTCTAACAACTCGATTTGAAAGTTTTGGTTCAAAAAGTTTGATTTGATAAAGTTCAAGACGTGGTTGAACTTTAATTTGCGTTAGATCGAATTTAAACCAAAACTTCGAACTATATGAAGGATTTCATTTTTTGTCTTATTTTTTTTTTTGACAAATCTGATAGTTTTTTTCGGTCTTCTATCTTATTAGTTATTAGAATCATTCCAACCAAATTAATTTTGGTTTTTTCAATTTGTTCAAACCTCAAATTGGACCGAACATTTGCTACATTCACTTTACTTGCGACCCCGCTCCCGCTTTTCATGATATCCGTGAGCTCCCGAACCCCAACGACAACCTCCCTCTGATGCGCAAAGAGAACCATAGAACCTCGTTGCTGAATTATTTACGGCCTTCTATATGCCGATTGCATTGCTTCTTGAAGGTTGAGTCAGACCTCATAATTAAAAGGGTTTGGGTAAACGCGATTTGGGTTTTAATTGATTATATATTTTGTGGTTTAGCTCTTAAGTTGTTGACTAGATTAGTGAAATATAGATGAATTTCATGGGTACATTATTGGTTGATAATTTTATGGGTTTGAATTATAGACTTGAATAAGTGAAGTTAATGGGTTAGATTTATTGATGGATATTAATTATGTTGAGTTAAAATTGTAGGTATTGATTATTGAATTATAGGGTATGAAATGGTGGATTACAATTTTAAGATTAGATTATAGGTTATAGAACTTTTGGATTTTAAGAATATTGAGGTTAAGGTCTGATGAATAGGAGAATGTATTCAGAGTAGGCTCGATATAAGAGAAATCGAATATTTTCTGTTATCTTTATTATTGTTGTTATTTAGATCATGAGGGACTTCAGTTGAGATGGATTTGAAATTCGTGTGTGTGAGACATACCTAAAATATATTTTACATAAAAATTATGTTGTCGAGCATTTTGGGAAAAAAATGATATTTTTGGAAAATATACTTTGAGTTATGAAATCTTCTTTTAACTAATACTATTATGTATGTTTTTTAAATTGGTCAAGCATGAAAATGATTTATGAAATGGGAACTAATATTGAATTGTGTGCGTGATATGGGCACATTGAGGCGATGTTTTAAACTGTTTTATATACTTGATATGGGCACATGGATGCGATGTTTACAATTATGTTTTGTTGAGATTATTTAAATGTGATTTGACTTTGATCGTTATGAGACCATTACATCATGGGATATCGAGGGATACCTAAGGGTGTTGTTCAGGAACTTGGCGATCGCGGTCACCGGAAAAGTGTGACTCGTTAACCTCGTTCTAGGAAGAGATTGTCCCTGAAGGGTGTCACAGTAATACCACTTAGGTAGAGGAAAACCTATTCGTTGTCCCCAGGCTGTCTATATTCTTAATTGATGTTCTCGAGATGGGCAAGTTACGTTTCAGTGTTTGGATGTTTCAGAAGTTTAAATGTGGTTTTTAACTGTTGATTTGCTTATACTATTTGAAAGCTTAGACTTTTGACATAAATGGTTTGAAATGGTTTGATTAAAGTCTTGATTTAGCTTGATATATATATAATATATGTATAAGTATAAATGGTTTTGAATATATTGTATATGTATGTTCTGAAATCTTTTATTAATCCCAAGACAGTTATGATTCTTTATTAAGTTGTGGATAAATGACCCACTGGCACCACTTGTCTATGGAATTTAGGAATGGATTTGAGTTTTGAATTTTGATCCATTGGATTGATTTGAGATTGTTGCTGGTTTTAGTTCAAGTTGCCTGTTATTTATTTTGGATTTATTGGGGTTGTGTTATTCGTAAACTTTATGACTTTTGAACAATTATTTATTATGAGTTGTACTTTGAAGATTTGGAGTTATGTGCTTGAGAGAGAGGATATTCTTTCCGGCTTTTTGAGTATTATGTTCTTTGAGATACCTTGAGTAGTTTGTGTATTATCGATGTTCCGATTATTGGCTTAGATGCTCTATTTTGTTATATTGGAGTTAGTCATGTGTATAGTGTGTGCATTACAGGTTGAAATACAGATAACGCCTTGCATGCTCTTTGGAAGTATGCGACGGTGTAAGCGACTTTTAGGTTCGAGGATGTTCTGGGTCATTTACAATACACCGCTAAACAATTTCTAATTATTCAATGATCATATCAATAATCATATTTTATACTTTGTGATCAATTTTTTAGTAAACTTGACTAAGATAATTGTTGATGTCATGTTTAAAATAATTTATAAATAAAATATGATTCTTGTTATAATCATAATTAAACATATTATAGAATATCCCATAAAGTATTTAGCTCTAATTAATACAGGTCTATGTATAATAAGTATATTTGGCGTTCACTCTGTCCATGTAACACAAGTAGTGTAGTACCCGTGTTCGTAGGGTGTAACCCTACTCCAATTTAAAACAAAGAAAATCCATTCAATATTTCAATCCATTCAATATTTCATCTGTACTTTAGTGTTTCATTTTCTCTGTCTACACCTGCTACCTCACATCATACATTAATTTTACCAAAATCTTAATTTCTATTATCATCCACCACGTGCTTATTTCCCAACTAGGCAAATTATACTACTAGTACTCCATATCCCCAGTCCTTAACGTGTACATAACGTATCCAAATGTACAATATGCTCATATAAAATAACCTCCTAGACCTTTATCTTCATCATGCAAAAAAAAAATCACATACACTACTAAATTCAACTCAAACTTACATTTCTACTACACTACAACACCAGAAAATCTTCATTCAAATTAAACAGCCTCAATGGAGAATTCAATCATTTATTCGCCATCGGCGTCGGATTCTGATAAGGAAGTTGGAATAATTTTAGCATCAAGCAAGCCAAAGAGGAGAACTGGGAGGAAGAAATTTCAAGAAACTCGTCACCCAGAATATAGGGGAGTGAGGAGAAGGAATTTGAACAAATGGGTTTGTGAATTAAGGGAACCAAATAATAAAAGCAAGAGGATTTGGTTAGGAACATACCCAACTGCAGAAATGGCTGCTAGAGCTCATGATGTTGCTGCATTGGCTCTAAGAGGGGGCCAAAATGCTTGTCTGAATTTTGCTGACTCTGTTTGGCGTTTGGCTATTCCTTTGTCTAGTAATGCTAAGGATATTAGGGAGGCGGCGGCGAAAGCGGCAGAGGAATTTAGGCCTAAGGGGGAGGTGGAAGAAGGGGGTGATGATAATGTTGTTGTTGTTGTTGATGATGATGATGATCATAGAGTTTGTGCTCTTGAAAGTGAGGAAGTGTTTAAAAGAAAGATGGATGATTTCATTGGTTTGGAAGTTGATGTGATGGGGTCAAGAATGGTTGAAGAAATGGATTTTGGGCTTTTATATTCTCCTACAAATTACTTTGACTTAGTGGGTGAAAATAATTTTGGATACTTAGGTGATTTGGAAAGTGATGTTGAGGTGTCATTGTGGAACTTTTCTTTTTGATGATTAGGCTAGCCAGTTGTGAGTCGTGTGTAGTGACATGAGAGTATTAATTTTGTATGATTTAAATTTAATTTAGATTTTGAGGTTAAATATCTTTATAAACAAGTATAATATTTGACGAAAATATAAATAGTAATTTTAATTGACTTTATCATTCACATGGAAATTTTGAAAAAAAAAAAGGGTAATAAGGTCCTTGAGGATTGGGTTTATCCATTAAATATAATGTATCGGTAATTAAAACATCTGGCTGTAAGATTCGAAGAGATAACGTAAAATATTAAATTTATACGTTTAAATATAATTTATATGGATATTCATTTAAACAGAATAAAAAGAAAATAAAAGCGAAAAATATATATTTGTGAGAAGTTTTAAGGTAAGCATTTTTATAAATTAATTAAAATCTTAATCATTTAATGCAATTTTTTAATATAGATTATTCACGTGAATATGGATCCGTCCATGTAAGACCCTTAGACCAAGTATACAATGTGTCAAATACAAGTTCTTCAATTACTTGTCATGGGCTCATGGCTAATACAATGGAACATATATATAAGTAATATAACTATACAAGCAAGCTTTCATTGTCTCATTGTCTGATACACACTCTTGAAGATGATATGGATTTTGAAGTCTCTCTGCTTATTTCTCCACCATCTTGATTCCTACTCACAAATGTCAATCTCCTACTCTCATTTTCAAATGTAGAAAACGAAACCAACAGGATACCGTCCATATATAATACTATATCCTTAGAATAGTTTAATGAAAGGGCCATTTAAAAAATCAATTTCTACTCTAAATTAATTTTATCCAATACAATTTCAACATATAAATGATTGATTTGTAATATTATATAAAATATTAAATATATATATATATATTATTGTATCAAAAATTAACTATTTGTTTGAAGAAAGTCTTCCATTATTTTAATTAAGATGGGAGACCAATTATCTCTAGCTAGTGATATGATAATAATCACACTAGAAAATGAGCCTGTAAATTGCACTGCAAAGATGTAGAAAATATTCTTCTTACAAGAGTTGAACGGAATATCATTTTAATATTATGTATTTCTGATCAGATATCATTAAATTATTAAATCATTGATAACAAATCTAAAAATACAAAAATCACATTGTATTATTTATAAAAAAAAGTAATATGAAGTACATTATCTTGTCTTGGTGGAAGTGTGGAACCATGGTCCATAGATTAGTACCCGACTCGATAACCGTCCGAAAGCTTAGGTCGAATAAACCCTAACCCGCTCGATCGAATAACCGGAATTTTGAAATAAAATATAAATAATGTATATTTAAAAATTAATACATTTATTTGGGTAATTTATCACTAATGTTCCGAATGTCCTAATCAGGTGCTCAACCCAAAATACTCAACTAGAAACCACTCGAAGTATAACGGAGGTAGACTTGAGTATGATTTCGTACTCGATACCCTAAACAACGAAATAATTATATATCCAACTTGTTAATAATGTACCTATCCAATCACACATTCGAACTCAACGCATTAGGTAGAAGTACACGCCAATCGAATCTAACGAGGACACTACAATATTCTAAATTCAACGGCTAGGATAAGCCACTTCACTTCCCACTATAAAACCGTACTCTTTTCTCCTTTTCCCCAATTTAAATTACCAGAAATTAATATCAACCCTAATTTATTTTCCCCCAAAAAATAAAACCCTAATTCAAAATTTACACAAAAAGATCAAATTTTGACAAATACCCATTTTAATTATGAGAGGAACAAAGCGATTAGCTGTTTCGGATTCAAATTCTATGCTCAATGATTCTTCTGTGAGCTTAATCTCTTTTATGAATATTTATGTGTTATTTAATTAATTATAAATCACTATATCTCAAAAATATTGTATAGTTTTTGAATTTTGATTGTTGAATTTTTATTTTTTTTAGCTCAATTTTTTTTTTTTTTTGTATACGCTGTATAATATTTGTTGAAAATTAACCAAAAATAGTGTTTTGAAGGTAGTTTTAATATTGATATGATAATTTTGATTCAAATTAAAGTTATGTGTGTCAATTAAGTATCCAAAGTTTGTTAATTTTGAGCTTAAATATTTTAGTATATGTTGTATCTCATATTTGGTGAAGATATGTGCAAATATGGTATTTTTCAACGTAGATTAATATGTACGTGATGATTTTGATTCAAATCGAAGTTGTATATCTTAATTAAGATGGCAAAGTTTGTTTATTTTGACTTGTGAAAATCAAACTAGGCTATATTTATGATAAATGTAGTATTTTTATATTCTTAATATATGTTATGTTGTGCATATGCTGCAATTGAGTTTATATGTTGTTAGTAAATATGATCAAATATTGAAAGATGAATTAGGGTTAGTTTGTTTTATGTATGGTTATCCTAAAGGGGGTTGTTTATTTTGTTTAGATATTCATATCTAAGCAATCAGTTGGATCTGTAATGCTGTCCCAGGAGATATTATAGTTCTATGAATGTATTATTTAACTCATTTAGTACTACCTCCTTATTAATTTAACTGAGAGCTTTAACTAATTAATTAAAAAGACTCAATTTTGACCCTAAGTAAAACATTTTGTGTTCAATTTTTTTTACCTATAATGGTTTGGTATGTAGTATCTTATATAAATCTTTTGATTACAATTTAATACTTCCCTCATATCGATTACTGTTTCAGGGGAAAAAAGTATTTGGAGGATGGAAAACCGATAGTAGTAGGCCAGAATCATCTCAGACACAGCAACAGCAGGTGTCAACTCTTCCTTTTGATATGCAGCGAGCTGATTTGTCAAGACAGCATGTCAGAGCTCTCAATACTCAGTTTGCAAGGTCAATTCTTATTTCGTTCGTTGTTGAGGATATGTGGCAGTACTAGAAACCTCTTTCAACTTTTTCCATATTCTATTTTTTGTTCAAAATGTTTTAATGTTTTTTTCTATTCCAAACAACAGTTGGGTCCAATCGCAATTACAGAACCACCCTGATGAACTCTGGCAAGATGGAGCACGCGATTACTTAAATCACGCGTCACATATCATGGTATTCACAAAGCATTATTTATTGTGATCTGACTTGTCACTATCTTTCTGACTCAATTCTTTGATGTTTTCAATACCATCTTCATGCTTCCTGGCTTTGATGCATGGTTCTATTTCGTGGTCTCCACTCTTAGTTTTGGTTCATGTGCCTCATTTCACTTAGTTATTTCTATAAAGGAACATCTTTATGGTGTCAAGTTTTTTTTGCTTTTTCCAATTATTCAAAAGTTCCAGTGCTATCTACACTAAAAATTTGTACTTCTTATTGTTCCTAATTCATCTAGGTCTAAGATTTCTTAAAGGAAATTTGATTCTCCCTCGCAATTGTATAAGCAAACACAACTATTTATACAGAATATAGAATTTAGTAACTGCAAATATCATCAGCCTTCTTGTAACTGAGTTCACCAATCTTCTTATGATAAGTGTGAGTCTTATGGGTGTGGTCTTGGATCCATCTTGAGAAATCTCTTGTTAGAAGGGTCCAGTGAAAAAAGAGAACCTAAATATCATAGTTGTAATTATATTCCGGTAGAGAATGAGCATAACATTGCTAATTAACTACTTCGTTTTCTGTTTGTAGGAGAAGTTTGACGATGTTGTCAACTGGCTGAAAGAAAATGTTGCTAATGGAGAGACTGGTGTAGTATCAGGATCAGATCGAAAGAATATTCGGACTGATATCAAGGATAGTAACAAATCTGGAGCTGTTGCAACCAGTTTAACTGGAACCACTGGAAGTTCATGGGGCTTTGGAGGTCAAAATAATGTGCTAAGTAATAGTAATGGAGTTGATAAACCATCTTCTGCTACTCTAGGGAATGCCCTTGGTGGTGCATCTTCAATTGATGAGAATAACAAATCTGTTGGCGCTTTGCCGAGTACCACTGGAATCTTTGGAGGTTCATGGGGTTCTGGAGGTCCAAAGAGTTCTGAAAGTAAACAAATTAGTAATAATTTATCTTCTGACAAAACCATCAATACCCCTGCCAATACAACTGCAAGCTTTGGGAGTACAGTTGCAAGCTTTGGGGGTACAACTCCAAGCTTTGGGGGTACAGCTGCAAGCTTTGGGGGTACAACTCCAAGCTTTGGGGGAACAGCTGCAAACTTTGGGAGTACAGTTGCAAGCTTTGGGGGTACAACTCCAAGCTTTGGGGGTACCACTCCAAGCCTTGGAGGTTCATGGATCTCAGGAACATCCTTTAATAATAACTCCCCTTTCTCATTTGGTAGGTACTTACGGGTGAATATCCATATCCTTTGCTGAATATTATAGTATATATTTCAAGTTCCTTTTTTTCCCTACCGGCATAATGAAAATTTTAATGATGTGATTGAATCCATACCCTTGTTACCAATAAAGTTAACTACTATATTTGTAGCTCAACCATGCTTTAAATTAGCCAATCATATAATAATATGGTTTTATTTGCTTTGGATAATTATTTTACCAAGAGAATTTTAGTTTTTTTAACACTATTGTCTTACACTGAAAGCCTAGAACCAAGGATGAGTTTATTTAATGGTGAATTAATGAGTTTAAATCTATGCAAAAACAAGCATGATTGGTGAAGTGGATTTCTGCTTCAGCTAATTGTTGAATTATTCTCATGATTTTTTATAAAGGAAAGTTCTCGATGCAAATAATGTGAGTACCATGAATTAGAACATGGAACCAGTATCTTCTTTGTGTTGCATTCAGGTTTTGTTCTCAGATCAGAATGTGATGCATAGAAATTCTGATGTTTTGCTCTCTCACCTATCTAGGGATCCAGACGTCAGTTGCAAGCAGTCAAAGTTTGATGCCAGTAACTAGTTGCGGAACCAATGAAGAAGAAGATGGAGGTGAGGATCCTGTTTCTTACCTTTATAGCACTTCTGGGAATTGGTTGATGTTTGCACACACATGAGTAAAGTTTCCCAAAATTTTCGATGAATACACACATGCATTATCATATAACCATCATATAGAATGTCGTGCTCAAGCATTAAATGTGCTTTTAATTTTCTATCGCCACACTACACAGTTGGTGTCTTTAGGTGCTTTAGTAAAATCATAAGTCATCAGAATATCCCAAATAATTTAAGAAATTAGCAGTCTTAAGGGTGTCCCAACACCTTTTTTTTTTTCTTCTGTTCATGTTATCATTTATAATCTTGGGATGAGTCAGCTACTCAGCTTACATGGTGGCTGTTGGAGAGAGATAGATGTGGCATTTTGTTATTGGCTACATTTTGAGAGTTATCTCAGTTTCATCTTCCATACCTCAAGTGTCTTAGACAATCAGAATGGTTAATTATCTCATGCATCAGTATTTCAGCACCTCAAATTCCAGACCCTTGTTGAACTAAGTCTTAATCTCAAATATTTTTGGAACACAGAGGATGCTGCTGAGCAGCCTGGCAGCCCATCTTTTAAAATGACGGAGGAGAAGGGTATAATGGTGGTGCATGAAGTAAAGTGCAAACTCTATGTGAAGGTATTTTTTAAATGAAAACTGAAAGGTTGAATGAAGAGTTTAAGATGCTCATTGACCTAGAGGCTTACTGATCATATAAATAGGTATTTCAAGTATAGAGGGCTGAATGACTTAGTTTGTTCCTGATGAGGCTTACTGATCATATAAATAGGTATTTCAAGTATAGAGGCTTATTGCCTAGTAAGGTATATATTTCATTCCATGGTGGCCAAAATATTGAATAAAGAAAGCATAAATGAAACCTCCAGGAATAATTATCTTATTCGGTTTTCAATTGTTTAGAGTGATGAAGTCATTCAGGAGGGTATAAATTGTTTAAATATTAGAGAATTTTTGGCTTAACTTGTGATATAAATAGAAGTATAGTGTAATATTTATCTTAAGAAGGATTGCTTAGGAAACTAAGATTGTGTAATTGGATCACTGAACTTGTATGTTAGTACAAGCCATTTAACCTTATCCATCTCCATAGATAACATGTTGCGCCAGAAACTTTGAATGAGCATTCTGTCCCTGATATGATGAGTCGTCAAGGATTTTCATTGCTTCACTAAACTTGCACTCAGATTTTTTTATAAACAGCTGATATCTTTTGTTTTGGTGCTATATTCTGATGCATTTGTTTTTGCAACTGAGACAGTCAACTGATCCTGAAAGTGGTTGGAAGGATAAAGGTACGGGTCAGCTTTCTATCAAATGTAAGGAGGGTGTGCCAAAGGGTACAAAAGAATCTAAACCGACGATTATTGTTCGCAATGATGTAGGTTTTCTCTTCTACGATGGCCATATGATAGTTGTGTTCATTGATTGAATGATTGGATGTTTTTAGTATCTTTCGTTCATGGGTCTACATGATCCATTATGAAGATATGTGATATTACGTTTCCATTTGATCTTATATCCATGTCAAGCAAGAGTACACAATTTTCATTGTCTGCATTCTGTCATTGTAGGTGGGAAGGGTGTCACTTAATGCATTGTTGTATCCTGGTATCAAGACGAACCTGCAGAAGAATGCTGTTGTTGCCATATTCCATTCTTCGGTAATTTTATTTTGAACCATTATGAATCTTATTTAATCATCCTTTGTGAGCTACTTCCTTTCACTAGTTTTTAACAGAAAATGTTAGAAAATATGTGTTTGATTGCACTTAGTGGGAATATAAATCTATGATGAACTCGATGTAGCTGTTGTGAAGAACTGAAGATCAAGACTTTAATACACCTCACCACTCTTAATTGGACATCATGATGTGTTTAATGTTCGAAAATCATAATAATAGAGAACTAAGACTGTGGGGCTAAGTATATATGTATATATATAAACAATTATTCCCATATTTTTAGTTCAGGGCCATCTTGATTCAACTATTTATATTATTGCAGGGGGATGGCGACGACATTAACAGTGTTGTGGCACGGACCTTCTTGATGAGGACTAGAACCGTGGAGGACCGTGATAAATTAGCTGCTGCTATTAAGGAGTATGCTCCCACTGCCTGAGAGTATTACCATATGGAATCACATTCTTGTTGTATTAGAATCACTTCCAGCCAAATTTGTGCTGGAATTATACGGATTATCATTTTCCTCCTTTTCATTTTCATATTTTCGAGTGTTGTTTTTATGAGACAGCTCATGTTATCATGTGACGGAGAGGAAGCGTAAGTTTCTTGAATTGATTGCAGAATAGATGAGTTCAAAATTTTGAGGATGTATGTTGTATGATAACTTTAGATCATTTTATCCAATTTCTTAAATAATAAAAATATGATGGGTTTCAATTATGGATATTAAATCATCAAATCCTTCTTAAATCCATTCATCCAAACACTAGTACTCTATATTTAAATTTGTTGAAACTTGAAAGAAGATCAATTTCAATCATCTGCTAAGTAGGTAATGCATGCAAAATAACCAGACCAAACCGAATCTGAAACAACTTCAGATCAAGAAAAGAGTTGAAAGGCACTCAACAGTTCACTACTGGCAAAAACTTGAAGAGAGGAGAGAGGAGTTACAATAGCTCTTTGGTCAGTTTAAAGGGTACTAAATTGAGAAGATGATGCATGTCTTGGCATATCATGCCATCTATTTGGCTACAGAATAAAAAAAAAAGGATTCTCATATAGCGATGAAGTAGATTCTGCCGAATTTCTAACAAACGAGTGATGATCTCAAAGAAGACGCGCTTGAAATATGTGTGCAGGATGCCCAACGAATAAATGATTCTGTGGCCAGTAGATCAAGCTGATCAAGTTCGCCAGCACCAATTGTGTAATTCCTCCTTTTGGATGACATGCTTGTGATCTTGAAAGCGCTACTATTTCCACCTCCCCTTAGAAACTCTGCTGTGTAGTCCATCTCACGAAACCTACGTTCAACTAGTTGGTGAGGTGGTTCAGGCAACTCGAACATCTGCCCTGAACTCGACTCTGCATAACCATTAAAATTAAAGGTCAAAACAACAAATTTTGCAGAGCAGCGGCACAAGAAGGGCCCAGGGCTTCTTTGATAATGTATGCATCTTGAGTTCTATTGGTAAAATAAGCTTTCAGATGAAGTACAAATGTGAAACAGCACAAGGAAAGCAGAAAAGACAATACCTTCATTAATACTTAATTTCTCATCTTTGAGACTCGAACACTCATCGCCATGTGCAGATCCAGGGCCCGGACTGAAGAAAGTAAAACTTGGCATTGAGGGAAGTGGTGAGGAGAAATCAAGTGCACTAGGTTCACACGAGCTACCAAATGAAAAGCCATCAGATAAGGAGCAAGGTGTATGGTCAACCAAGAAAGACGAAAACGATGATCTGCAGGTGAACACGGGAGAAACATCCCCCTTTTCATCTGCAATAGCAGGTGGTCCTTCTGCAAAACTGTAGTCCTCATCTCGGGACATGAATGGAGCAGAATCTGAACCATTTCCCTCTTCCATGCATTGAGAGGAAGGACTCCTTTGCCCTGAATGACTGTGAACTTCTTCTGCAGAGTGCTTCATCCATGTGTGGCCTGTAAAAGAACAGTAACTCCATTAAAGCTTATATATAGAACTATGCACCTTTTAAAGGTTTTAATATACTACTTTAAATAATACTGCTGCAAGTAAAGTAAAGGTGAAATTTAATCTGTTTCTCTCAATTCAACTGCCATGATACTGAGAATGTGAAGTTTAGTCTTATGTGTTGGATCATCATTGAGCAACATAAAGTATGTTGGAGGCTGAAATAAGTAGCAAGTAAGATAACAAGATACATGTGGAGGGCCATGATCAGACACAAGACATCATGTTTATCAAGCTCAGAACAAATAGGTATCAGGTACTCTCAAGTCTCAGCAAGGAGAACTTCTATTTGTTTGGGATATTTAAAGATATCAATTGTTCCTTAAAATTAATTATTTGCAACCTTGTTCGAATATCTTGACTAAACCTGTAAGGAGTGAAATAAACATCTAAGACCTCACCAAGAACCTCTGTGGCTGTGAATCTTTTAGAAGGATCAACACAAATCATTTTTGTGATCAAATCCTTGGCAGATGCTGATATGTGATCCCATAGATGAGGGTGGAACCGTAGCTTTGCACCACGAACAGCATCAAAGATCTCTGATTTGGTCTTCCCCCAAAATGGAGGCATTCCACTTAGCAAAATGTAGAGAATGACCCCAGCACTCCAGATATCAGCTGCCTGGTTGTAACCTCCAGAAAGAACTTCAGGAGCAATATAGAATGGGCTCCCAACAGTTACATTCAACTTTTGACCTGTATTAAGAAGACGAAAATATCAATCATAAATTTTTTTTGGGAGGTCCAAAGATAAATGTTTATGGGGCAAACAGAAAGCATAATACTGACTAGTTCAGAAAATTCAAGACCAGAAGATAGTAATATGGAAAAGACATATGGTTTACCAGGCTTAATATATGTTGCAAGACCAAAGTCCGCTAATTTGATTGGTGAAGATGATGACCTTGAAACCAAGAGGATGTTTTCAGGCTTCAAATCTCTATGTACAAAGCCTTTATCATGGCAAAATACAACCACTTCCATCAGCTGCCTAAAGAGAATCTTTGCATCAAATTCAGAGAATCTTCCATGCTTCTCAATCTGATGGAAAAGCTCTCCACCAGCACAGAGCTCCATCACAATATGCACATAATCATTATCCTCATACACTGCCTTAAGATCCACAACATTTAGGTGCCCAGACAATCTAGTCATTATGTCAATCTCTAGCTTAACACTGCGAACATCATCCGTGGTGACCAATCTTTCCTTCGCAATAGATTTGCAAGCCAACAGTTCACCAGTCAACTTATCAGTACATGCCCGAATTATCCCAAATTTCCCCCAGCCTAGTTGATGTCCTAGTGCATACCTGTCCTTAAAATCAGCAGTCTCCGTAGAATCTAGAATCGTTTGAACTAAGTCTGAAGCTTTATAACAGTTGCAGAGTCCAATTGGAGTCTCACTAACCACATCGCTATTTGTCAAGTCCATAGAGAACAATTACAAGCCTAGATCATAACCAGAAAACCATAATCTCCGTGGAAGCTCTCCAAATAAGTTCGATTTCCTAAACGTACAATAACAGCACAATGCTCTCTCTATTTTATTCAAGATCATTCATATACCCAATTCAGAAACCCAACAAAACTCTCCTAACCAACTAGTTGAAATTTATCCTGATGATAGCCTAAGCTGAACTTCCTTGCCCCCCAAAAACCTAAATTCAATTCACAGGAATTAATTAAAATTCAATTTCTACTTAATATCATAGCTCATAAACGCAGTACATAGATAGAGTTTATGTATGAAAGAGGAACATAAATGAAACTAGTAGTACAAAAAGTCAACAAAGAACATATTTTTGTCATATGGTCTAACAGATCTAAAGAAGAGTCCAAAGACAACAAAGTTCAAACTTACTACCCAACAAAAAAATGTAAATCAAAGATCAAATTTTTACACCAATCCCATAAACCCTTTACATAATTATTGACCAAGAATTTCGAAACAGCTCAAAATTCAAACTTTTAGCTCAACCCCAGAATTCAGATTTGTCTACTTAACAAACATGATCATTGAAAAACAAGGCAATAAAAGATCAAATTTTTATATAAATCTCATAAACCCTTTACATAATTATCTCCAGATAAATCCAAAACAGCTCAAAATATAAACCTTTTTAGCTCAACCCCAGAATTTAGATTTGTCTACTTAATAAAGCATAGTAATTCAAAAACAAGGCAAAAATATGTACCCCCAAGATCAATTTTTCCATCAATCTCATAAACCTTTACATAATAATCTCCAAATAAATCCAAAACAGCTCAAAATTCAAACTTTTTAGCCCCATAATTCAGATGTGTCTACTCAGTAAACATGGTAAGTGAAAAAAAAACCATCTTTCTAAAAAATATAAATTCCATATCAATGGATTAGTATTTAAAACTATTTCCACAATATTATTTCTTAAATTTTTTCATAATACAATTAAAAAAAGGTTGACGGTCAAAATCCGACACGAAAAAACAAAAACGTCAATTAAAATAAATTATATCCAGTAGTATACACTACACTAAAACTGTACATATATGTATGAATTATGTAAAGAACAAAACCTGGTAAGGAACAAGTAGTTCAAGCAAAAGGAATGGTATTTTTCTTTTTTGGACCAAAATATATATTTTTTGTATATTTGTTTACAGGTTTAGTTAAGAAGTCTTGAAAGAGTTTTGTGTGATCAAGAGACTTGCAACCTGCTTAGCAGGTCCCCCCCCTATATATATATATATTTTTTTTTTTTTTGTGCAGCGCGTCTCGTGACGTCGAGGTAGCCGCTTTGCGGTGCGGCGCAACGCGTCGAGGCGGGTTCGATCCTGGCGTGACAAGTAATTATTGCTGAGATCGGGGAGTGGGTGTCTCGGTGTTGCGTGATTACACGGCTATGTTGGGCGCTATGCATCAGGATGATACGGACGGACACAATAAAGGCGCGTCTCGAAATAAACGCCCGCGTGGTGATGGACGTGCGGGGCGCCCCACTACGTTGAGCGTATCAACGTATATTTTCAATTGTAAGTACATGAGGTTAAATTAGTTACAATAAGATGTGACATTGACTTGTATACACAACTACATAAGTACATGTTTGGTTGACTTTTTTATTATGTTGTTAGATGTTATTAATAGTCTTGGCTTTATATTCTTTATGATAGGAGTAACACATCCCAAATTATATGTTTATTTTAAAAATAAAAATTCCAAAATTAATTTCATTTTAATTTAAATTTGTGAATGAGAATTGGAAGGACAATATAGATGAATTTAAATTTTTAAAATTATATACAAAAATAAAATAAGAAAAAACAATTTGAAATGGAATAATTGATGTCAATCGAAAAATGTTAGATATTTTATGTTTAGAATGCTTGTTAGAAAGAAAAAAATAATAACAAATTTGGTGTTTTTGAATAATGGAAGTATAAGTTTGTATAAATATTTAGGGTTACTCGAATCTTATGGATATGTTTTAATAACAGTAGATGTTGGATTAAGTTTGGACACAATTAATTTTCAATTTATTTCGAATTGGTGCAATAAATTTCTTCTGAAATATAATGCATGTAATTTAGTGGCGAAGAAAAATAATTTGCGAAACTTAAAATTTGTAATTTCCTCCATTATTTTTTAAAATCTAACTACATATGTTTTGAATTTTCGACATATGTAAGTGATATACATTTTTCATCTTAATTTAACTTAGAGGTTTTTTAAAAACTACAATATAACTAAATACTTACATATTACAATTAGAAAACTAATTTTTGAATAAGATTACTTTTTTACCAATTAATCAAACTTCAATTTGAGCCATATCGATAACCTGTATATCAGTAATGGCAACGTTGCTTTTTCATCTTTTGGAGTAGCTAGGTTACTTGCTAGAAACAATAGTATTATTGTGTTTTCCTTTACATGTTCGAAAGTGGAATAATTTTAGTGGATGAGAAGGTGATCGATTGAGGATGTGGATATGAATGTGATCATGTCAGTATAGACACGAATGGTCTACGTCTTACTTTTTTACCATGGACACTAAATATGCAAGAATCCATCTGCTAAGTGGAGTGCTATCAATGCCACTTGTCTAACCAATAATTTTTGTGATCTGTAGATCAACGAATCTTTACTGCTTAAGATGGTTTCACTTCAAAATATATGAATCAATAAAGACTAAAGAGGGTGTTTGCTAAGTTTTTTTTTTTTTTTTAAATTTATAAGTAATCAATTTATAAGTGACAATATAACTTTATAAGTAGGTTCTTATAAGTTATCAAAATTTATTTTTGAGCATTTGACAAAAGCATATTTATAAGTTGATAGATATCTTTTTGAAATGTAGAAAAGTAAAATGATTTATAAAAGGCTTGTCTACGTTTATATATTACTTTTTTTTATCTTTATAATATGAATATATTACTGTAGTAATTTAATATTTGAAAGAATTAAACATAACTATAGCTAAAAATTATATTTTATGACCTAAAATATACTCAACTCTAAGATTATCTTTTCTTGTCTTTACATGCGATTTTTGTTTAAGTGCGGCTCTTTCTATGCAGTGAGGATTGTTTATAAATAATGGGGCGTGGGTGGTGGGGGTAGGGGTGGGTGTAGGGGTAGGGTTGGGGTGTGTTGAAAAAAAGGGATGGTATATGTTAAAAAAATGTAGGGATTTGTTTAATTATGTAAAATATTTAAAATGTGTCCCTTATACTTTAGTTCATATACTAGTATAATATTAGAGATAAAATAGTCATTTTAACGTAGGGATAATATAATCGTTTAACGTTTTGTCTCTTGTGGTATAATGTAGGAATAAAATAGTCATTTCAGTGTATGTTTTAGGAATAATATAGTCATTTTACTATGTATTTAAGTGAAAAATTAGGTTTAAGAATCTGCTCAGACAAGAAAAAAATTATAGAAGTGTGTCCAAATAACATGAGATCATATAAAAAATTATTTGATAGTTCATGGAACATAGAAACCTAATAGCTTGGTATGCAAATGGTACAATCCCTAACCAGCTGCCATGCATGTTAGTTTTACTTTAGGTTATGTAGTTTAGGCCAATGGATTATAATAAGGCAAGAGTTGTATATAATCGAATAAAATAGAACAACTTGTTTAATTAGGTTTGTGTCAACTGAGGCTTAATAATGCTTAACTTATTGTGGATTAAGTTGAGTCTTTGAACTAATTGATCTTCAAACTTAAGAGCATAGAGAGCGAACTTGCATTAATGGTTAGAATTTTTTATAAATTATTATTACTATTTAAAAATAAAATATAATAATATAGTTTTGAAATATATATACTAATTACTAAATACTGAAAATAAGTAGTGAAGGAGATAAAAGTTGTCAATATGCATGTGATGAATTAAAAAATAGGTGTATGATTTTTTACACTTATTTTATGTGATAATGAACCGTTTTAGTATAAAAATTGATGAAAAATAATAAAGGAATGGAATATCACAATCAAAATTTGGAGTGTAAAAATTATTAGCCTAAAAATATTGATGGTATGCTTAGGGTAAGAGCGTGGCTAGCAGTGGGTCGGGGCCGGCACCGTCCGTTAAGTATCGGGCCAGCGACGAGCGATATCCGTATCACGGGTGGTAGCTTCTTAGTGTGCCGAACGCGAACAGCACACCAGAGAATTATTGAGGCCCACTCCGTCCCACCGGCCCACTAGTTAGTGTGCCGAAGCGGATCCAAATCTTGCTCAGTCCACCGGACGTCTCGTTCGGCAAACAGTAAATCACCATGCCGGTTTAGCGATTTTATTTATCATAAGTCACACATATTTATACTACTGCAAATAAAAAACAAACCACACAATCATAAAATAAATCACAAATATCTAAATCGAAATTCAACAAATTCACAAAACAAACTTCAAAGATCAGAACCAAAGTTTTTAATATACGTAAAAATAAAACAAATCATAAACATAGTCAAGCAAAGTTCATCTATCCCATAGATCAAAAATAAACCAAAGTTCATTCATAAAAGAAAATTAAAAACAAAGAACACAATTCTTCTTCATCTCTCAGATCTTGGATATTTGGAAGTGAAATATCGGATTAACGTGGATGCCCTGAATATACATTATAGTCTGTATATTTAGTTACATGAAGATTAATGGAATCGAAACGATTTTCGATCTTCTAAATCTCAAGTTGAAATTCTTCGACCTACACATTTTAACATTCATAAAAAAAATGATGTCATATTTAGACATTGTATTCATACATTTATATATTTCCAACAACATCTCATGATCACTCATAGAACGAGAAGATGTCGATTGTATCAACTTTAACTTAATAGAGATAATAATAAATAACTTGCAATACTAACAAGATTTTATCAAGTAAATAAGTAATATAATAAAAGTAATAGGATGAAATGATTGTATCAATATTCAATGCAACTTAAACGAGGGAAGATGATGATGCTAATTCCTTTGAAATTCTTGATCAAATAATTTTTCTCTAAGATAGGAATCACATCAATTTGAACATATAGAACTTTTATAATTGAAGTAGTAAGAACTAAGGATGATATATATTACCCAAAGAAATGAACCAATGATGATATTTGATGTGATGAATGAAAGAAAGTAGTGGTTCTTTATTTATAGGAGCAAAAAACGACATGGAGTTAGTTTAGCGGAGGTCATGTAACAACTATAATACTCAATAGTCGATGTTTAAATAAAAAATTTGAATTGCAGGACCGATAAAGTTCTGAAAACGGATGTCGGCCTAATACAAGGCGAGCTAAAAGCGGATGTCGGTTTAATTAAGCGGATGTCGCTCGTTAACGAACCACTAACGAGCGTGTCTTAGAGGCAGCGATTCGAACCGTCCACCGAATCCATAACAAACTTGTCGGGAATGAACTTTTTGCCTAAAATCTCGGCCAGCCCCACCTCATTAGTAAATTAGACCAGCGAAGCAGTAGGCCTAGCAGGCGATGGTGACCAGCAATTGAGTCGGATAGCAGGCCAGACCTCGACCCACTTGCCACGTCTAGTTAGGAGTTAGGTGCATAAGTCGGATTCAAAACTCTAACTTGGCCAATTCGAACCATCTGTAGGAGCCCAGTTATTTCAGAATGAGCTGCTGATCTCAGCCCAATATATTATGAAGTAGATACATAGGCGGTAGGCGTATATAAAAGAAATGAAAGCTCTGCTGATTCACTTTGGGGTTGGTTCGATATTGTTTGAGTCAAACTTAAAACGTAGAAGTTTGAGTCGAATTCTTCCTTGATTAGGTTCAAACGAAATAATTTATAAATTTTCAAATTTTTGAAAAATTCAAACTTCAAACCAAATGAATCAGTCCTCAAACATTCAAATCCAATATAAATTACTCCCTATTTCTTATTGTTTAAACCTTCGAAGTTTAGAATGGCACAATTCGAGCCCGCTAAATTAATTTCAAAATGCTACTAAGTACGGAGTACTATTCTCCAATTCATTGACTTCAACCCTGTAAACTAGTCGATAACTCAATAGTCTGGTGGTATCTGACTCAAGTTTTCATAAGGAGGTCTTGGATTTTCCTCTCGTTTGAAAGATATTCTACTCTTTTTGTAATACTTGACCTACTTTATTTGTAACAACTTGTGCATGAATTTATAATCTTATATAATTATCTTTCTTGATCACTAGCTTTTATGGGTATATAAAAAAACCCCTGAAAACTAGAATGGTTTGACTTTTGATAGGAAAGACTTTTTTGCAGATGCCTTGCACATGAGCCAACTAAGCATACTATATAAAACGAAAGTATACCCACCAATTATTCTCAACTTACGTCTTAGTTTTCTTAAATAAAATACTTGTCCATTTATTATTTCTATATCTTAACTTAATAAATAACATTCATTATAAAACAGATATTTTTTAGACAGTACCTTATTTGTAGGAAGTTCACGATATAATTAGAAAACTATTCATAATAAAAAGATCATTTAGAAAAACCTGAAATTAATGAAAAATTACAGATAATAATCGATTGACTTGGCTTGTAAAGAAGGTTCCAAGACCTGGTAATAAAAGAAGATAAGGTTGCTAAGACGAGCATTGCCGTGAAATCACATGTATTAGTTGAATATTGATATTTTGATTCTTATATACTAATTATATGTTAATGCACTTTATATATATACAACCTTCATCCCTAAAGCACTCATGTTGATTATATTCATGGTTGAATATTCATGGTTGATTATATTTTCTTTAGTCAAATACTTTTTGTATATATATTATATAATGTTTGATGAAAAATATTATCAAATAAAAGATAGTACATTGAATCAATTTTATTATTAACATGATACTTTTAATACAAATTCAACTTATGTTGCAATAATTAGTGCTACAAAATTTGTTAACATGACCAATGAAAAATAAATTTCCACAATCCTTCATCAATGAAGGGACAATGGAGTATTAAACATGCAAATCGTTAAAATTATGAGGTTTCGTTAAAAAGCCAAATCTGAGGTGATAGAATGAGTATTAAAATATCTTGTTAATTCAGAAAGGTATTAATTTATCAATGGCTCCTTAATACCCTCTCTCAACTTGTGTAACTTACGATTTACTTGGGCCAGCATAATTTAGTTTCTGGCGTGGTCTTATTGATGTGAGATGAATTTTCGTACGATAGTGACCACGCCCGTGGAACCACTGTTTTCAGTGATCGCGTGGGCGAAATCGAGGATTGACTCGTGATCTGTGTTAAGATGGAAGTGCACATGCTTTTATCACAAATCGATTGATTGTAGATGTATAAGCCAGATAATCTTATAATAGCCCATTTGGTATCTTTGTGTTAATATAAAACAAATTATCCTTCAATACAGATAATTGAAGTATTTGCTTTTGCCTTCTATTCTAATTTTATTATAATTATTATCTACGTCCTTTTATTTGGAATTATAATAACGAAATCTTATGACTTTCAATTATTCTGTAACTACGTACTTCCCCGACCTGTTCTCCGCGGTATAACAGATTAACAGGTCGTCTACGATTTGACAATTATCGGAGTCGTCTATGTGTACGTAATTGGCTAATAAAATAATGTGTAATAACTAAATAATAATCAATCCTATATGTTCTTAAATTTAGAGACTTGTAAACTACTTCCTATGTAACTCGTAGTACCAAACTTCTAATTATTCAGATAGCCTCCAAATTAGACTTGACATAAACTAGATATGGCAGTGAATTTCATCCTCATTATAATATTAAAGTCTTGAGTGGAATTGGTATGAAATGCAAGAAATACGGAGTATCATAATTTTGTTCTTCGGCTATATATAATGTGCTTTGTAAGGAAGTAATTCATATTGTGCTACAAGACATACAACTAAGTGACTAACAAGCAAACTACATACAAATAAATAAAAAAGATGGCTTTTTATGATAACTTTCGGCTATTGATGATTCGTACTATGGTTCTCGCATTTTTTCTGTCTCATTGTGCTTCCGAAAAAGGTATTATAAAATTAATAATGGTGCATATCAATTTTTGTATAGTATTTTATCCGAAAATTTAAATGTTATATATACTTTTCTATATCATTTTGTTTTTTGCAAACTCGAAATTTAACTATACCCCGACAAAATAATAATGTATTAATCACATCGTTACATACATGCAGGGCCAAATTATTCATTTATGCACGAAGCAACAACAGCTCCATTGGTTTCATTCTACGATTACATCGTTGTAGGAGGAGGCACGGCCGGTATCCCCTTAGCCACCACACTCTCCGAGAAGTTCAATGTTTTATTACTCGAACGAGGCGGCTCGCCTTATGGAAATCCCAACATTACTACAATTGAAGGCTTTGCGGCACCTCTGGCCGACCTCTCACCCTCATCGCCTTCTCAACGTTTCATATCCGAGGACGGGGTGATAAACTCTCGGGGTCGGGTACTAGGTGGTGGAACTTCCATAAATTCCGGGTTTTATAGTCGAGCCCCTGTGAGCTACGTTGAGGAAGTTGGTTGGGATGGTAAATTGGTGAATGAGTCATATCAATGGATTGAGGAAAAAATTATACATACGCCAGTTTTGAGGCAATGGCAAGCTGCTTTTATGGCTGGATTATTGGAAGTTGGTGTGTTACCATTTAATAATGTCACAAATGATCATGTGGTTGGGACTAAAATTGGAGGGACACTTTTTGATAGCAATGGGACAAGGCATACTTCTGCTGATATTCTTGAATATGCAAATCCTAAACGTCTTACCGTCTTATTGAATGCCAATGTCGAAAGAATTTTGTTCGCAACAAAAGGTACGTATATATTATGAAGGTTTCAGTTCATTTCTTATAGCTCAGCTTCATTGTATAGTTAAAATGAAATATGTGCACACTAATTATTCTCTCCTAAGTTTTTATTGAATGTTAATTAAAGAATTGTTGATTCATTTAGGAAAATCGAAGCCAGCAACACGAGGGGTGTTGTTCAGAGATAGTGAAGGAAATCTACACAGAGCATATTTGAAGAGTAGAAAGAGCGAAGTTATCATTATGGCTGGTGCATTAGGAAGCCCCCAAATTCTATTGTTGAGTGGGATAGGTCCAGAACAACACCTCAAATCTCTCAACATCTCAGTAGTACTAAACCAGCCTAATGTTGGTCAAGACATGAAAGACAACCCAATGAACCTTGTTTTCCTGGAATCCCCTTTCCCAGTCGAGGCGTCGTTGGTGGGGGTCGTAGGTGTTACTCGTTCCGGAAGTTATATCGAGGCAACAGTCGGTACACAGTTGAATGATTTATTCGCTCGAATAACTGATGATCAAAGGTCCAGACAGGGGGTATTTATGGAGAAGTTTGATGGACCAGCTTCAACAGGGCATTTAGAGCTAAGAAATACGGATCCTACTGATAATCCCATGGTTACATTTAATTATTTTCAAGATCCTGATGACTTAAGAAGATGTGTTGTTGGAATGGGAGAAACTATAGAAGTTATTGAATCAAGAGCCTTCTCTAGATTTAGACTTCCTAATTTGACCGTGACCGATCTACTTAACAATGTTCAAAATACCCCACTTAATTTTGTTCCTAATAGGAGCAATAATTATACATCACTGGACCAGTTTTGTAGGGACAATGTGTTGAGTATTTTTCATTATCATGGAGGATGTAGAGTTGGAAGGGTAGTTGATGAAGATTATAAGGTTATTGGTGTTAAATCTTTAAGGGTTGTTGATGGATCAACATTTGATGGTTCTCCTGGAACTAATCCTCAAGCCACACTTCTGATGCTTGGAAGGTATGTACTTTCTCCATCTTTAATAGATTCAAGTTTTTCACTTATAATACATGTTTGTTTCACATAGAATAGGTATATGTGAAACAAGTCTGAAATTAAATCAAGATGATAAAAACAAATAACATAACAATTTCTAATTGTGTTTTTCATTACAATAATGAATAAGTTTGTAACCTTTGTATATTGACACTGTAGGTACATGGGGGTGATGATACAGAGAGAAAGAACTGGCAATCATTGATTGGTATTACCCAGAGAAAGAAAGATCTTATGATTTTCACCATTCAAATTTAAGCTATTTATGATTTATTGTTGAATAAATGTCTAGTACTAGACTCGAATAAAACTATTACAAATAGTATTTAATGTTAAGAAATACATTTAATGGTTAGTATTACAGTTGGATGATGTAAAATTATCAATCAAGTGTGTGGAAGAATACATCAATATAGTTTGAGTGATTTTCTTTACTTATCATACCATAGTTGTCCGTGGCTAATATGGAGGGTGTTACTGTAACGAGCTCACTCCATAATCCCGATCGGTACGTTATAGATTCGATGTATTGACCTCGCCAATTAGATTTTACAACACATTATGTCTTACATCACGTGCTCCTTGGCGGGGAAAGCTTCGATAGTCATGTCACGAGAATGCTTTATTACGTGGCCCATTTTTAGATCGGATATTAAAAATACTCAATGAACAAACAGACAAAACAATTAGCCGTAAGGATGCCGTTCGTTTAATATATATAGGCATAGGATTCTCCAACCATAATCAAGAAATGCGAGTTAGCCGTAAGGCTGCCGTACGTTTGATATAGGCCCATAATTCTCCAAATATAATCAAGAAATTCTATCTCAATTTGGTATTGTTGCTATATATATTAGCATGCAATGAACTAACGAATGAATTCAACAAATCTGGTATACAATCATAACTGGAAACTAATACACAAAATATGGTCAAGCTTGTAACCCTCCTAGTTCTCTCCATTCTACAATTATGTAAGTGTCTTAACACTTTTGTTTATTTGGTAAGCAGATCAATATAATAAGAGAACAATGCAAATTAAATCTTGATTTTAATTTGATACCATATATAGATAATGAGAAATACTTGTATTTAATGTTTACTACATATTGACATAATAATTTTAAATCAAGTTAAAGTTACCAACATTGATTAAATCGAAAAAGGTTGTTATTATTACGTTTCACTTTAATAAAAAACAAGCAAGACAATCTTTTTAAGAATTGAGGAATGATTTGTACGTAGTTCTGAACACCTATATATACATTGAGTTGAAATCCATATGATTAAAGATTTACCATGTTTGAATTTGTTTGATAGATGTAATAATGCCTCAAATAGTGCAAGTGCAAGGTCGTTGCACTTCTTCAATTTGTGGAATTGTTGAGGGTTATTCTTGTCCTGGCGGATGTTGGTGTATGCCCACCCTCCTTGCCTTGGGAAACTGCATGCCTAACCCCCAGCTTGAGGAAAGTACCAATATATTTCATTGTCTTTCTCATAGGGATTGTGATAAACAAGGAAGTATTAGCTATTGCATTCGAGTTTCTAACACAACTCATGGTTTCTGTCTCTCCAAAACCATTTACTAATGGTGGAAAAATTGTATGTAGTTTTAGATTGAGGAACGATTTGTAGTTCTTAACAACTATATATATATACAGTGTGTTGAAATCCATATGATTAAAGATTTATTACTATGTTTGAATTTATTTGATGGATTTAATGCCTGAAATTGTGCAAGCGGAAGGTTATTGCACTTCTTCGGTATGTTACCTTGTTGAGGGTTATTGTAATATCTCGAATTATTTTGAAGCGTAATATTAAAATTAACTTTTACAGGTTATAATAATTTATTATTAGTAAATTTATTTATGCGTGAAGTCTTATTATTAGTAAATTTATTTATGCTAAGTCAAGTCTATAGTTTGGACACATATTAGTAGTTGACCCATTGACTTATTATATTAGTTAATTTATTCAATTCAATACATATCATAAGAGTTGACTTTGTTTATACGAGGCCCATTACAAATCCATTAAAAACGTATGTGTATATAAATAAATTAGTTAAGCTAATGTGAAGATGGGCATGCATAATTGTTGTCGTCTCCGTTGCCGTATTTCAACTATGGGTCTTAGCCTCCATTCTTGTAAGTCTTAGTTATTCTCCTTGCTTCTATTTTTTTTTTTAGATTTACAAGGTTTAGTCTCTTTAATACGTAGCACATCTAATAAGCGATCGTATGTAAACGATACAAAAAAGTATGTAAACTGTCTTTCCCCAATGGCAGTGGGTGTCTCGATATTCGAGTTTATTTGTTTCACCGAGGTTGTCTTTGAACAAATCTTGATAAATTGGCAGCATAGGATCGAACCCATTGCTTCAGTATCTTTGCTTCTGAGTCTTTGAGCCATTCAGATACGCAGCTTAGGTGTTTTAAGTTATAATAGTGGATGTAAAGGATTAAATTAGATTATTATATTATATTAACAAAAAGGAATACTGCATGTTAGTTCTTTGTATTACTATAGGGGAAGAAACTCAATCTATTTACTTTACATGGATTTGTGCTTATCGAGAGTAATGATAATTATAAAAGGTATACATGTATGGTTGTTTAAAGATTAGTATAGGGGTATATTATTTGCTTATTGAACCATGAAATATTAGCATCATAGCTGACGTTTAGAGTCCATGATCATTATTAAATATTCAAAAACCTGGGTAGACCACTTAACGTATTTAAGCAATTTACAGTAATTAGTTTTCATTGGGTTTCCATGCAAGAATGAGTGAGCGAGAGCATTGTAAATAATAATAGAAGGTTACTTTTAAATTCTGGTTAAACATGACTAATTTAATAATTATTGATTAGATATGCATATGTTATTATAGCTCTAGTTGGTAGTATCCGTGTAAACCATCTATGTCATACTACTTACTAATATTAATGAGGTATTCTTACAATATCTAGGGAACTGAATACCTGATTGGATTGTAATATTGATAAGTGATTCTCTACTTACTTTCGCTATTTTCATACTATTATATTATAGTTTATCTGCAAAGACTATTTTGAAAGTATTTACTATATTATTATTATAAAAACGGGATCGAGCCTTTCAAATGTGTTATTGTGTACATGTGATATTTGAGATCTTTATTATGCGTAATTTGATTTTCCAAAATAGTTTTGAGAGTAAATTTGATGCTCCCTCTTGTTTCCAACTCATAAACGAGATCCAATCATATGACATTCACCACATCAGATTTTTCATGAATTCATCATTAAAACACAATAACTGAATTGAATTAGAATCAGTATTCCATGGGATGCACGATGAAGACCTTTTGAGATCTTTGAGGTATCTCGATTATCCTTTAATAGCGGTCAATTGAATTTTCCTTGAATCTGTTTAGTATTTTTGCACAATTCTTGATAGCTAGAGGCTGCGTGTAGGAGACTAGCAACTTATCTCAAACAAATACATCATAATTGTGAATACTCTTGTTGATTCACATGTTCACAAATTGGTAGATTCGACTACATTTGCATTTAACGGGGAGTATTGACTACGGATTGATGCATGTTGAGGGTTCTCGACATAGTTTCTATCTTTCGTTAAACGATGTATGATTTTTTCCTCTAGTGGTTTCTTGAATTTGAAAATTCGGACGATGCAGTAGCATTCATTTTTTGACATTAAATCACATTACTTAATTCTTATGTCCTTTACTTCATAAACAACCATTAGTAGACCCACGGATATGGTACCAATTAAAGGAAACATATACAAGTATAACATGTCCATCATTTTATCTTAACAAGCGTTGTTGATCGGTAGTAGTTCTTTGAAACTTATTTTTGACAAACCAAAGATAAAACTGTCATACCATGGGTGACTTAATCGGAAACACTACAGTTGAGCTTTAGGACATGATTATTTCTCTTTAACTCACAAATCACGGGGAGTTATTCCAGAGTAGAATCTCTTCTCCTGGCTATGTCTTCTCTTTCAAGACAAAGGATATCAAAAATTAAGTTGCCTGCAAATGCTAGTATGGATGCAGTGATATCAAGATTTGCAGGGGATTGAGAAAATGGTGTCGGAATCAACTTCTTTCACGATGATTGATCCTTTTCCAACAAGTTTTGCTTCATTTTGAATTATGGTCCCCTTCATGATACTGTTTGATAACTTTCCAAGCTGATAGATATAAGATTACATTCTTTAGTTCTGAAATAAGAGCCGTACCTTATTTACATTGTTGAGTTCTAAGCTTTTATTGCATAGTTGTGATCGATTATTCTCAGCGGCTTCAACTAAGTTGTTGGGCGGGATCTGAAAACAAAGTATGAGTTACTCACATCATTGACGGGTATATCAGTTATCTGATTACTGATTGTCTGAGTTAGATGTAGATCCCTAACATATCTAGTTTGAGGCAATTCCTTAGCTTCATTTTCAATTATGTAGACGTTTCCCTTTCTTTCTGAGTATATTGGTTGATCCAATCCTTCTCTCACAATCCGACAACAATGATCAACAATTTCTACATTTAACCTAGACTTGCACAGTTGACTCACACTTAGAAGATTGAATTTTTAATCAAATTTTAGCCATACATCCTTGATGATAAGACCATTTAATGACTTTGTTTTCTCCGCTTTCCGAAAACCTCCTGCTAGAAGCATCACACCCATAGTATTATAGTTCTTCCTTCTTGCATGATGACATTTGTCGGCGAGGGTGATCTCAATCCTTATGCAGGCATCCACCGTCCCGATGCGCCTTAGATACTTAACTTACGTGGTGACAGTAAGACAATAGTCCCCATCCGGTTCCATAGACTTGGGGTACATTAATTACTTCTTTCCCTCTCTTCTTAAAGCTAGGACATTGGATGCAGCAATGTTCCTTTTATATTTATTGATAACATTCCACACTCCTCTTGTTTTGGTTTCCCTACGATAGTCTTGGTTAGATCTTGTAGCAGGCGTTAATCGTCTTCTTGACTTCATCGAGATAGCTCATATGTCGTTATCTCCGGTTACCTTAAGTAGAGAGAGATCTAAGCCTATCAACTTTAGGTTTCTTGCCTTGACACATCATTTTTTACTCCCCAAATGGCAGAGTTCACGTGAGTTTCCTCAGTGCTACTTGGTTCGGTATTTTGGACTACTCGAGAGAAGCTACCATGACATTCCGGAGGAGCATCTTTAAGTTCCCAGACATCGACACTTTTCTGTAAATCTCCATTTTTGAATGAGGCATGCCCGGTCCTCTAAGTTGATTGAAAAGAGCTCCAATTCTTGCCGTCATGTCATGAATACTTTCATCATCTTTCATTGTGAAAAGTTCTACTTCTTTGGTGAGAGAGCAATTTGATTATCCTTAACTTGACTTGTACCTTCATAGGTTGTGAGGATAACATCAGCGTCTCTTGGCCGTCTACCGCATGCACTTGACTCTACTATACTCATCGGGAGTTAGAGCTCGTGATAATAATTTTGCCTTTTTGGTAGGTTGAACATTTTTTCTTCTCGTCTTCGGTAAAGATTAAATCAATAGTTCTTTTAGTGTCTCCGTCTTTTGAGTTTGACTTCGTAATCTCTATGTCGATGACACTTACCTTGACAATCGAAACTTCGATTGATTCTCTACTTGCTCTCGCTATTTTTCATCTTATTATAGTATATGCGAAAAGATTATTTTTGAAAGTATTTATTATAGTATTATTATGAAAATTGGATCCGACCTTCCGAGATGTGTTATTGTGTACACATGTGAGTATTTGAGATACTTTAGGTGTTAGATTCTTATCCTTGAGAATATGTGGGGTTTATGTGGTAGGTTAAGTATTGTAGCCCGATTAGTGAAACTATGAATTAATGAGAATGATCAATGGAGCTGTGAATTGACCCAGGAGGAGGTATGGCCCTCTCTTAGAAACTATGTGCGGCCAGTTCATCACAACAATGATGATTTGACGGACAGTGTAATCTCAGTTACTTACCCACATAACAATATTATATTGTTATATGACCTATATGACATTTATTTGAGAAGTCGTTATGTGATTTTCTGAAGTATCTGTTATCTGATTCTCTAATTGTGTTGGTTCGTTGTTTGAGAAAGGTATTTATAAATTATATATACCTATATGTAAATATGATTTTGAACCTCTCTCATCCCTTATTTTAGAAGGTAGTGAGTTGTTTACGGGGCTTGTTAGCTCACCCTTACTTTTCCACCATTTCAGATGATGAGTAGCAAGGGTGGAAGTTATTTTATGAAGTTTCCTTATTTGCTTAGAATATTTATTTGGAGTATTATCTTGGACAGTTGGTTGATGTTTACAATATTTTTTATCGGAAAGACTTGTAATATTTAATCTTGAGAACAAAGCCAATAGCTTTATTATGGAGTGTTTAAATCAAATATCTCTTATATATTTTCGTTAGACTATTATAATTTGTTGTCTAGCCTTCAGGCCCGAGGTAAAGGTTTAGGCCAAACTTAGTTAAGTGGCGTGTGACATCGGACTTTTTTGAAGCAGGGATGTTACAGTTATTCTTCCCCAATCGCTTGCAGATGTTTTGTGCATTCCCCATTCTCGCTGTTTTGGGAAACTGCCTTCCGTTAGTTCGGGGTGATGAAAGCACCAATATATTTCGTTGTCTTTCTCATATGGATTGTGACAAACAACAAGAAGGAAGTATTAGTTATTGCATTCGAGTTTCTGGTACAAGTCATGGCTTGTGTCTCTCCAAATAAATTCCATTTCCTAATGGTTGTTTGTATGTAGTTTTTAGATTGAAGATAATATGATGAATGATACTAATAATAAAAAGAGAAAAAATTATTTTCAATATTAGCGTAATTATGTCTTTTTGATTGCAATTATGATGGTATTCATCATTGTAAATTAGAAAGCACGCTAGTGCGATCACTAATTGGAGAAAAATCACAACGAACTTGGCTACATTTATTGGACCAAATTGACAATTAACTAACTACCTCCATCTTAAAGAGATTATCCAATTTGTTTTTGGCTAAATTTCATTCGACATCGGCCTACTTTTCGTCATTTGAATAGGCAACTTTGATTTCGGCTTTCAGAGCCATGGCGCGAAGAGATTTTTGGCGCAGGCTTTTGGAAAACAACTTTTTTGACACGAACTCCACTATACTTGGGTAAGCATAAGAACAAAACATACATTTTAAATATATTACTTGGCTTTATGGATCGTTTTTAAGCTAACAAACAATTAGTGGATCAATATTTAATAGCTTCAATCAATTTTGATTAATTAAAAATCGAAATAAAATATAAATGCTTGGCCCTTCTAACATCACTTACCCCTACCCTCCTTTGTCATCTCATTTTCGTCCAATCAAATATCCAAACCATACACCATTATATTGAGGTAGTATAACACATCAAAATACTCAAAACAACAACATACTCAAAATCAAGACACCAAATACACAAACCATACCCCATAATATTGAGACGAAGATGGATACTGAGCTCACTAAAAAGGTCAACCATTTGACCAAGATCAGCAGCATTGCCATGAGAATACAACAAAGTGAGCTTTGCTAAAGGATTCTTTGCATAAACTACTCCTCCCTCCTTCCCTAAATAATAGAGATATTTTGACTTTTTACTTCAAATAAAATTAAAACTTTGATCGTAAATATTTTTGTTTGTGTTGTATAATATTTGAGAGTAGAAAATTATGTAATGGAAAAAATTTAAAATGTATTTTTTATTGATATAGTTTGATAAATTATTATATACTTATGGCTTGAAAACTATTCTGATCGAGTTGGCTTATGAAATAATGCAAAGAGTCGAAATGTCTATCGTTGACGGAGAAATAATTATTGAGTCCCTCTCTTTGTCTCAAGCTTCACAACATCAACATTATTTCTCTCAACCACCTCAGTCGCCTTCAGCTTCCCATCTCACCCTTGACCACCCACCATACGATGGCGGTTTGGTGGAAAAAAGCTAGCTTTGATACCATTGTTGATGTTACACCCCCATTTTCAATTTCAAGCCAATACCCACAAGAAGGATGGGGGTAAGGGGTGGGGTGTAGGTTAGTGATGTTTGATTTTAGTGGTGGGAGGTGATTAGATGATATTGGCTGATAAGTGTTGTATTTAAAATGACCATAAAAGTGTAATAACCCAAACTCTCTGACCCCTAGCCGCCCATGTTTTTACCTATTATAGTGATGGAGTTCGGGAATCTCGCTAATATTTTCAAAGTTCGAGGTCTCTGGAATGCTTATTTGAAGAGTTAACAAGTCTTTATTTGAAATGATGAAATAGCCAGTAATGAAATGAAAATTTAATCTTTTGTTTCAATTCTAAAAAATAACATACTTTATTGTCTTAATTGACAAACATAATTTTTAGTTGAATTAAAATTATTATGTCAATATATAGTAAAATACGTTGAAATTATATATCCATAATTCGTTATATAGACTCTATTGTTAAGGAGGAAGGATGGTGAGTTGGTGATGAGAACCAAGCCGGACCGTAATCTTGTGTTTGGACATACAAGAGGTAATCATTGATTTGGTCGCAAAAAGTATGATCATATTATAGTTTGATCTCGATAGTTAAGTTGAACATTGACCTAATATTATAAACAAAGTTATTAATTGGTTCCTAAATGAGTAGAGTAATTAAATTGTAACGATCTACGTGAGTTGTGCTTAGTATGCTTTAGTCCTCGATATTTTAAGAGTAGCACTTGAATTCTCAATTGATTAAATAAGTTGTATTTTGGTCCCCACATTAATGGAGGATATAACATTTGTTGAAATTACATTACAATACATAAAATAGACCAGTACACTATATGTTATGAATGGGCATTAGTGGCAGAATCTCATATTGAAGTGGTTTAAAGGAAGCATCGTCCTCTGACCCCGGTTAAAGCCCGCGTCATGCGATTCACCTCCCCTCCGTGGAATCGAGGCCGGGGCCCTCGAGAGGGGGCTGCTTCCCAGGTGGCCAGTTTCACACTGTTTTTTTATGAATGGGCATTGGCGTGAATGATTCGAGTAACCCGATATTGTTCAATACTCGACTTGAAAATAGGGCTTTTCAAGTCAAACTCAAGTATTTATACTCGTTAACTTGTTGATTATAACTCAACCAGCTCAGCTAAATATCTGATAAAGTTTTAACAAACTAATACATCTCATACATTTATTTATGGTAATTGATTACTAGTAATCTAGTCTTATAAATGAAACAAATAACCTATAATAGTTCAGTATCCGACTCTAAAATCTCGTCTCGACACCCACCCCAAAGGTTAACCACCAAATAAGTCTCAAATACAATGACTTCTAGATACATGAAATAATGAGATAATTACACTAGACTCGGTCGAATCAAACTCAAACTCGACTCGTTAATATCACTATGAATGGGAAACATAGATGTTAATTTCAACATATCCTTTGACAGCGTGATATTGAAGGTCACGATGACTTACAAATCCTCATCCGGCAGCTCAAAGATTAACTTCAATGTCTCAATATTTTTTCGATGTTGTTTAATATTCATTGAGAATATATATATTAAAAGATTGTATTTTTAATTTGTTTTTCTAATAACATAATAATTTTGATTTGAAGTATGTGTAAATTAAGTATACAAAATTTGATAATTTCAAACATTTGAAACTTTTTTAATGTTTATTCTTTTGGCCAGAAAAAATCAAGTTATCGTCTTTTTTTTGAGACGGGGAGTTTAAGATATAGGTTAATATGAAGTGCGTACACTTTCTCATCTGAAATTAGCTCCATAAAAATATTTCATGCTTATGCAATAACAACTAAAGTATAAACTGCATAGACTCATGATGTGGTACTTTTGTGCTACAATACAAAACCATTCCACTTGTCTGCTAAATCTTTTCTTTAGTTAAATTTAACAAATATAACACTTCTAACTACGTGTTTTGGGGAGGTCCACTCTAGATATCCTTGAGAGAATTTGCTGGTTGTCTCATTGTTGCGGCGAAATTGCACATAGTAGTTTATTTTCTGGTCTACCTTTGAGAAATAAAGCTTATCAGGCTTGACACTAATATACACTCCTCTTGGTGAGACAATTTGGAGAGAATAGGTTGAAGATGGAGGCCCAACGTTCGTGACTGTCCTTGGAAATGTTTGAGCAGATCCAAGGGTAACTGCAAATGAAGGGTAGTTGAGTTCACCTTCAGCTATTTTTGATACTTTTGAGCAACTGATTGAGCTGTGTGCAATAATCCCCACTTGAGCATCCGTGTAACCCAAGCCGCATAAGTATGGGATATAATGGTGAGGTTGAATGTCATAGATTAGACCAGGATCATTTGCCTTTGAGGGGTTTACATGGCCTGATCCGGTAGCCAAGATATCTGCTGGCTGGAGTGTTTGATCAACAATTTCTGTCCCTTGAAGGTTCACTAAATCAGCAGTGGTCATCATAGCTGACTTCATGGCTGCGGGAGACCATGAAGGGTGAGAGCTCTTGAGCAGTGTTGCAACTCCACTGAGGTGAGGGCAGGACATCGATGTTCCAGATTCTACATTGAAAGTCATTTTGGGGTTTGTGTGGTCATCTAGAGGGAGAGCCCATGCAGCCATAATGTTCACACCTGGGCCTATAATATCTGGTTTCAAAATCCCGGGGCTTGCCAGGCTCGGTCCTCTGGAGGAGAAGGAAGTTACTGCAGGAGCCAGTGGATCTCCAATCGACGTCCCTTTAAAGATTATTTCTGCTAGAGGCTGTTCTGTTGAACTGATGTAGGCCTTAATTTTCAGTCCGCTAGCATAGCTTACATGTACTGCAGGGATGACATGTGCATCAGCTAATGTGCTAAAGGCTTCAGCTTCTTGGTTCATAAGTATCATTGCTGCTCCTCCAGCCCTTTTCACTTCCTCTCCTTTAGCAATCCTTCCAATGTCACCTCCCCTCTCACACAAAACTACCTTTCCTTTGACATTTGTTCCATTCAGGGACCCCTCTCCACAAAATGAAGTATTCGAGCCACTAGAACCTGCATGAACCAGAGGCATTAGTGTTTGAAGTGTATCTTTTGGCTGGAATAGGGTTTCACCATCAAACTCTTCTCCATTTCCGAGTTTTGCTGTCGCTTTGATCACCCGGTCAATTGTGCTTGCTCCAACTGTGAGGATCCAGGGTGCTTCGTTCGAAAGAGTTTCGTAGGAAGGCCCAGCGTTTGCAGCTGAACAGCTTACAAATATTCCTTTCTGAATTGCAGAAAACGATGCTACGGCAATATTGTCTAGGTAGAATGGAGACGACTGTCCTCCAAGGGACATGGATATTACATCAACACCATCTTCAACAGCAGCTTCTATCCCTGCTAAGATATCACTTTCAGCGCAACCTTCTCCAAAACACACTTTATATATAGCTAGATGGGCATAAGGTGCAATTCCAGAAGCTGTGCCAAAAGCATTTCCCAATGCACTTGCATTTTTCACAAACCAACCTGCTGCTGTACTTGCTGTATGTGTTCCATGCCCATCATCATCCACTGGTGGTTCTGATTTCTGACCATTAGCCATTTCTGCAATGTTGAATGCCCTTGCACCTATGAGTTTGTTGTTACAGTCAGATGCATTGAATTCACATCTTCCTTTCCATTTAGCAGGCGGGGGAGGCAACCCTCCATCAAAAAAAGAGGAGTGTCCAGGTAATGCTCCACCATCAAGTACTCCAACAATCACACCCTTACCGAAATTTGATTGTTTCCAGAACCCTGCTTCAGGTTGCAGCCCCAAGAAGACAGGGGTGTGAGTTGTCTGTTTCTGCAGAATCCTTTCTGGATGGGCTGAAATGAACCCACTCTTCTCCTTCATAGCTTGCACATCTTCCTCGGATAATCTTGCTGCAAACCCGCTGATTGCATTTTGGTAGGAGTATAGAAATCGTGTCTCCTGAGCAGCTGCAGTGCTTAGGGGCAGAAACGATCTATGGTATGTTCCAATGTCATTGGATTCAGAGGTTGTGCTTGTCTCTAGTTGTTCAACATGAACAATGTACGTTTTCAAATTGCTGTCAGTTGCAGACAGTTGATAGAAGCAAGTAAATATTGCGACTAATGAGAAGAACTTAGCAATACTCATGTTCATCAACATATGTGTAGGCGCTTTGTGCTTTTGGAGAGGTTGTTACTGAAGAGTTTATATAGGAATATTGAGGAGAAAAGCAGGCCTCCTTGTAGCCTTTGAGACGGCAAATTGAATGTTTCTTGTCTCTAACCCATGTTTGGTTTTGGAGGAAGAGTTTTTTTTTTTTAATTTCTCAAATGAAATTCAAGTATTAATTCATCCATATAATGTCAAGTGTTTATTAACATATTAATTCCATTATATTAACTAGACCTACTTTATAGTTATACTACTGCAACTGACTTATATTCAGTATCTTAGTCCTTAGAATACTACTCAGACCTTTACACAAATGATTAATTTTGTGGTTTCCTTGACAAGCCCCCCAATGCTTTAGTTCTCCTCCAAGGTGTGGACAGCTGAAAATGGATTAATTGTTGGTGTGGTGATGTTTTAAAGTGTAACACTAGAAAGCTAACTCAAGTAAAATCAATATAAAAATTAAATGACATAAGAAGTTTTTATCTAGGTTGAAACTTCGTCTTGTCTTGAGTGTCGCTTCGAGTGACTTCACCGTGTTCACTATAATAATGCGGCTGGCATTATGAATCTAATGTCAATGAGAAAAGATCTAAGCAAACTATTTAGACTTTCTTTCTGATATTGATTGACAAGAATCACTCACAATTCTTTTCTCGCTCAAACACACATATAAGCACTTGAACAACCGTGCTATAAACTATGATAAATCTCTCAATTTATATTGTAGCCATACTCAATGACTGAATTCACGTAGCCCTTCATCGATCAACGCATTGATCAATCAGTTAATTCTTGATTGCCAATGACAATCCTTGATTTCAATCTTGCGTCTTGGCAGCTAGTTGAGATACCCATAAGCTGCCCGAAAACTTTCCCTGCGGAGCTAACCAACAATCAATCTCGAGGAATTGATTGCTTCCTAAATCAAAGCAATCAACAGTTGCATCGTTTATAAATTCATAGTCTTTAGATGTTATTAACTCTATAAATTATTTCATTAGCATTAGACAGTGAGATCTCGCCCAGTAAGATGATTGGATCAATCAAGAATCCTTGATTGATCCTTAATTAACTCTTACAATGCGTTAACTTCGGCTCTGATCTTTCACGCTTGATATTAACATGGGTTTATGCGCCTGGCAGCCAGCCAAAGGACAAAAACCATGCAGGGTAATGATCTTTAGTACATCATCTAAAGAGTTTACTAACAAACTTGAGGTGAGACCCATCGAGTGAGCCTAAGCTCCCCTCGAGTCATACACAGGATTTAGCTACTTCAAACAACCCAAAATCAAAGAACTGAGCAATAGTGAGAATTTAACCAAAAACAATTCAAATTGCCTTTCTAAATGCGCATTACCAACTGCATCTTTATTGCATTCAAACTAAGCAGATGAGATAACGATATCTCACAAACTTCCCCTGCAAAACTAGATAACCAACACAACCAAGACTAGGACATGACAGTCCTAATCATAAATCACACACTTATCAAGGATGTGCACCCAAGCACAACTTTCTTGCCAGTTTGCCAAACTTCAAAAGAATGCCTTAAGCATTCCACGCACTCCCTTTGCCTTTGGGAGGCAGAAGAAGATTCGAATTGTGATTGTACTTTTAGCCCAGAAATTCGCTTGAGAGCTCACCGGGAGGGAACTCACTGCGTATTCTAGGGGGGGATATCTGCTGAGGGTGTATTTTATTAAAACGCTGCTTGAACATCATCAAAGGTCATCTTACGCAACCTCTTAAATTATGTCTATTTGGATCCGCTTGCCTTTTTTTCACGGGTTGGTGAAAATCCTTCACTGCTCAGCATCTTATCCCAAGCATTTTTTTTATGATTCTTAGCTTGGACATAATTGTCATCATCCTTTTCCCGCGAGGTTACGTTGAATTATCTGGCTTTGGATCACTTTGCCTTTTTCCTGAGTTACGGTGAAAATCCTTCACTCAACATCTTCCTTAGATATTTTTTTATCCATCGGCTGTCGTTATCCTTTTCCGGAGACTACGCATCTTCACATTCATTCTCCTCATTTCATCCGACCTACGACATGCGGCGGACTTCTTCATCTTGTCCGAGTTCAAATCCATATCTATAACAATTTCTCTCAATTCTTGTACTGTGTTTGGAGATTTTTTGCAGAAAACTACTTTTTCGTAGAAGAGCTTAGGCGTCTTCAGTCCCTTACTCCCATTGCCACACTCTTTTAGCAGGGTTTTCCTTTTGATCCCTCTTTGTCTATCCATTTCCATTCACCAATTTCGGTCCATTACCATAGCAGCACTTTTTGAACACTTGTACTCCACATGTTTTTTCGAAGGCCTCTCCTTCAAAGGATTGGTGGATAGCTTTTTTGCACATATCCTGGCTGAGCCAATGATGTCATATGAGTAGAAACTTTTGAGGTTGATCGTGATGTTTCTTGATTTGAGTTAGAACCAAGTATCCTAGGTTGAAAATCTATTTTTCGCCAAGGAATGAAGTACATATACATGAGAGATCCATGGGTATTTATGCTTGGATTTTGGTTCTCTGCAGACGAGGACAAAGGCCGCCCATGATATAAAGTGCGAAATTTGTGTTGCTTGAATCCTTGGATTTGAGAGCCACTTGATTTTAGAAGAAACCTAGCGGTTTGGGAACTTCTTTGTCAAGCCAACCAGATGTGAGTGCTCTTTTAGTCCAATCTCTTGGCCTTGTGAGAGATACCCACAAAAAGTTTGTTGAAGCTGCTTGCGAGCAGAGAAACCCCGCCCTTGACAAGTGAACATGCAACTTCTTCTTCCACTGAGAAGGAGTAGTTTGCATAAAACAACTTCACCAAGTCAGGATACATTTTGTCCTCAAAGGCCAGCAGTTTGAACCATTTTTGTGTTTTGATTTTCGAGTAAAACGAAAATTGTTTGAGAAAATCAAGTGCAACGGAACGCCCTCCAAACACAGAACAGGGCAGAAAAACATTTTTGAAGATTGTTTGGTAACAAAATTATAAAGGATCATATAATAATGAACAAAATGAAGAGTAGTATGATAACAAATTTTTTAAATATATTACAGAGTATTAAATTATATTATTAAAAAATTATAAGGGATCATATAATAATGAACAAAATGAATTACGGAATATAATAAATCAAAAGTATAATTTATAAATTTATGTAAATAGTTAATTACTTTATTTATTATCCCAGTTTAAATATATGTAATGTATGTCAGACTACACTTTTAAGACAGATTGTTTCACGTCCTAGTTTATTAAGCTTGCTGACTATTGAAAAATGCATTGTGTTTTGCACCCTACTCATGGAAGTTGAACAGATATTGGACTCCTCACAACATGTCCCTTACCATCAGACCATTCAATGGCTCCTTCAACATGAGGAGATATCACAGGAATGTTTGAATATTTGAAAGTTATTTGGTAAGTTATTTGCTGATTAATGCTGGTGAAGGCAAGGGATGTTGGGTTGACCTCTATGCCAAGCTCAGGAACTGTATAGATTGACAGGCTATAAGTTGACTGAGCAGGCCCAACGTTCGTTACTGTCCTTGTATAAGTCTTGTTGCCGGAGGAGAGGTTGATAGCAAATGAAGGGTAATTCAATTGTGCTTGCTCTATGCTTGTTATTTGAGAACATGTTACTGTTTGTTGGACAATCATTCCAACTTGATTGTCTGTGTAGCCTAGACCACAGAGATAGGGGATGTAATCCTTTGGTTGGATGTCGTAAACAAGGCCTGGATCATTCGCTTTAGATGGATTCATGTGGCCAGCGCCAAGGGTAAAAAGATCAGCAGGCCGCATCCTTTCATCCATGATGGGTTTATTGTTGAGGTTCAAAGTATCAGCAGTTGTCATGATTGCAGATTTAATGGCAGCTGGTGACCAGTTGGGGTGTGACTTTTTGAGTAACGCTGCGATGCCACTGAGGTGAGGACATGACATTGAGGTTCCAGATATGACATTGAATGTGGATTTTGTGTTCGTGCTATTTTCCAAGGATACAGGCCAAGCTGCCAAAATGCTCAAACCAGGGCCGATGATGTCAGGTTTCAATATTCCCGGACTTTCCAAACTAGGCCCTCTGGAGGAGAAATGTGTCACTGTAGGAGCATCTTTAACACCTATGATAGTTCCTTTGAATGATATCGTTGCCATAGGGTTTGTCGTTGAGGTGAGGTAGGCCATGATCTTCTCTGATGCTTCATAACTCACATGTGCAACTGGAAGTACATGAGTATCAGCTACGACACTGTATCCTTGAACATCTGTGTTGAGGATAATCATGGCAATGCCACCAGCATCCTTTACTGTTCTCCCTTTTTCAATTCTTGCTACATCACCACCAATGTAGCACATAACTACCTTCCCCTTGACATCGAAACCATTTAATGATCCGTTACCACAATACATAGAGCCATCATTTGTTGATCCAGGATAAATCAAAGGAGCAAGAGTAGAAGGAAAATCTTTTGGTTGGAAAACAGATTGCCCATCAAATTCCTCTGCATTTCCCAAAACTACCGTTGTCCTAAAATTTCTATCCATTGTGCTAGCACCTACGGTGATTACCCATGGGGCTTCATTTGACAAAGTTCCGTTTGATGGTCCATCATTACCAGCAGAGGTACTAACTATAATACCCTTCTGGATAGCACTATAGGCTGCAATGGAGAGTGAATCCTCATAGAAAGGAACGGAACCTCCTCCAATAGAATAAGATATCACATCGACTCCATCTTCAATGGCTGCATCCATTCCAGCCAATATGGCACTACTTCTACAGGTTTCTGCACAAACTTTGTACATAGCCACATGAGCTCGAGGTGCCATACCAGATGCTGTGCCATTGGCTTGTCCGAACACATTCGCGTTACTCACAAAGTTACCGGCGGCTGTGCTAGATGTGTGAGTACCATGTCCTTCAGTATCAAGAGGTGGTTCACCTGTACTTAGAAGATTCTTGGCCCCAATGAGTTTGTTGTTACAAACTATACCCCCTTCACATTTCCCTTTCCATTTACTAGGAGGAGGAGGCATGCCTTCGTCGTTGAACGATGGATGATCTGGAGTAATTCCAGTGTCCAAAAGGCCAATAACTACACCATCTCCGTAAGTAGAGCCTTGCCAGAATCCAACATTTAGGTGAAGCCCCAAGAAGGAGGGAGTATGAGTTGTATGTAACGAATGCACTCTGTCTTTCCTGGCCGATATGAATCCATCCTTCTTCGCCATTTCCTCAACATCTTCAGCAGTCAATCGGGCCGCAAATCCACTCATTACATGGCGATAGGAGTGCAATAACATCCCTGATCCTCCATTAGAGCCTTCAGTGGACTTCGGCAAGAAAGACGAGTGCCACCTTTCGAGGTGGTCGTTTGACAAAGAGGAAACATGTTCAAATGGATTTCTTACATGAACAATGTAGGTATATTGAGCACTTGAACTTTCTTTAGTTTCCTGAACAAGTGCGAAACAATGTGCAAAGAAGCATAGGAATAAAATTTGGAGCAAGGTTAATTCAACTTTACTTGCCATATTTTATCTTGTTATATGCCTTGCTTTATGGATTCATGATACGATGATTACTTATATAGTGTAACAGTGATAGCTTTCTGTATACAAGGAAAGAAAATGTACAAATTTTGACTGAGTTATCAAGGATTATTACTTCTTGAAAGCTGTCGAAGTTTACAAACAACTTGCATAAAATATTGTTACTACTCAACAAGAATCAACAATGATGGACATATATTACGTACTTATGTTATACAATGTTATGATGGACATCATTTAGCTCCAATTGGCACTTTGGCTTAACTTTATACGGTATCGGACGGATCTTGAAACAAATAGTGATGGAATGATAAAAAAAATTAGTAAATTTCCATTTAAAATGTATCACTACACAATACTAAACTAATTAAAATTAATTTTGTACTTTTGACATATTCAATCATATAATACGATAACTCTATCCAAGTGATATAAACGATCAAATTATCCTCAAATATTCATCTCTAATCCTATACTGCAGTTTTATGTTCACAAGGAACATAGAGCTATCTGAAATTGAGAATTAAGAATTTGTTTAAACTATAGCCGTGTGTAACCTAGAGAAAAAAAAAATTACCTAATTCTCCCACCCCTTCCCTTCAATTAATATTCCAATATCCAAAATATATAATATACAATGTATAATATTTTTCTTAATATTAAGTAGTGTTGAAAGAATAAAGGAATTGGTACTAATTTGAAGTAGAAATTACATTATCTTAATTAATACTACGTATTGTTTTGTTAGATTAAAGTTTAAGTATGAAAGGATGATGTTCATATTATTATTCCAATTCAGATTCCAGAGTAAGCATTTAGAATTTTTTGAGCGTTTTTAAGTCATGGAGCTCTTAGTCATCGAGAGAGATTTTAAAATCAATGGAAAACCTCAGTTGTTATCACATAATTAAATAGTGTGTTCTTTTAAGAGTGAAATTTTACCCTCTATTTTTAAATGTAGTAAATGTCGATCTCAAAATTATTAAATACCGATCTCAAAAACATGATTAGACAAATTTAAACTTAATGTATTTCATTGATTAAAATCTTAATAACTACACACGCATTTATTAAAATTTATTCACTTAGTGTGTGTTTTAAAATTTTATTTTTCTTATGTATAACTAAAGTTTTATATCAAGAGCGATAATAGGCAATAAAGTACGTTGAGATAAAGTTCAATACACCTAGAAGTATGTACACATGAAAATCTTGTATACTCAAATTTTATTGAAAGATTTTGATTAATTTAGGAATATGTAGATTTAAATATTTATTTCATTTAAGTTGTTATCAATTTGAATAGGGAATTTATATAGAAAATATACAACTTTCCTATTATAATAGATTGATTCTAATATTTATATAGAAAAAATCTAATCGTATTTTTAAGATCGGCATTTAGCAATTTTTAGATCAATGTTTAGCATCTACCAAAACTATTTGTTATGAATAAATCATAATCAATCATCGGCGTAGTCAGGAAATGAGCTTCATGATTGCGGTTATGCCATAATGATATACCCGAAATTTTTATATTGCAATGTCCTAAAATTATCAACGATAAAAAATTAAGGTTCCCAAATTTTATAATTGTCTTGGAAATCATGACACAACCGTAATTTACATGGTATATCATGTTTCATGTTTCAGTCTTAATTTTTTTTCACATGATAAATTGAAAGTCTTATTGAACTAATATCTTAATTTAAGCATGCATTGCCCAGTTGCTAATATTTTATAAAGAATCCATCAAACATAGAAATGAATGAAATAACCCATCAATTAATTGATTGCTAAGGAATTCATGCAAGAGTTTATTAAGCCTTAAGTAGAAGAAATCATTTAAGATGTTCCAGTTGAACAGACATTGGACTTCTCACGTCATGATGTTCACTAACCCAAATAATAGCACCTTCAACATAACTAGAAGCTGCAGGGGTGCTTGATTTTCTTCTGAAAGTTATTTGGTATGTTAATTTCTGGTTCACCTTTGTGAAGACAAGTTGTGTAGGACTCAGCTCTATATCAACCCCTGGGACATTGTTAATGACATGGCCATAAGTCGAATTAGCCTCGCCAACGTTCGTTACTGTTCTTGTATAAACCTTGTGACCCGAATGAAGTTTAACCGAAAATGAAGGATAATTCAGTTGTGCTTCCGGAATGCTTGTTATAGTAGAGCATTTGACGTTTTCTTGCACGATCATCCTAACTTGTGTGTCGTTGTAGCCTAACCCACACAGATAAGGGATGTAATCCTTTGGTTGAATGTCATAAACAAGGCCTGGATCGTTTCCACTAAATGGATATACATGGCCGGCACCAAGGGCAAAGACATTAGCAGGTTTCTTCCTTTCATCCATAATTTGGTTGCCATTGCGGTTCAAAGTATCCGCGGTTGTCATGATTGCTGATTTAATAGCTGCAGGTGACCAATCAGGGTGTGAACGTTTTAGCAAGGCTGCAACGCCGCTAAGGTGAGGGCATGCCATTGAGGTACCAGTGTCCATACTGAATGTAGACTTTGTGTGAGTATTGTTCTTCAAGTCAGGCCAGGCTGCAAGAATGCTCAAACCGGGGCCTACGGTATCAGGTTTCAGTATGCCTGGACTTGCAAGATTAGGCCCTCTTGAGGAGAAATGTGTGATACTAGGAGAATTTTGAACCCCTACAATTGTTCCTTTGAATTTTATTGTTGCTTTTGGTTTTGAGTTTGAGCTCAAATAGGCCATAATCTTTTGTCCTGCAGAGAAGCTCACATGTGAAGCAGGAATTACATGCATATCAGACATTGTGGTATAGCCTTCATCCTCTACATTAATAAGAATCATGGCAGCTCCACCAGCATCCTTGACTGTTTGGCCTTTTTCAATTCTTGATATGTTACCTGCATTGTAAGACACCACTATCTTTCCTGTGACATCAGTATTGTTCAAAGATCCACAACCACAATACACAGCTTCATCATCCTCTGCTCCAGGATATACAAGAGGTAGCCGTTTGCGGGGGAAATTGTTAGGTTGAAAAGCAGTCTGCCCTTCAAATTCTTTTCGATTTCCCAGAACTACAGTTGCTCTTAATTGTCTATCTATAGTGCTAGCACCAACTGTGAGAACCCAGGGGGCTTCATTTGATAAGGTTGAGCTATACGGTCCTTCATTACCTGCGGCGCAACTAACAAATATGCCCTTTTGTGCAGCACGAAAAGCTCCAATAGTGAGTGAATCTTCAGAAAAAGGTTTGGAACCTCCCCCAATAGAGTAGGATATCACATCTACAACACGATTCCTGCATCGACTCCAGCCAATATATCACTCTCTGCACAAAGGTCTAAGCAAACTTTGTACATGGCAAGGTGAGCTCGAGGGGCGATACCAGATGCTATGCCTTTAGCTTGTCCAAATACATTCGCATTTCTAACAAAGTTCCCGGCAGCTGTGCTTGACGTGTGAGTACCATGCCCGTATAAATCAATTGGTGGTTCAGATTTGTTCACAAAGTTTCTTGCACCAATGAGCTTATTGTTGCAAGCAATGCCAGAAGCACATTTTCCTTTCCATTTACTGGGAGGAGGGGGCATGTCTTCATCCCCAAAAGATGGATGCCCTGAAGTAATTCCATTGTCTAGAAGACCAATTATCATACCCTCTCCATAATTGGAGTCTTGCCAATATCCATGATTCATATTAAGTCCCAAGAAGGAAGGACTGTGAGTTGTCTTCAAAGAATACATGTTTTGTTGCCTGGCGGATATGAATCCATCCTTCTTCTCCATTTCCTTGACATCTTCTTTCGTTAATTTGACCGCGAACCCACTGATTGCATGACGATATGCATGCAATATCCGTGATTCCTCGTTGGATTCAAACGACTTTGGCAGAAAAGATTAGTACCATCTTTCAAGATGATCATCTGATAAAGAAGAAACTTGATCAACTGGCTTATTAACATGGACTATATATGTCTCCAAACTGCTTTTAACTTCTCCAGTTTCAGTTTGCTGAGCAATTGAAATGTACTGCCTACTGAATAAGCAAAAGATGAAAATTGAACTCAATTTTAGTTGTATTAACATTTTGCTATGCATGTTTCAGGTTCTCTGTTTTGACATTCTGAATATATAGCATGCAAGTTCTTGATATATAAACTGAACATGTAGTGTAAATAACCAAGAAATTGCATGGAGATGGAGCATGTTTTGTGGACTGATTTTCCAATCATTGCAGGCAATGGAATTTGGTTTTTACGAATTGGCCGAATAGAAAATAATGTGAGTGCACAAGTACATTGACGGAGTTGTTTTTGGTATTAGATTGAACTATCATTAAAAAGGCTTGAAACATCTTCTTAACAACCATCTCATAATGTTTCTTCAGTCCTGGAAGCATGGTGAATTCGTTATGATTAAGACTTTACAAAGTATCGAAGTACTTGGTATAATAACATAACTTGGTCACCTGGATACCAACACACACTAGCGGTAAGTTTATGCAGTCAACATCCATCCGCAATAATGGGGGATCTACATTTTTAGTGGAGTTCGAACCTTGGCATAGCAACTACAAGTAATAACCACTGGATCAAAACATAGGATGAAGAAAAGGAAGAAAAAATGGGCATTAAAGGAGAATTTTCCAAAAATCTTTGATCAAATTACTACTAAAGGAAGTTTTTAAAAAATCATATTATTATGGAGAAATCAAGTTGAGATACATGGAGGATTAGTTGAGTGTATTAATTGAAAGGGATATCATTGACAATGGACCAATTCTTGCTCTCACAATCATGGTCTAACATCATGGCCAGCCTTATTAAATAGTGTGTTTGAGCAACACCACAATTGCACCTTTGAATTCATCTAAGTAAAATATCTTATTTCTTCAGATTTCAATCAAACGAGACTTCTTCAAACCCATATTCTTCAATTAAATAGAATAGCAATAGGGCTCCTGACTGAGTGCTTTGTAGAAATCCATTTTAGAGACCCCTGAGCGAAATCAGCTTTTACATTGCTTTTTGATCGCGTAAATGTTACTTGATAAGTTAAGGTCTTAGTACCCTCGGAGAAATTTAGTGTTGTAGGATTGACTTTCACATCGACCCCAACAGGTTGTTCTATGTACACTTTGTATGATGATGAAGCTTCACCAACATTTGTGACTTTTCTTGTATAGGTTTGTTGAGATGATCCAAGAATCACTGACATTGAAGGATAGTTTAGTTGTGTATCAATTATGCTTGTAGAGCAGTCAACCTTTCGTTGCACGATGGATGTTAATTGTTGTTCTGTGTAGTTTAAACCACACAGGAATGGTATGTAATCTTCGGGTTGAAGATCATATATGAGTCCTGGATTGTTGGCTCTAGATGGATTCACATGACCAGCGCCAGTGGCGAATATATCAGCAGGAAGAAAGGTTTCATCTTCTATTGGATTGCCTCCAAGGTTGACAACATCAGCAGTAGTCATCATCGCGGATTTTATAGCAGCTGGAGACCAATCAGGATGCGCGCTTTTGAGCAATGCAGCTACACCGCTTATGTGAGGGCAAGACATAGAGGTCCCGGATAAAACGTTGAAAGTAGATTTTGTGTTGGTTATGTTTTCCACGGAGTAAGGCCATGCCGCTACAATGTTCATTCCAGGGGCAGTTATATCAGGTTTCAGGAGTCCGGGGGAAATTGGAGCAGGGCCTCTAGAAGAAAATGCAGCCATCACAGGAGCACGACTATCACCAATCGTTGTCCCATTAAACATGATTGAAGCTGTAGGTGTCGACGATGACCTTATATAGTTGATGATCTTCAATCCATCTGCATAACCAACATGTGCTGCAGGTAAAACGTGTGCCTCAGCAAATGTACTATTAGCATAACTAGGGGAGCTCACAATAATCATAGCGGCGCCACCAGCATTCTTCACTGCCCGACCCTTCCCGACTCTAGATACACCCCCTCCTACCAAACACACCACAATCTTCTTTCTCACATCAGTTCCATTGAGTGATGAAGAGCTACAGAATGGAGAAATACTAGTATTCCTTCCAGGGTATACAAGAGACAGTTCTGAAGAGTTAATATCTCCCGGCTGAAAGGCGGATTCGCCAATGAACTCAACCTTGTTCCCAAGAACTACAATCGCCTTGAATCTCCTATCAATAGTGCTTGCTCCAACGGTCATAATCCAGGGAGCCTCATTCGCCACTGTCGCCATATAAGGACCACTATTCCCAGCCGAACAACTCACAACTATTCCCTTCTCCATTGCCTTATATGCTCCAATTGCAATGTTGTCTATATAATAAGGCCTCGGACCTGCACCGAGGGACATGGACAGTACATTACACCCATCATCAATAGCTTTATCCATTCCTGCCAAAATATCACTTTCAGAACAACCAAACGTGCAGACTTTGTAAACAGCCAAATGAGCAAGTGGTGCGATGCCAGCAGCAACCCCTTTTCCAAGGCCATAAACACTCGCCCCGGACACAAAATTTCCTACAGCAGTCCCAGCAGTATGTGTACCATGCCCATCTTCATCAAGAGGTGTACCACCTCCAATCGAAAAAGATCTCGCCCCTACAAGCTTGTTGTTACAGGCTGCAGAATTGAACTCACATTCCCCTTTCCATGTTGCAGGAGGGGGAGACATACCTTGATCACTAAACGAAGGATGATCAGGCTTGATTCCTGTGTCAAAAACACAAACAACTATACCTTCACCATACTTTGAACTTTCCCACAAGCCTGTTGCTTTCTGAAGCCCAAGAAAACTAGGGGAATGAGTAGTATGCAACTGGTATACACTTTGAGGAGTTGCAGATAAGAAACCATCCATTTTCTCCATATCTTTCACTTCCTCTGCAGTTAACTTGGCAGCAAAACCTTTGAAGACATTATGATAAGAATAAACCATTCTTGATTCTTCATTTGAGTTAACTAAGGTTGTTGGAAGATATGATTGGTACCAAGTTTCTAAATCTTGTGATTCTGTAAGAATTTGGTTAGCAGGCATGTCAACATGAACTATGTAGGTTTCTAAAGGACTTTGGCTAGCAACACTACTTTGGCTTATTTGCAAAATCAAGATGCATGTGAAACTGAAAATGGTTAAGCTGAAATAATCCATGACTCTCAATCTCTATTACTAAAAAATGGAGAAAATGTTTGAACCTTTTTTTGTGTTATTATAAGTTTCTTATGCCATGAATGAGTTTTTTTGCATTCATCCAAACACTACTTATATACCAACATTTGTGAGTCATTAATGAACTTGATGGACCATAAAAGAATAACTATGATTTGCGATCAAGAAAAGCTTTCCCATATAAAGTGCACTACTTCGTCTTAATTTAATTTACAGGTTTAGCTTATTGATTGGAAAATTTTAAATTGTGAGAATAAATTATTCTTATTTAAATAAAAAAATTAATATTCAAAATTTTGACATAAATTTGCATGGTGTGTATGTACTCCGTACTGATACAAACAAATCCTATGATAAAAACTCAAACTTAGTTATAAAATAATAGAGTAATGTAAATTGTATTGAATAAATTTATAAAATATATTAAACTAGCTTCATATTTATAGGTACAATATGAAATATTTATGCTAATAATACTAACGATATTCAAGTTATTACTAAAAATAATATGGTAATAATAATAACTAATACTCCCTAAAATCCAAAACAATTGATTTTCTCACATATCGAGGTAAATATTTAATCTATCTTCAATTACTCTTTAATTATCTTATTAAAAAAATTAATAGCATGAAAGTATTTTAAAACACGAATCCAATTATATAAATTTTATATTTTTCAAAATAATAAATAATTAATAATTGATTGTCAAAGTTCAATTTCAAAAAATTCAAACGTCAATTGTTTTAGATTGGAAGGAGTATTAATACTATCTTCTGAAATCTTCCGGATCCAACTTAATACTTATTATACGGATGAATTGTTAATTGAAAATTTGGTAAATAATGCACTAATTAAAATTGAAATGTATGAAGAGAAAAAGATGTAAGGTGTTTTTATTTGTTAAAAAAGAACCCCACCCACTACCCCCTTACAATGAGAATCGAACCTAGAACCTTTAAGTTACTAGAGGCCTCCTGCCGTTCGATGTTCTAAGGAGTATATAGATATTGTATCATAACTACGTTTCAATTTGATTATTCAAATAAATAGTTAACCTATTTTTCGAAGAAAGAGTTTACTTAAACACAAGAAGAAAGAGTGTACTTATATAACTTTAAATTACTATGATAATAAGATTGTGACTTATCAAACACTTCTAAGTCGAAAATTTGATCATTCACAGCAATTGTATTAGAACAATGTTAATTTATAATCATAATTTGTTTTAATGATGGTTACACCTCATTGGCTCATTAAATTAAGATGAATGAAAATATATAATCATGCATGGTTAGCGGGATGATGACACGAACTAAAGTCGCTAACCTTTTTACTGTAGAATGATTGCAATTTAATGTGATAAAGTCATAAAACCATAACATGGAGGCGTTTAAGAAGACAGAAAGAAGTCATCTTGTTTAATTAATAATACAGGCCATATGTCTCTTTCTCCATCCTCAAAAGTCTTGTGAACATTATTACTTTAAATATAATTCAAATGACAATTGTAAAGCCTCTTAGCACCAACCATTCCAAATAGTGTCCAATGAAGAAGGAAATTTGACAAGACATATAGAAAATGATATGATTGAACAAAATGGTTAAAAGTTTGCATCAATGTTGACTAGGTCTCAACTCTCAAGTATTTGACCATTTGAAAACATTTCCATTTCTTACAAGCTTCTATTTAGGTTTGAACATTTTTATTTGATATATAGCTCAAGTGCTCAACTATAGGAATTGAACGAAGACAAAGATATGCCTATTTCATTTTGTACAAAAGAAAGAAATGATAGTACCACTAGCTACCATGATTTGATATATAGATGTGGTACGCGCAATTCAAAATAATTAATGTTTTTAATATAAAACTTTGTTCACACATACATCATTTTTATTCAATATGGATTTATAAAAAATGTTTATATGATATTAATTTCTTATAATTTTTGGTAAGAAAAATAAATTCAAGGTTTTTATAAAATGTGTCTTAAATATTGATGTTAAGATGCTAAGAAAATGAATTATTTATGAAATTTTTTCTCTCAAATTTGATATGGAAGTAACCCTTATGACACACGATAAAGATCTCCAAACTGTTATATATGATCAAAATTTTGTATTCAAAGTTAAAAACATCAAATAACTTGAATTGGATGAAGCATGTGCCAAGTGCCAATCAACTGTTGAAGGCAAGTATTATGGAGAAGAAGTTAAAGCAATCAACTGTTATATATGTACTTGATATATAGTAGGGTTAAACAACTGATCAAAGAGAAGTTAAGTTGCCATCAATTGAATTCGATTGGGTTATAATTATATCTCATTCATAGGTCATCAAATTCATATAAAGTCGATTATATTATAAATCTAAATGCTAACGGAAATCATGGTAGCTATCAAGTTAACTGATGGCAGTTGGACAGTCTAGAAGAAATTCATTCAAATTAAGTTATCAAATTGATATATTCCTTATTTCTAATATAAGACTGCTAACATGTCGATAGCATTATTAAATTTTCATTACTCCTAAGCTTATTTGTCCTATTCGGAGTTCTTTTGTTGAGGGACTTATTGCACCAAGAGTTTGTTCAGTTCATTGAGAAACAAGAATAGATCGAAAGCATGAGAGGAATCTCTATAAGACCATTAAATTGGATGTAGTAAGTTGTTTGTGGTCAGAGTAGTTTTCATGATCTCCCTTTGCTAAGATCTGAAATTTGTCTGTCTTATATTTAGGAGAAGTCTCCATTTCTAAACAGGAAGTCACATCTTTCAGGTGCATTTATGATTTGGTGATAGCCGGCTAAACAATTAGAAATTGATAAATTTTATAATTGAATGCAGATTCAATAAATATATAAAATTGGCTAAGCATGCAGATTGACTAGATTCCACTGCTAGAGATGCACAGCCCTTAAGTTTTCAAATGTAACTACAAGTATTCGTCAATGAGGATGTAAATTGGGTGTATAGCACAACTAATTTAGTCAGTTTCTTTATTTCTTTCTGAATTACTATGGTAGAATATGTAAGAAGAATCCATTCTGGATTTGTTCTGTGGATATTTATAATCATTTTAACTTGGTTACTGACAGAGTTTATGGTTGACATGAAGTGTGAGGGTTGTGTTAATTCTGTCAAAAGTAAATTGCAGACAGTTGATGGTAAGGCATAATGAAATTAATAAAACATTACCCTTGCATATTTTTCATTATGGGCGTCCATTGCCTAACATCTTCTAATAATCAGGAGTCAATAATGTTGAAGTGGACTTGACCAATCAAGTAGTAAGGATTCTTGGATCTTCTCCTGTGAAGACTATGACAGAAGCTCTAGAGCAAACTGGTCGAAAAGCCCGACTGATTGGACAAGGGAATCCTGAAGGTTTGCTGCAATGATTGTTGTTGTATCAACAATGATAAGACGGTTGTTACATGGACTTGGGTGGTGTCTTATGTACTGACACGAAATAATGTTTACAGATTTTGTAGCTTCGGCTGCTGTTGCGGAATTCAAAGGACCAGTTATATATGGTGTTGTCAGGTTGGCTCAAGTGAGCATGGAGCTTGCCCGGATTGAGGCCAATTTCACTGGATTGTCACCTGGGAAGCATGGCTGGTCAATCAACGAGTTTGGTGATTTGACAAGTGGTGCAGCTAGCACTGGGAAAGTGTTCAATCCTACAGATGATACAACGTCAGAGGTTTGTTTGATCCTGTACTCTATACTTCTCACAGGCCTTTAATCTTGTTTAGAAATCATTCTGTGGAAAATGATTGCTAAAAATCTATACATGCTTTCTTTGTAAAATGTATGCTCTATTGATGCCGTTCTCATTCCAACCATGTGTACTGTATGTGTGTATTGATGTCTTTCCCCTCATTCCAAAAAAGAAAAGAATAAAAAAAATGAATTAACCTTCTGATCAAGGCTCCTATTGTGAGCAGTGTCCTTGAAATTTTCAAATCACTTGTGAATCTACTTTATGGAGCCTCTGGGACTTATGTTACGTTTAGAGCCATTGGCACTATAGTCACACTGTGAAAACTCATACTATCGTGCCAGGATTTCGCTTATGATCTCTCTACCTTTTTATGTTGCATCTGTGCTGATGATCCATCTCAACATGCATCGTCCTTATGTTTTAGCCGTGTGGTGACCTGGGAACACTAGACGTTGATGAAAAAGGCGAGGCATATTACACTGGTGTTAAAGAAAAGCTAAAAGTTGGGAATCTCATCGGACGAGCTATAGCTGTTTACGAGACAGATGATAAATCAGATCCTGGGCTTACTGCTGCTGTGATTGCTAGAAGTGCGGGAGTTGGTGAAAACTATAAGAAGCTATGCACTTGTGATGGTACAACCATCTGGGAGGCAACCAGTAAAATTTAATGTCATTTTCACAAGAGCACAGATTTGTCTGTTATATATATACCTTTAATGTAGACTATGACCTTTGAGATAATGCTGTTTATTTCTTCTTCCTGTTTTTGTTTTTCTTTAATAATTTATTTTATATTATTAATGATGAATGTTTGTCTTGTAATAATGACAATGTTGTAACACCATAGTCTTCATGGACCATTCATATGAAATACTTTTCTTTTTTGTCGTTCTACACAATAAAAATATAGAACTCTTAATATTAATTCTTTTTTACCTCAAGGTTATATACTTATATTACTACACTTACTATTTAAGGAGTATAATATTTCACCTTTTTATTAGAATTTTCAATATTATGTTTTATCTATGCTAAAATTCCTAACAATAAACATATTACTTATACGTCATAGAAAGTTGGACATTAAAATAAGTCAAATGTGACAATTAGAAATGTAAGTAGAAATATGTTTAAAGAAGTCTTGAAATTCAATTGCTTTTTAATATTTATTTCATTCATAATTATATATAATGATCGAAACAAAACCAAAATGTGAACCCTGTTACCAAAAAAGTTGCACCATTTTGTTCACAATTTATCAATAGGCAACCTAGTGGTGATCCTTTAACAACTCTACAGATTTAACCTACTAGTGATACTACTCATAAAAAACTCTCTTGCCAAGAGTAAGATCTCCCATTTGGGCAGAGGAGATGTCACATTTTCAGAGGAGGTAATAGTCCTTCTCTATTGGCCATCTCATAGAGGGTGATAGCCACTAGAGTTTTCGCGTCTGCAGTTGTCCGCCAAAGTTTACTATAGGGTACTACGTGTACCTTAATCAGCTCGCCGTGATCACGAAGGCCTGTCTCTTTCCCCTGCAGCTCTTTGATTTTCTCTTTACTCACAGTTGCTCTGTAAAGGAACAAGCTGATCTCTTCATCACACCCACCCTAAAAGGAGAAGGTAATTATTTACCAAACAAAGATAAAACTACTGTCGCTAAATGTTCATTTCTTAACGCTAGTATAAAACATATAAGATCAAAGTTACAACCAACTTTTTTAATATGATAAACAGAACTACTTAGATGTGTATTGGTTCTTCTTGTTCATGATGAGAGATCTACTATATAAACTAGTGAAGGATGAGTTGAACATACTGGAGATGGGAAAACTCTTTGTCCTGTTGGCTCAAGGAAATCCGTGAGGTTGATTACATCATTCAGATTCAACTGTATGCCAGTCTCCTCTTCAACCTGCCACAGGTATCTGATTAAGTCACTTAACAAAAATCATGTTTCTTCAACAGAACCAGAAAAAGGTATTCATCCATCCTAATTTGCCAGGGAGCAAAACTTCAGACTCATTTAAGGGAAACTAAAATTACTCTCACAATCCTGGTTTTCCCTCCATTCCATTCAATTCTAACATGCAGAGAATCAAAACGAGACTTCATTTTGGGATTACCAACAACGGCAACAAGGGAAATAAACCAAAGAAATTGAGATACATGGAACAAAAAATGACGAACTTTTTCGAACACAAAACACGATCACTAAAAATGATGCATTAGATCTGGTTATAGAGCCTCTTTCCTCAGAAAGAAGTTTGACAAACAATTATCAGCGAGGTCAACCAGAATTATCTCAAGATATTCCTATTATAGATTGTGAACAGATAGAGAGAGACCTCACGAACAGCTGTACCAACAAAGTCCCCATTGTCATCATCTAGCATTCCAGCAGGCAACTCCAAAATAAGCTTCCCAACAGGGACCCTAGCCTTTTAATTACATATATTTAATGCTTGAAATGGTTAGTAAAGTCCAGGATCCCTGATGTTGTGCATTGCATCTAATTAATAAGTACCTGTTCTGTAAGCACGGCATATGTCTCCCCATCTGATATTAGCAGCACAAGCACTGCAACAGCAGGTCCTCGTGCAAAAACTATACCTGGAACCTATATGTACTAGGTTTAATTACAAAATGAAGAAAGCTTGAGAAAATGACAGAATACTAAGAAAGTAAATGTCTTTGGAGGCGGATAGTGAAAATCATTTAAAGGAGAGAGGAAGATGAAAAGAAGCAAATAATGGTGAGATGGAAGAAAAATCAATAATTTAAGAAGCAAAGAACTTTACTGAATAACACGCAATTACATAAAGGAGCATCGCGGAGTCGCAGACAGGGTCAGGTACCTTTTTCCCTGTGTTCTTATCAACAACATCTGCTTTGAATTTAAGAAATCCAAGCCGCTTCCCAAACATATCTACACCCTGTCTTCGGATAAAATAGTCATTCATACCATTGGTATATAGAATATGAAAAGAAACTGCTTGATCTACCTTAGGATTATAGTTATTGTTGTGAATTGCAGATTTTTAGAGCATTTACGCATAAAACAAATTCAACTTCAGCCATCTCTTTTTAGTCAAGTATGACAAAGTGCAAGAGAAATGTTTTACATAGTTATACTTCAGTAGTTCAGTTACATCTGGCAGTTAAAAGAGAACAATGTATCCCCAAAAACATTCTTTTAGTAACGCTCAACGACATCTCAAGAACATTCTTTTGCAGCTGATGAAGGCACCTCCATCACCGTAGCTCTCTAGAAAAACTAAGTTTCAGTACTACTCTTTATAAAAAAAGACCAGCTTTCCCACAGTTTGAGTCATATTAGCACTAGATATAAAGCTCAAGACAAGTCTACTTATCTCTTTCTAGGTGAAGAGCAAGAAAACTTACACAAAAAATAGTACATTCGATTATAATAACACTCACATTCTTAGTTTATAACTTAAATTTTGGGAAAGGTCATTGAAATCACAATGGAAGTTCTGAAACAAGAAAATTAATTGTGAACCTGAATAAGCACTTGTTTAAGTAACATATCTCCATTAGCCAACAAACCCGTTTCAGTTTCTAAGTTCTTCAACCATTGCTTAAACAATGAAGATTCAATAGCACTCCTGTAAATATGATTACAAAATATCCTCTGTTAAAAATCAAATTCAACTGCCGCTTAATTTTAAAAGTTTAAAATATCGAAATACTCCCTCTATCGCCAACCTTGACTTTTCAATGATCAAACTTAACAACATTTGCGACCTTAATCGACAATCAGAATTACAATGTTGCTAATAAATTACACTGAAAACACTAGCATTTCCAAACAGAATTAAAAAATTAAAAATCTGATTGATCGACGTTCGAAACTGCACAATCTTTTGCAATGGAGGGAGCAAAAAATAAATATGTCTCTCAAAAATGACTAAAAGTCCACTTCTTTTACTCCAAATTGAACAAAAACCGAAACTTTTTTCTTCAAAAATGGGCAAATCAGATTCTTAGCCCATACCAATGTGATCAAATGATGCAATTTAAATTCTTAGCTTATACCAATATGATTCAACATCAACATCACATAAGCGTATACCGATATGTGAAGGCTACGTGTCCCAAACATGGTATGGAGGGTCGGAAGTATGCAATGTTACCATGTAACAAGAACTTTTTTCGCGATAGATAGAAGCGTAGTTAATGAAATTTATTTTTAATTTATTTTATTATATTCAGAAGCGAAAAACTTAAAATCTTTGATTAATGTCGTGAAAAGCATGTACAATATGATTGAATGATGCAATTTAAACTCTTAGCTTATACCAACATAAAATAAATTATTCAATTTAAATGCTTAGCCTATACCAATATGATTGAATGATGCAATTTAAACTCTTAGCTTATACCAACATAAAATAAATTATTCAATTTAAATTCTCAACCTATAACAATACTCCACCCAATTCATTTTAATTAACATTTACATTTTTTCATGCTAATCTTATACCAATGCATTAAAAGTCAAATCTTATCAGAAAAGCAGCGTCGATTAAAATACATACCTGAATTGAGTGTCAGATACGCCAGGAGCAGCAGTGACGTGGACGGGTTGGTCGCGTTGACTTGTGAGGTGGATGGTTTGACTGAGATTATTAAATGATTCTGTTGACATTTTAGCGGAAAATTTTGGAATAAATTTGAAATCTTTTTGGGAATTAAGAGAAATTGGATTTAGTATTAGTTTCTTGAGGTGGTTGGAGATAGACATGCATGAACAAATTGGAACAACAACATGCGACATCGTTTCATGTTTTAACTATCTATGTTCCATTCATAATTAAGTCGAGTTTGAATATAAAATATTATTCTATGTGTAACACAATTAGAGTATTTTTTCGATAATATAAAATAAAGTAGATATTTATTAAAAATCAAACGTTTGAACTTGGATGGCCGTTTATGGAGTAACATCCTTTCAAGTTCTTATTCCTCAAATTTACGCATGGTTTAATCTCACCTATTAAAATCTCAATCTCAAGTATTCACAATCATTGATTAAAAAAGGCATTTTTGTAGATATAAACTTTTTTCATTTTACAACAATAACTTGAGAGTATTGAAGAGATAGTAATTTGAGATGGTCTTAATCCTCCCTTTAGGTGCCAACTGATCATATAACATGTTACCAACACTATAATTGGTAGAAAAAACTGAACTCGGTTATCTGCTTCACTGAGATTCTAATCAGTTCGAGTTGAAAAAATAATTTGATATTTAATTGATAATTATCTGACTTGTTAAAGTGTCTATTCGGTTGATTATATGATACATGCTCAAACACTACTCGTGAAACACTCAAACAATGCTTTATTGGTCCTTGCGTGTTAATATATAATACTCTCCCACAAAGAGTGTCTATTTTCACACTTTGTTTATCACCTCGTAATTATTTACCCTCATTCACCATCAACGTGTAGAGCTATAAACGAGCTGAACCGAACTCGAGCCGAAGAATTTTTTGCTCGATTTTGTAACTAAACGAGCCAAGCTGAATTTTTTTTTGCTCAACTTGCTCGGTCACTAAACAAGTCAAGACAAGCCTACGGCTCATAGGATTCTGGACTTTATCCAGAATCTTATATACTAACTGTTAATATATGATAATGGGATCTGGAGAGGTAGTGAAATCATGTTGGATTCATTGAATTTTTTATGTACTATTCATACAGTAACTAGCTTAGCAAGTGACATTGTGGCAACGAGTTCAATAGTTGAGATAAAATGGCAGTGATCTTGAACAGTTGAAGCAGGAGATGAAGGACATATATATTCCTGAGTAATATATATTAATTGGAGTCTGGAGATGTAGTTTGAGTCTTCTGGATCGATTCATAAGTAGTACACATGCCCATACACTATTCATGGGATCTAAATAACAAATAAGTATGTAAAATTTTCTACAATTCATGCTTAAATTAGAACATCCATTAGGGAATCAAAATGAGTGAAGGGTATTATGTGGTTTTTTTAAGATTGTTAATTACTCTATAAGTCAAGCGAAATGTCACTATACAATACTTGCTTGGCAAAGGACATGTACACGATTTGCCCATATAGGGTGTATTTGTTTCAACCTCCTTACTATGAGTAGTATTTGACATTTGACCATATTTAGTTGTTTTTCTTCTTTCCCTTTTACATTTTTATCATTTAATAATAAGTTAATAACCACTAGTATTTGGAGTAAATTGCTAATCATTACAGTGAGGACATTTATGGTAAAATATGTTGTAACATTTTCTTTAGCAAAGTATAATTTTTTTTACAGTTAAGACTTCCTATAATCACCAAATATATATCGAGAGTTAGTTTTAGTACTAAATGTTTCTATAACAACCTTATATGTTGTCAAATCTTTAAGTCATTGAACAAAGATCTTAGATTATCTTACTAACTTTCCACTTTACACCTTTCATTTTACTATCATTTTCTTTTAATTGTGATCATTGGGTGAAGCTTCATACATACGCATACAAGTTGTGCAATGCAAACCTACCTAATCTACCTTCCATAATCAAAAGATTTTTGCCAATTAAGTAACTTCTAAGATAGATTAAGAAATTTTTGCTTCTTGAGAAAGAAAATAGTGTAGAGTTATGTCTCAATGTCTCATTACTTAAAACAAAATCATACAAATACCAAGTTGAACAATGTCTTCCCATACAAAGTCCCCAAAATCTTGGCACCTAATTACAAGACTCCTAAATTTCCACCCCCCAAAAAATAGCATGGAATTGAGGGAAGATAAATAAAATCAATCCCCATTCCCCTCCTCCCATTGGTCTTCTCACCTTAAATGCGACCCCACTTTTTTATTTAATAAAAAAAAGTACCACTATACAGTCATCTACTCATCTCCAATGCCGACACTCCTTTAATTCAACATCTCACCATTTATTCATTCCTCAAATCCAACGCTTCTTATTTTCACAACTCATCAAATCTAAATCCTCACCGTCCATTCAGATCCAACTCCACTCTACTATATACATGCCCAAATATTCAAAATGACTATTTTACCCTTAAGTAAAACTTCTTTCAGATACTACAAATCCACAATTATAAACAGGAGGCGTCGAGGGTAAAATAATACTTTCATTTTCTAAAAACACCGTTTTTGTGTGTCTATAGCAATTCATCTCTTTATCTCTTGCACCCCCCCTACTTCTTAACACCCTCAAACCATTACCCTCCCCCCCCCCTCCCCAAGAACATACAAATAATATTGATATACATTGTTGATATACACACCTAAGGTGACAATTATTTTGGGAAATATTTTGGGACATGGTGGAGGCACAGTCATGGACAAACAGGAGACTAAGCAACCCAAGGTTGTTGGATACATCAAATGATCACCAAGTGGACATTCCGGTGACCCCAACTGCTGAAGTCCGGCAACAACACAACCCATTTTCCAACATAGTATCACCAAACTTCCTTACAGCATTCATTGTTGCATCATGGTATTTATCAAACATAGGTGTCTTGTTACTCAACAAGTACTTACTCAGCTTTTATGGTTTTCGATACCCAATTTTCCTTACAATGTTACACATGATTTCTTGCTCAATATACAGTTTTATAGCAATAAAATGGTTGGAAATGGTACCCTTTCAGCAAATCTCTAGTAAAAAGCAGTTCTTGAAGATTCTTGCTTTGAGTATTATTTTTTGCTTTTCTGTTGTTTGTGGTAATACTTCTTTGAGATATATTCCTGTATCATTTAATCAAGCAATAGGTGCAACTACTCCATTTTTTACTGCAATATTTGCTTTTGTTATTACATTCAAGAAAGAATCTGTTGAAGTTTATGGTGCTTTAGTTCCAGTTGTTCTTGGGATAGTTCTTGCTAGTAATAGTGAGCCTTTGTTTCATGCATTTGGGTTTATGATGTGTATTGGATCAACTGCTGGGAGGGCATTAAAATCTGTGGTACAAGGGTTGTTGTTAACATCAGAGGGGGAGAAATTACATTCAATGAATTTGTTGCTATATATGGCACCTATGGCTGCAATGGTTTTGTTGCCATTTACTTTGTACATTGAAGGAAATGTTGCATTGGTTACTATTGAGAAGGCTAAAGGTGATGGATTTATGATGTTTTTGTTGATCGGTAATGCAACAATTGCTTATTTGGTTAATTTGACAAATTTCTTGGTGACAAAGCATACTAGTGCCTTGACATTGCAAGTTTTGGGCAATGCCAAGGCGGCGGTGGCGGCGGTTGTTTCGGTTTTGATATTCAGGAATCCGGTGACGGTGATGGGGATGATCGGATTCGGAGTGACGGTGATGGGGGTGGCGCTTTACAGTGAGGCCAAGAAAAGGGATAAAGTCACTGCTCATTGACATAGTAGCGGTTGCGATTCCCCGTTACAAAAGAAAGGTGATAAAGTCACAGCTCATTTGACAGAGTTGTTCTGCGTTTGATCAAGTTGCCTAGAGAATTTAATTCATTGGCCACTTGCTTTTTTCTTGATTTACTTTTGTGGGACTTTAATTTGACAAGTTCGATCAATGAATTGTTCTTGTCAATAGAAATGAAAGAAAAAAACATTGAATTGTATAGGAAAGAAGGGGGTGGGGGTCTGGGGGAAAGGGTATTTTGGAATCATTTTTGTTTTTTCATATAATGAGGGGAGTGGGTGGTTTAAGAGAATAAAGATGTCTCTTTGAGCCTACCCACCTCATGTAATCTTTATAATTTTGTTCAATCTTATTGGAATAAAGGCAATTACTTATTATTTATAATTGTATTGTTTATTTGTTCCACTTCATTTTGTCCAGCATAGAATGACAATGTACAAACTATCTTCAGGTGTGAACCATATTTTCATTAGGACAGCACAAGTTCTATACTTTTTAATGGTGATTCCAATCTTACAATATAAATGGAATTTTCATCAAGATTATGTTAGCATTTTCAATTAGTGATGTTGAAGCCGAATAACAAACGCGATCAACCTTAGGATTTTTGTTTTCGTTTGCACCAGTAGTCAAGATGGCGTCTTTGTGTACCTTGATCGCATTTGCAGTGATTCGTGGTGATGATATCCTTATTGATTATACTTAAACATAAACGCTACAGGCAGAACCACAAATGTATGCTTTGCTCAACTGAGTTTGGCTGCAGTTTGTACATGAGATGATTAAGATGTGGTAGGGGCATAGTCACATAGGGCAATAGTTGCAATGTGCTTTGAGCAGTTGGGCGTTGGAAATTGTTCACATCTTTGATAGCAACTTGCTAACATTCATATTATTTGTTCTGTTTTGACACTGTTTATCAGAAGACTTTCCTTAACTCAAATTAATGAGCTTGAAAAGAACTAGTTATAACACCGACTAAAATTTATTCATGTCACAAAAATTAAGGAATATGTTTGATTTGGAGGTTGTTTGGCCTAAGCTATTTTTTAGCTTTATAGTGTGATCACGATTTATAAGTGATCGACATAAGTTGTTAAATTTAATAATGACTTTGTTTGGTATGCTTTTTATAATAGATTTTTTTCGTGTTTGGATATGATAAGCTTTATAAGATTAGCCAAAAATGAGTAAATTATAAGGGCAGCCAGCGATTTATATATCACTTTTTATCTTTATGATATTAATAAATTAGAAATTTAATATTTGAAAGAATAAAAAATAACTATAAATAAAATTTATATTTTGTGACTAAAAATATAATATTTATTTATTTATTAGTTTTTTCAATAAAGAGTAAAATGCTAAAAAGTTGGTATAATTAAAAATTATAAATGAAGGATAAACAAGCTATAAAGTTAAACATTGAGAGGTAATTAAGTAAATTATTCGGTCAAACCAATTTATAAGTTGGAGCAAAAAAAGTTAGGATTTGCTACTTTTTTTATTTCAACTTATAAGTTGTAGATAAAATAAGCTTAGTCAAACACTTCTTTAACTTATTTTTTGTCAAATCAACTTATAAGTTGATTTTGACCAAAAATAAGCTTAGCCAAACACCCTCTTAGTGTAAATGTATTAATATGCTTATATTTAAATTAACTAAGAATTATACACGAAATAAGTATGTCACTCTCACTAACATATATAAAAGTCCGAATAAGGGTTGTGTTTATTATAACTTCGTTAATTACTAAAATTACCACTTCTCTGCGAAAATCACAAAAGTTATTGAAATATTATCTTTTTTAATTAATAGTTGCACCTCTTAATTGATAACTTATGAGTTATAATAGAAATTAACTAGCATTAAATATTCATCATACTTTATACTTGTAGATACGTAAGATTATCAAGTGAAATAGATCTCAATGTGTCACGTAAGGTTGAGGATGATAAATCCGCAATACATTTGGCATATATACTTTATAATCGTCGTGCATTTAACTTCTTTTATTTATCTCGAATTTGCATTTTTAATGGTTCGAAGATATCGTTAAGATAACACAATTATTTTTGGTAATTTGCATGTATAACTTTCATATTTCAATTCACAAGAATAAATGCGCCGTATATTATATTATTAATTTGTACTCGCATCGATATGATTTTGCATCACATATCGTTTTTGATCTTTAATAATTGGTATTAGTTAAATAATAATATATTTTATGTATAATTATTGTTATTGTTATTATATTAGGTGTTAGTTAAATAATCATATATTTTGTGTAGAATTATTACTGCTCCTTCCATTTTTTTATTTGACGTTTTCGTATATCGAGGTGAAACTCAATTACTCTTAAACTAAATGTTCAAAAATTATAAGAAAATAATATTATGAAACTATTTTTAAAGACGAATCTAATGATATAAATTTTATATTTATTAAAATAATGAATAATTCTTAATTAATAGTCAGTTTCGCGCCGATGTTAAAAATGTCGAGCCAAAAAAAAAGGTATTATCTATACCATATATAAAGCGCCAGGGTTTAATTGTTTGACAAAAATCACAAATACGTAATAAAAAAATTATGTCGTGGGTCAATTATTAAGTAAATAAAAATTAGTTTGAATGTATGGTAGTTTTTTTAATTTTACACACTTGTTGTTGGTAGTTGGCGTTCGAGATTACGGTTTCCATTAATTTCTTCACCATCCAATTACAAAAGTTGCATCACCGATCTGTTTGGGAAAATATATTGGTGCTTTTACTCCATTTATATTTATTCGTTATACTGCATATGAAGAACATAATACTGTAGCTTTTTGAATGGACTCCACATCATCAAAATCTGTTGCTTTTTCCTACTACGTTTTAACACGGAGTATAATAATTGTAACAAAACACCAATTCCGCAGTTGCAAAGCACCAATTTAACATCTGTTTTACTAGGTTAACACTCAGTTAGATGCATAAAAAATGAAGTCACTTGTCTTTCATCTGAAATGAGGCATTTTTTATTAAATTTATTAATAATATGGCTTTTAATAATAAAAATTAAATTAACATTAAAATATAAAAATCAATTTCATTCAATAAATTATTCCAAACATTCATTAAAAATGTTGCAAAAAATTCATTGTCTTTTCTTTTACGCCATCGGGTTTGTTTTAGTTGTCGTTTTAACCATTTGCACATAAATAAGAAAAAATAATAAAAAAATAGATTGAAAATATAAAATGACAATTAATTGAAACTATTGTTTGGTTGATAATTTAAAAATAAAAAGTAATTAAAAATTGTCTTGAATATATAAAAAATTAATTTATTATGTTAAAATAACAACTAAAAAAAGGAATAAATATTTTTTTTAAAGATGGACTGGGGCCTGTACAAACTACCTACCGGCCCATCCTAATAACCGGGGATGCTAACACTGACATGAAAATAGAAACGTAACATAATACTCACTGAATCTTACTTATTTAAATTAAGATTAGTTGGTTTTGTGATCGGTGTACAACTAAAAAGAAATACGGAGTATAAGATTTGCCTTTGCTTTTGATTTGTCAATTGCTTTGATAAAAAATGTTGTGTGCTTGGAAACTCTATCCTTTTCTTTTGATGTATTTTGTCATTTGGATTTGATATAATGTTGTTGATGGTTGAGATTTTGAGATGGTCTTGATTTTTATGTTGTCCAGATTCATAGGAAGATCACATATCTAAAGATTAAAATAATTTTTTCCATTATGGATATGCATAGATTCTTTTTCTATTTTTAAGTTATTGAGGTATCTATTCAAAGAACTCCTCCAAAAATGTATATGAAGGTTTCTATTTAAATTGATTAGATATTCAAGGATATAAACTTAGTTGAATATTTTAATATTTACATCCAAATGGTTGTAAATAGTTCTGTCTTTCTTATTGTTGATGAACTCTACCGAGGTTTCAAGGTTTATTTAACTCAAATAGATATCTTTAGTTTACATTAAAATTAATTCCCACATATATATACATTTTTATATACAACAAGAACAAAAGCATTCGCACAGACTGAACTGTGCACAAACTGTTAATTTATTATTATGTAGAATTATTATTATTATTCTTATAATAGGTATTAATCAAATAATCATATGCTTTATGTAGAATTATTATTATTATTATTACTATTATTATTATTATTGTTATTTAATTCCCTGAGATATGAATTTTATATATTTGGATCGCTTGAAATTTAAATTATCTTTTTAAATCATATCAATTTAAACGACATAAAACAAATAATTCGATGATAGTATATTGATGATCGATTAAATTGATATTATATTTAGTCGGAGGAATCAGGTATTAAAGTAATATTTGTATCTTTTCGTAATACATCTCGGTTTGTATAGTATCTACTACATGGACGTTGTATTTTTATTTTAATTTTTATATTATATTTAAAGATTTATTCATGATCAAACTATCCCTTCGAAAAATAAAAATATTAGTTAGAAAAAAATTCGAAGAAGTGTAAGTTTTTACACAGCTTTAGAATAATTTCGAATTAAATATAAAAAAATGAATCAAATATCTAAGATTTCGATTGCATGTCGTGCATCGCACGTCTTTACTAGTATAAATATATGAATATTGAAATTTTAAGTTCAATAACATTAAGAACAAAAGCTTCACATAAATTATTATTTTAAAAGTTTCATAATGATATTCCTTCCATTTTTTTATAGTTGTTGCTTTAGTAAAAAAGAAATTATTTTTTATAGTTGTCGTTTTAGCATAATAAATAATAGCACTTTTATATTTTCAATATACATTTTGACTATTTTTTCTCTTAAAATAAATAACCAATTAATGATATTATTTGATTGGTTGCTTCATTCTATATTTTGATATAATTTACCTACTTCTTTTTATTTTTGTTAATCATGTCTGAATGATTAAAGCGATAATTAAAAATGAAGGGAGTATTACACAGAAAGGAGAAAATATTGATGCAATTACTACAATGTTATACAACTTGATAACTACACTCTATTTAACAAGTGATATTACATCTGCACCCTAGTTTTCATGACATTAATTAATGCATATAGTAGTAAGGAGGAGTATTATTGGTCATTTTTTTTTGTTAATTAGCGATGATATTATTTGAATCTGAGTATTTAGAGTATTAAATTAAAGGCTTTTTCTGCTTATTCTAATTAGAAAACAATCTTAATATCTGATTAAAGAATAATTCAATACATTCTGATATTATAATTAAAACGTAAGATAAATATGTAAATCAATTTCTTTGGCCTCTTAGTTAGGCGCGAAGATGAATCTTATTTAATTTAGAAGCGAAATTATTGCAGAGTATTATTATTGCTCATTGAGGAGTATAATTGTTAATGTAGAGCTGGAGGGCCGAGTGTCCCCTTCAATTCCGTGTCCACCATTTATATGATCTATAGTGATGGTTGATTACTCTACAATCTTGTGGTCCTCACCCCCATTTTATCTTTCTCTTCAATAAATGTATGTTCATAACTTCAACACAGCCAACATTTCTTGATATTGCTATGGATATATCCACCAAGTAGACAACGTGTAGCATTAAATGTTACTTTGTTTCTTCTATAGTTCTACATTACTCCTGCTTGGGCCACCAATGACTGAACCTATTTTTCCTAATGATGCTATATATGGTTGTTAAGTGAAGCTTCACGATCACTTAATTATTTATCTGTAATTTTTAAACAATAGGACAACTTTATGAAGAAAAACAATCAAATAAAAATAAAAATCATGGGGGTGATGATGAGTATTTAACACTTAGTTATGAGTTAATTATTTTCAATTAAATTAATATAATCATTTGTATTGAATAGAATAAGTAATTAATTTAATGAAATCTATGCAAATAATAATGTAATACTCCGTATAAGAATTTTATTAGCAGTAAAGCTTTAATACTTGAAGACTTTATTTATCCTAACCCCGTCATTTATGGCACGATCAATCAACTAGGTATCATCAAAATATAACAAATACAATGAAATGCAACAATTAAAAAAATTATTGAAAAACAAAATAGCATAATGCATCAAGTGGTCAAGCTACCTTGATCTCCTCATCCAGTGTTACGACTATCATAGTTATTACCAGTAATATGGAGCCGGGGCCGGAGCTGGGGATATCACCGGAGGTAAGACAATGATGACCAACTTCATTTTTCCATCGGCACAATGATTATCAACTCCACAAATGTACCACTTCCTTCCAGGAGTAGCAAGAGGGATCACGTCAGATCCGCTGATCAGGGCTTCATTTAGTGATGCTGTTGAACATTGCTTGAATCCAGTTCCATCCACCTTGTAGACATTGAAATCCTTGCTTATAAAAGAAAACTACAATGATATAATAAATTAATCTTGCATTAGTAACCAGACAATGAAACATGAATTACTGAAAGATGCATGTTTTGTTACCATCAGTTCGGGTACAAATATCAACTAAAGCTTAAGAACATTATCCCGATTGTATATATATTATATATGCTATGCATTATTGAATTTCATCGTTTATTTCAATTCTCAATAATAATTATTGTTGTGTGAATAATTGAAGCTACGTGATAATAAGTGATGATTATATAAAATAAAAGCAGGTCATTGTAATAACATACTAAGATTGTCGCCAACATGGAATTCTTTCCCCATAGCCCCAAGTTAGTATTAAAAGTTGAGGAGATCCCAGATTTATCCCCAACAACATAATCCGTTGCCAGAGATGGAGCCACAAATACTGAAGAAACAGCTATCAAGGTCAAGATGAAATCCATAGAAGCCATTTTCAAATCAGTATGTATTTTTTTTTTCTATATATCCTCTTGGGCTCTTGGCAATGCAATGAAATGTTATTTAGATTGAGATATGTGAATGCGTTGTACCACAATTGTTGTCCTATATATACACTAAATTAGTGTTGCTCATCATATCATATATGCCGGAAAATCGATATAACCAAGTGATGCAGCCGGCTTTAGAGCGGCATTATTAGGCGTTCAGTCACGGTCTATACAATGTGCATGCACACATATAACCGCGACTTTTTGGAGTTCGGGACGTGACTATTTACCTCATTTTTATGTTTCTTTTTGAAATGATATTTAGATCGACTTTTTGGAGTTCATGATGAGTAGGACGTGAACATTTACCTCATTTTCATGTTTCTTTTTTAAATGATGTTTAGATTAAAAATATTGTATGTAATACATAGAAGAGTCATATATGATTATGATGCAACCACTTATTACATGTACAAATTCCAAAATAACAAGATATAAAAAGAAAATATTAAAAAAAGGCAGAAGATCATCTCCGCTTAACGATGACAACGTCTCCCAAAGCCAAAATCGGCCTACAGTCGTACACAATGAAACGTTGAAGAATTATGAATTTATGATGATAGCACTACTTTCTAAGCTTTCAAAGGCTCTCTATCTATCTTCAGTATTGGAATTGTGGACTGAAAACATAGCATATCCAAAATTTTAATAGTCGTTCGTGGACAGTGGTAGTACTAATATGGGCTAAAACTAGACAAGCGGAGCCCAACCGATCTATTGAGCCATATCAACGGCCATTTGGAGTTCAAATAAATTGGGAGGTGTAATTGTTGGTAGCAGCGGTGATTTCTGCCAGCTGGCAAAAGTTCTCCAATTGCATATGTCGGTCGGCGAGCACTTAGAAAGGCTACCAGGACTTAGCGATGTCGATTACGTCTCCAATGACAACACAACCCAATAGAATTGTGCCCCGGAAAAGAATTACCAAATACCTAAGTTAGAACAGGTAGGAGACCGGGTGCATCCGCACCTAAATGAAATAAATACGACACTGATATGTGAACAACTGTCAGTAGTTGTGGATATCTTTGTTACGACGATGTTACTTTTCAACCGGTGGTGACAACCGATGGTATATGAATATAATGTACTTGGGTGTTGAAAGGTGTCAAGTCTACCGGTGGTGATTTAAATATGTCATCCGACGATATGTAAATGTGTCATCCGACGGTGTAAATATGTCACCCGATGATATGTAAATATATTAAATGAATGATAAATAAATATAAATCCGGCGATAAGTAAATATTTGGGATGGTGTAGGACTGACTTCTTTTGAGAGAAAATAGATAGGAGTGTCTACTTTGGTTAAGTGGTGGAAATATATATATATATATATATATATATATATATATATATATATATATATATAAATATATATATAAAGCCTTTTCTTTTTCTTCTAATCTCATTTCCTAGAGAGGTAGGACTCTATTTATAGGAAGAGAGTAAAGGTGAGAACTCCCAATTCTTAGATGTGGGATATTGTAATTATATTAAGCACAACAAGGAGCAATCAAGTAGTTTTTCGATATGATACGTGTGACTTTGACAACCACATCCATGGCTTTTCCTCACTCTATTCTACAATCTTACTCTTTGTATAACTTGTTTCGGATGTAACATGACATTATCATATATTGATATCCACAAAATACGTAACAGTTAAATGAAATCATTGTATAGTTACACAATGGGGACATGTTGAATGTCCTCTCATGATATTAATGTTGACCAGACAATGTTATGACTACTTTGGAAATTCGGAAGCCACAAACAAATTTTGTGTGCTTTCAAGCCGAGCCGGCGCGATTAGCGAGAGCTCGCCAGAATTTGCTTTCGACAAGTAGTCGGGGTAAAGAGATGGGCTAACCATTGTTTATTAGGTGTGTTTCTCGGCGACTATAGGAAGAATTAGCGAAAATCCGTATACATGGCCTGGAATGCGGTTTTCAAAGCGACCCGACCTCGCCTTAGAATTTGAGGCCAAAAGTAACCAGCATGACATCCACAAAACGGTCCATAAATACACTTTCCTAACCCCCAAATCATGTGCTACAGCTACCCAACCGTTACCACCTGGCTCCCGGAAATGATTGACCGTGACGCCAGCGAATGGACAAAGTGCATGCTCGATGTAAAGAAACCATTCGCCCCACTAGTCGCGTCACGAAGCCTCTGCGTTCGATTATGGAATATGGTGACAATAATGATAATCTACCACTAGAAATAGTGGAGGAGACCAAGTCGTATGGCCAAGAAGATATAAATTAGTTAAATCACCTTTAATCGAGATTTACGGCGAAGGGAATTCAATCACTATGAAACTTCAAGGAAAGGTGAGGAATCGATTCCCAATATGTCTTGTTAGGCGATTGGATCAACCCGTAATTTTATTTACGACAAGTTGGTCCGCTGACTTACAATTATAACGGAGACAATTCAGTTTGGAATTACCATTGGCAACAGAGATGTTATTGGTTGCAATCAGGTGTGTTTGAAACTTTCTATTTAGCTTTCTTCGTTGGTTATTACACAAGACTTCTATCTTTTCTCAATGAGCGGTTTGGGCATCAAATGGTTGGCTACATTGAACACAATTATATATAATTAATTTGGAAGAGATGTTCTAATCTTATGATTGATGGCAAGAAGCACAAACTGCAGGGTCTCAAACCCAACCTAAAACTATCCGTCTTCCTTTACAATCAATTGATATGTCCCATCATCCCATTCCACCACTTTCAACCATTACTACTACAATACCTCCACCTCCAGGGATCATTTCAATTGGTGGTGTAACTTTTGCTTTCGAATGCGTGGCTGGCTTTAAATTGGAACCCAGTAAGGAGATATCACAAAAATATTGGATTTGTAAATTTCCGATGTTTCGACTTAAGGACAAGTCGAGTTTTCGGGGAGGGTGCAATGATAGGAACCTATATGCAAGGATCAAGACCAAGTAGTTATCCTAGTCATTATTATTTTATTTCTTTTGTTATTATTAATTTTTAATTATTTCTTTAGTGGCGTATGATCTTGTTGCTGAGGATAATGTAGTAGTGGGTCAGTAGTAATTACTTGCTTATGCATTATTTATAGGCTTGGTCAGTTTCAATGTAAAGAACGTTTTATTTCATTATCAAATAGACCATAAAATTGGGGAAATTTTCCTTCCTGATTGTGAGATACTCATAGTCAGTGGTTCATCTTGTTTGAAAATTCTTTCAGCGAGTTTCCTATCACACCTTACATGGGCGGTTACATAGTATTTATCGTGTGTCCTAAGCGCCTAAAATATAAAAAGAGGTTCTGCTAGGATGATTAAAGTTTACAAATCTATCTTAACTGTTTGAGTTCGATCCAAGGGTGACTCCTTTTTTCTTGCTTTTAACAACACTTCAAATTAAAAGAAACCCACAAAACATAAACCTCTCCAATTCTCAACAAGAATTTTGACCAACTTCCTCTCTTTTTTGCTTTTACAACCTAAAACTCTAAAATTCCACACAACACACCATACACATCTCTCCAATTCCTCAAGCTATGAAAAAGAGGAAGACACAACTAGACTTGGACTAGAATGACATTTACATTTGAGTTGTAGTTTAAAATTTTCTCACATAGTATTTGAACTTTATGAATTCTCTTATTATTATTATTATTTTTTATCATTTTTTTTGTTTCCATATTTTGGTATATATTGAGTTTTAGAAACATTCATTTTTTAAATTCTGGATCCGCCCATACTCCCTTACCTTTGATAAATTTCCAATATACTACTATATAACACTAAAATATAATAATTGCTCCAATTGGCAATGTGTAATATTTTATTGAAATTCGTTTAATTCTTTTAATTTGGTTTTAGATGATATTGATTTAAGATCCATCATTACAAGTTAAGTTACATTAATATATATGTTATGAACATGTATTATACTGCCCACTCTTTTGTACTTATATGTGGAGGGATTGTGTTATTGAATTACCAAATGTAGTCATTGATTGGTGATCCAAAATGAAAATAAACTGATATGTGATTTTTTTTTTGGGAACATTGCATCCATTGCATACGTAAGGTGTAAGGTGTTCGACATATAGTTCAATTTCTACTAATAAATCCAGGAAAAGAAACAAGTCAAGATGGCACTATACTGCTGATGTTCACATATCATAGACATTGGAGTTGTTTGTACAGTTTGGACGCAATAGATTTTCTTTTGAGCCTCAAACATCCCTGTCAACCAAATCTGCAAGTCTTGGTTTAATTATTGTACAATATCATTCTATACATACTACCTAGTATTGAGAAGGTAGAGTTTATACTCAATAGGAAATGGAAAAATTGAAGATTGGTTTTAAATGATACTCCTCCAGGTTTTTTTACTTGACATTTTAGTAAAAAAAAATTATTTTGAAATAATTGTCACTTTACAATTTCAATGCAATGTTTCATTGGTTTTTCCTTTTAAGCTCTTACTTGTTTTACTTTATATTTAATGCTATTAATTGTTATTTTAATTATTGTTTAGGAATATATAGGTAAAATGTTTTTCATTCTTAATTGCTTCTTAATTAACCTAAAAAATGTAATAAAACAACCGGAGGGAGTATAATTAGTTCATCATCGATCCTTCACAATAGTTATTACTTATTTCTTTCGTTTTTCATTTTTGTATGTGTACGCTGTTTTTATTAATAAAACCTCATCGCTTATTATTAAAAAAAAAAGTTGTTACTTATTAGTGACGGCATTAAGCCACTATAATAATGATGGATATTTTTTTTTATCAAGGATGTCCATTTTCCTTTTAGGTCTCTTCTATTACAAATACAATTATGTATTTATGTGTTCACTTTCTTGCACATCCACAAGAATTCAGTGAAAGTAGAACAAAGCCAAAGAAGATTGATTATGATTCTCCAGCCTTAGCATGTGCATGGAATTGGAATCGCCAAAAACAAGTTCAATGGGGTCTCCTTATAAGTTATACTCACTCGTCAACACTTAATTTCGAGTCATTTTCTAAGCCTTTTAGCCAGTCTGGAGAGCAGATTATAACCATAATTTTATGCTCGCATAGATAGGGCTGAATATCTTCAGACCATAATAGAAAACATTTTCAAAGCAAACGATTAATCTTAATTAATCCTCATTAAAGAAAGTAACGAAACATATATATACCAGGCATGCATGCATCAACCGAATTACAATAAATTCAATCTGAAATCGGCAAAGCAATAATTATTCCACTTTATATCTTCAACTGTATTCTACAAGACTACAAGTCTGATCTACATATATAGACTACAAGGAGTTAATTTAATTGTTGATTTCGTCTCATATAATGAGATCAAATTATAATTTTGTCATAGATACTTTCGGGCCAAATTTTTAATTTAAATAAAATCTTGGAATAACTTTTTATTTTCACTTTTTTATCCTAAAAGTTCATTAAATTATAAATTTTAAAAAAGTTCATTTAAATTATAAGTTTGTCCCAAAAGTATCTCTCATTGACTTTTAATTTTTCATCCGAGTTCAAAAGTTTCTTTAGTTTGTGGACTATATAGTGTAATAAGTTGTCACCAAAGTCGTCTCATTCCAAATGGGGGTCATGTTCAAAATATAAAAATAATATTATTTAAACGAGAGGAGCCCCTGTCTTTTTAGCAAATGTTATATGAAAAACATCCACGACATGAGGCACCGAGGTCCTTGTCTTCTTAGCAAATAATTTTGTCATAATTTCTTATTATTTGAAAATATGAAAGTCGGGTTCTCCACAATTACATGTTATATGAAGAGAAGGAACGAGACGTAAAAATAGAGTAAACGAGACATAAAGATAGGGGGACAAAATTTAAGAAAAAGAAGGCTAACTACTGCAAAAACAAATAACGAGACATCAAAATTGGAGGGGGCATGTTTTAAGAAAGAATATTGAAGTAAGTAAGTTTGTAATAGAAAAGTGTGAAAAAAACTAGCTGCTAGAATTGAATCCAGACAACTTATGTTAAAGCTACATCATTTTACCAATTACATCAGATTAGTATTTATTCACGAATGAACATTTAAATATAAGGTGCCGTTTTAAAATTAAGTGGTCACATCAGATTAATACTTGTCACTTTTGAGAACTGATTTATAACAGTGTAATTATATGAACTAAATTACAATTTAATTTTACTATTGACTATTTAGGACTAATCTTAGCTTGTACTACTTGTCACTTTTAAGGACTAATCTATAACAATGTAATTATATGGACTAAATTAGCTTGCACTACTTGTCGCTTTTAAGAACTAATTTATAACAATGTAATTATATTGACTATTTAGGACTAATCTTAACTTGTAGTATATATATATATGTGTGTGTGACCACTTAATTCTATAGCTACCGAAACCAAAACACTCTGTAAACGATTTTTGCAACATATATGTAGTTATGAGCAACTACTGTATTTCTTCATAAATTCTTTGATTTTGTGGTCCAACTTAAACAGTAATCAAGAAAAGGTATGAAGATAATAAGTCGATCTCTTTCTTGAAAGTGATAAAAGGCTTTGCATATCTACAAATAAATTCTCTAACTTCAATGGAACATAATAAATCGAATATGAGTAATGTATTGATGTTTTCTCGAATAGTTAAACAAATATGCAATTGCACGTTAAGATTGATGGAATAATACATCAATAGCAACAATTTGTTAACCCTTGAGCTCGTAGATATCGAGACGTAATCGAGTTATTAGCCTAAAATCTTTAAGACTCATCAACTCTATTATTATGAGCTGGTTTGCAACCTTTAAGAGCATTTACTGTTTAATTTGTTTTAGATTAGAATTCGTCAAAATAATTGATTATGTTAAATCAATTTAAGTCTTGTCGATCTTAGCTTAATTCATTTTAAATAATTAATTATTTTGATAAATTAATTCAAAACAAATAAAGTCACAACAATTTAATTTTTCTTATTCTTCTCCTAAAAACAATTCCTTATATCAATTTTATCAAATTTAATTATTCAAGTTATCTATAAAAATGAATTTTTTATTTCCCTTTCAATACTGAATGTAAGGGCTATCATGAAGAAAAATAATTTAGAGAGGGTACGTAAATGCACAATGTGAAAAATAAAGTTGACAGAAAAAATTAAGAAAGCTTTGAGCTAATAAATCCAATATTAACTTCCAAACCTTTGCTACATTATTATATACCAAATTTAAAGATAAACATAATTTTAAATATTCCTTTCGTTTTTTTAATTGTCGTTTTAGCGAATTTTACGTAGATTAAAAAAATAAAAAGTAGTCAGTGCATTTGAAATGTAGAATGACAATCAGTGAAACAATATCGTTGGTTGGTTGTTTATTTCGATAGAAAAAATATTAAAGAATGCATTAAAAATGTAAAAATGTTGTTATTATAGTAAGAGTCATTGAAAATATAAAAAATGTTGTTTATTATGTTAAAAGCATGATTATGAAAAAAACAATTTATTTTCTTAAAGCGACAGTATAAAAAAAAGCGAAGAAATTACATTATAAATACTCTACGTTTTGCATTAAAATGCCGTAATAATTTGTACTTCAATGATTCGACACTATAATTTCATATTATTATTTCCAATTCAGTTTTTCATAAATGACAATATTGAAAATGAAGTGGGTATTATTTTGGACATTAATTTTACATTAAAAATGCAATATTAAAAAATGAAATGAAAAAATAGTTAACCTAAAGCAAACAAAAAGACAGCCGCGAAAATTCTCGTACTCACATTAGTCACATATCAAAATAATCGCCAATGATGGGCACAAATTTCATGAAACCAAATACAAACAAATAAAAAATCTTCCTACGTACCAAAATTCTCACTTCTCCCTCCACTCAAAACTCTCCCCCCCCTTCCGGCGAACAACCATGTCACAGCCATGAAACATACTCAACGCAGTACATCAACCGACTTCATCCAAACCCGAAAGGTGTCACGCAATTAGGAAGTAAGGGTGCAAGACCGTTAAAATTTTACATCGAAAAATAGAATTTTAATATTCGTTTTATTAAAAAGAAATTATATGCGTTCCGAATGTTTGAGCTACTGAATCTATATATTTTATTTCCTTGTCTAATATTTGTTTTTTCGATATTACTATATAAAAATTCTGATTGTTCCACTCGTGACAGAGTTTCATTAGGGACAGGAGGGATGAGGGTGATTGTTCCATTACAAGGACTTGTTCAAGGCCGAGGTGGTCTTTTTCTTGGTTCATTTATCCCATGTGCACTCTTCTACTTCTTGCAACTCTACCTTAAGCGCAACGAAAATGATGGTGGTGGTGGTGAAGGTGGTCATGGGACTTCAACCACCATGTCGCCGCCGGAGTTGGAGAGGTCAACGTCGTTGACCAAGTTGAGTGAAGTGGGGTCTAGTCAGAGTTTGTATAGAGTTCATTCTCCTAGAGGGAATGGTGGACGTGCCCAAATGTCATCAAGGGGGACTATAGTGATTAAGGAAGTTGATGAGTGTTATTATTTGGGGATTAAAAGAGTATTTGAGGATGGTTATGATAAGTTTAGTAATCCTAATGGTGTCATTCAACTTGGTTTGGCTGAAAATAAAGTAAGTGGTGTTTTTTTATCCCAAAAAGATTGTTTATTTTTATATTTTGATGATCCACTTTTAAAATTTTGAACTAGCTTATTTTTAGATGTGTTGTATAATATTCAGTAAAAAATGTATTATGTGCTAGCATTTTTAGTGTAATTTACTATCGAAGTATTGAGTTTGATACAAATTAGAGTTGTGTGTGTGTCGATTAAAGCTAAGATCTTTTATTTTTTTTTATCATTAAAGATAAAAATGGGCAATCGTTTTGGATTGAGGGACTACATTAGAATGATGTTGTTGTAAAGTTTATGTATTGTATTGACAATAGAGTGAATCAATTTGGAATTTGATGTTTTAATGATGTTTAGGTGGTCTGGTAATATGTGTATTTGTCTACATGTGTGAGCATGTGGGTGTAATTTTTCAATGCTAGTTGTTGTTCAATTGTTATTTGTGAACTAAGAACCAGAGGAGTGAACTGTTTTTTGGTCGAGTGTAACGTGAATTTTGAGCTAATTAATCACTTAATATCATGAAGTTGCAACCTCTCCTCTTAAAGCTGTAATCTTCGTTTATTCCTGCAAGTATTTTGAAGTGTTACATTGTTGTACAAGGATGATATTTAGTATTTGTATGATGGACTATGAATTTTCAAGATATTAGTTCTATTTTCCCGAGCTTAGGTGTAGTAGTTCAGTGATTTGTTAGTGTTTATTACATATGTAGTTATCATCAGATTTGGTTAGAGAATGGATGCAAGAAAATGCAAAGGAAGCTATTCTGGGACACGATTTGAGCATGAGAAGGATTGCTACCTATCAGCCCTTTGATGGTGATTGGGAATTAAAAGTGGTAATTGTTGCTATTGCTATTTTTAGATATGTTTGTTTATCTTCCTAAACTTAATTTCAGTTTTTATCATTTATTCTAAATATACCTGTACTTCAGGCTGTGGCAGGATTCATGTCGCAAGTCGTGGAGGGTTCAGTTTCCTTTGACCCATCACAAATTGTTTTAACTACTGGTGCGACCTCTGCCATTGAAATGCTTTGCTTCTGCCTAGCCGATCCTGGAAATGCATTCCTTGTCCCTGCTCCTTATCATCCTGAGTAAGATTAGGTCCCTTAGCGTAGTTCTGTTTATATCGTTCAATAGTTTTCTTTTAGCCTGTTGCACTAAAAACAAACTCACAGTCTTGATAGGGATATCAAATGGCGAACAGGAGTAGACATTTTACCTGTTCCTTGCCGCAGTGCAGACAATTTCAATTTCAGTATCAGTGTTCTTGAACGAGTGTTCAACCATGCCAAAAAACGAGGCATTAAAATTCGTGGAATTATACTATCCAACCCATCAGATCCAGTGGGTAAGTTTCTCCACCGGGAGACACTATACAGTCTTTTGGACTTAGCTACAGAGAAGAACATTCACATAATCTCAAATGAGGTGTTTGCTGGATCAAATCACAGAAGTGAAGAGTTCGTCAGCATGTCAGAAATAATCAACTCAGGAGATTCCTACTGTGACAGAGTTCATCTTGTTTATGGGCTGTCGAAAGATTTATCACTCCCAGGATTTAGGGCTGGAGTTATATACTCTGCCAATCAGAGTATTCTTTCTGCAACTAAAAAGATGACAAGATTTTCATCTGTCTCGGCTCCAACCCAGCACTTGCTAACTGCAATGCTATCCGATTCAAGATTCACTCAACAGTTGGTGAAGACCAATAGAGAGAGGCTGCAGGAGGTGAATGAGAGATTCATCTCGGGGTTGAAGCAGTTGGGCATAGAGTGCACAACAAGTAGCGGGGGTTCATACTGTTGGGCTGATCTGAGCAGGTTACTACGTTCATATAGCGAGAAGGGGGAGCTTGAACTCTGGGAGAAACTGTTGAATATATCTAAAATCAATGCAACTCCTGGATCTTCTTCTCATTGTATCGAACCAGGATGGTTCAGGATGTGTCTCAGCACATTAAGTGAAAAGGATATCCCAATTGTGATGGATCGTATTCAAAAAGTTTCTGAAACCTACAAATCTCACAACTAAACCGAACCAAGCTTTATCGCATTAAATGGGGCTGGCTATATGAATACAACGTCTCCATTTAGGATGGTCTCGCAACTGATTGTTATTTTTGTTCTGTGTTATAAAGGTCTGCAAATTATACAGGATTGTTTGATAGGATTAGTCCTTGTACTCTTGTAGGATATTCATTGATACATACTAGGTGTAGAGGTCTGTAGTCTTCTCCAAGAAATGAAATTTGCTATTCTTGTGTAAATTATTTCTGGCTATAATTTTAAGATATTTCAAAAGGCCATGATAATAGACTGAAGAAATTTCCTGCTAGAAAAAAAAAATTTGGTTCAAGTTATAGGTTGTCTCCTATTTATGCACATACTAGCTTGAGTAGTAATAAAAGCACAAAAATTCAATCATTTCAATGGCAGATACGAATCTGATTGAATTTACACACAAAAAAATGATGTTCGATTATCAACATCGAAACTTAAGAGGCGCCATATATTTCATAAGATGAACCTATTCATATACGGTTTTGGCTTATTCTGGATAATAAGCAAGCACAATAAAGGAATGATAGTCTACATGATTCATTCTTTGGCTGTCTGTACAGTTAAAAAAGATGTGGGAGATCACTCAAGTAGTGAGTTTCGTTGATGGAACGACATGATACTAATTTGTGGTCAAATTTTTGACACACAATTTAAAAACGTCAATTAATTTCAAATAGAAGAGTAAGAAATACATTATTTCTCCATCCAAAATAGTATCATCCGTTAATAAGTACCATTAGTACTAATCTGTACTCTACTAGCCAACCGACAATGTTAAACCACGTGCCTTAAGCCAATTAATCAATGTTAGTAATAAAAGTGTCTTGTGATACTAATGCATTAAGAATTTCCTTAATTGGACAAGCGACCCATCGCGTAAGCATCCACCAAGACTCGCCTGCGCTTGAATCGTGAATATTTGTCCACATTTTAAGGGACATCAATCTCAATTATTTCCTATAAATACCATCATTTATCTTCATTTCGCCGAATGCTTAAACCGGTAACTCTACCTGCTCAAATAGCTGTAAACACCCGAAACTAATTTAGCATCGGAGCTACTGCACCGACTTTACCGCCGCCTGGGCATTCTAACCCCGAAGTTTTATCATGGAGAACATGACCAAAGAGACACCTCGCTAATACTCCACTCTGCAAGTGAGTTTTAACATTCAAAAACTAATTCGACTACATCTGACCGAGTCCCGACTCAAAGCCAAAGAAACATTACCGACAAAAGTGGGGTCGAACCCCGCACTCGAGATAAACTCTCGATCCTCCATCAAGAGATAATAGATGAGCCGGGGACTCCAAATTTCCGCCTCATCCAACAGAGCATTCTAAAATAAGCACTCATCACCTTGCGCCAGAAGCCACGCAACGGTCGCCCCTCATTTCGCGTGGCTCTATTTTTTTCTTTTTTTAGCTCACAGAAATAATAGACTGCACATTAAAAGTCAGATCTTTAAAATTTATCGAAAACATAATTAAATTTTATCTTCGCCTTTCTCTGCCTACTTCTATACCTAATTACCCGTCTCCCGCCTCTATAATTATTATTCAACTGCCATTCCGCTATTTTTATTTCCTTCATTTCACATCTTATATTCATTATCAATCGCGATTCATCATCGTGACAAATTTATTTGAAAACATAATTAAATTTTGCTTCCATCTTTCTACATCCTTCTATTCTTCTATCATTTTATTATTCAATCTGCTTTCCCCACCGGCATTTTTATTTCTTCACTCCACATCTTCTATTTATTATCAATCATGATTCATCATCCAATGACATTTTCTTCATATGCAATTTTATTTATTAGTTGATGTCGATTCACTAATATTTTTTTTATTATTCAAGAAACAAATACACCCAATCTTTCAACGTATTCGATTTTTTAAAAAAGAAAATAATTAGGCTCATATTTCACGTATTATCTTATCGCTTCTAGACAAACATTTCGCTCATAAATAGTTAAGCCCACATTTAAGATATTTTATCGCTCACATTTCACCTGACACTACCGCATCTGGGCTTCCGAGAAACTAATTAAAGAGTGTAAGAAGGGCAATTGTCCTCTAAATCTTTTAAATATAATTTATCATTTATTTATTCAAAAAAGACTAATGATCGTAATAATTACATATGTTTACCCTATATCTCGCTTTTTGATAACTTCAAGGTTTCAAACCGTCCCATTTTCTCAAAATTATTCGATTGATTTTTATGTCCACAATTCGATTAACTCCGTTAAACGTGTCTCCGCTTTAAACGATCATGTGACAAACATGACATTTTTAGCGCAATTATCCAATTATTATATGAATTAAAAATAAAATGAACAATAATTCACCACCCCTTTCTTCTCCACCATTATCAGCCTCCCCGAACATCGCCACCACCACCATAATAAATTCATCACTATAGAAACCACTACCAACCTACACCACCTTCATCACCATTATTGTAACAAAAAGTCAACTTCAAAATTGATACCCAAAAATCAATCATTGTAAACAGATTACTAAAATCCCAAGAACCAAAATTAAACTAAAATCCAAGAACTCAAAAACCCAACACTACACCACCATCATTGTAATCATGGAGTCTCTTATCATTAATGTCCAAAATTCAATCATTATAAACTAATACATCCAAATACCTCAGACTTCCTCCAACCCTTATTCTTATACCAAATTCAACAACCAAAAATGTCAAGTTTAGATCCAGTGTAGGGGACAAAAGAAGCAGAAATAAGTGAAGAATTTGGAATATTTCTTAGCAAAGGGATGGAGAGGTTTTATCAGAAAACGTTGAGGCTTTTGAGTGTGCTATGGCTTGTTCTTCTCATCTCCATTAGATTTGGTTAAGCTTCAATTATCAAGCACTGCTAAAAATCAAATCTTTTTTTATCTTATTGATTTCTACAACAACAACGAACCTAACCAACCCCACACTCAAGGTGGGTATGGTGGAGGAGGATATAGAGTGGGACATTATTGGGGTGGTTGAGGAGGTGGGTGGTGGTGGGGGATTGATGGCGAGGGTTGGCTGGTGGATGGTGAAGAAGAGGTGGAAGGGGGGGCGGTGATGAAGAAGACAAAGTGGGGGGAATAGGTGGATAATTTTTTTAATGTTAAATATGAAGTGAATGACAAAATTGTTCCTCCTCAATTGTCATGTGTGAATCATGTAATTTTAAAATTGGGATTTCAGAAATTTGGATGAAAATAGTAATTGAGCATAATTTTAAATTTAAGATCAACGACCGCTTAAAATATAAATAAATAAATATGACATCAACGCCACCATTAGTCCTTCAAAAAATATTGCACCGACACGTATGTAACATTCAAGTATCAACTCTGGAATGTAAATTCTCATTTACCAATACACACAATTTTTGATCATCTATTGACGATCTGGTCCGTTTCGCGAGCGGGACCGAATCACAAATTTTTTCAGCCAGCCATACGCCTTTGCCTAAAATGAGTGCTCCCGCAAAGATCTGCATGGTCTGACCGAAACACTACACGATCAAATCACTAACTGACGAAGTTAGCCAGCTTAAACAATAAGTATTTCGAGTATCAAATCTGAACTTACTTGATCTCGCCTCAAGGTTTAGCCTTTTATAATAAGCCAATCTGCTTTCTTTGGTCGAGCCTTTGATGGTTCATTTATCATTATCGATTAGGCGCTCATTAAGATCACAGACGATAAATTTCTAATTACCCCTTTAAATTCGAGCCTGAATCAGTTCGTTGGCACTAATAGCCTTCTTTCTTCTTCTTATCGAATTTACGCCTGGCCTCTGCGTAGCAGTTTAATTGTAGGATCTTTCACAGAATTCCTAAATCCAAAATCTAAAAAAAATATTCTCTACATATTTTAAACTAATTATCTAAAAATTCACTTCATACTTAAATCCACAAAATTTCTCCATCTTTGTCTTTTTATTTGTTAATTTAAAGTTGATGTCTTTATGCACGTACCATCTTATCAATTATTTTATTCTGCTTTTGTTTTTACTATTTTTATTCTTTGTATAACTATTAAAAAAAATCAAAAGCACCTTTTTTGTAACATGTAATGGTATATATAATATAGAAAGATAATTTTGAATTTGCAATATTAGCATTTTAGTTAGCAATGTATTTTTTTTTTGGTTTCATATCTCTGCGCTCCATACCTGGACTTATATGATGCTTGAAGTTCATATAAATTAAAAACATTAAGATTTTTTCGTAAAATCGGTAAAGAAAAATTATATTTTAAAATATAAAGATAATGAGGATGAAGAATTTAAATCAAATTCACTTATATAATTTTAATTTTATTAAGATAATGAAAGGCAATTGACAAATACTCCATGTTATATTAGTTTCACTTGAGTGTGTGAGTCGACTAATTTTCTAATTAGTAATTTCGCTTCTAAAGATCATTCACTACTTTTTTGATAATCGCATCGCTTAAATTTCTTGACTGCATATTTTTGCTTGAGATTTTAACATAATCACTTAAAATTATATCACAAAAAATATATTTAAAATAATGTAGTTTCAATATGCAATATGTTTATTGATTCAAATATATATTGTCTAATTTTCTAAAATGAATAATAAAATGTCCAATAAACTCACTAGCCACCCAAAATGGATTGAATATGAAACTAAAATGCCCACGTATGAACTTCTCTCAAGCAGCGCACCCAGTAACTTTTTTAGCTCACACTAGAAAGTAGAAACACATGGTTTGGTTAATGTTGATTCAAAACTATTGAAATTTTTAAATTTGATTTCGAATTATGAATAATTAAATGTTTTTCTATTATTTATTAGAACTACAATACTGCTATTTGTAATAGTGTATCGATCTAATTATAGAGTCCATATTATAATACATACTTAAAGACAGTGGTTAGTGGATGAATTTGTATGTTTTAATACGCCCCTTAATTTTTCAAAAAATAATTTTATTAAATAGCTTTTCAAAATTATATTATACTTTTAAAATTATATCATTTCGTCACTGCAATTTTTTACTTTTTTCCTTATAATTATAAGTATATGGTGACATGTAATCCATCCCTTCTATGTAAATTTGATTCCACACTATTTAAATATCAATCATATGAAATAAAAGATAAAATTAATATTCAATTCCTTTATAACTGGAATATGTCCCAATGTTTTAGGGATATTTGCATTTCTTTTGGGAGCAACTTTAAAAATACTAGTTGTCAACATGTACATAAAGGGTGTTTGATAAGCTCTTTTTAAAAACTTTATAAGTCGAACTTATAAAGAGGCCAATTATGCTTCACAAAATTATTTCGAATTTATTTGATTAACATAGTTTTTAATGAATTTTTTTACACGAATAACTTATGTTTAAATAATAAAATCTAATTTATGTTAACACTATATTTATATATCATTTTTTTTATCTTTTATGATATAACTCAAATTAGTATTGTATGACTAAAAATATAACATTTATGATAACAATAACAGTACAAAATATAACATTTATAATATTTATGTTTTATTATTAAATAAGGGTAACCAAGTAATTTATTAGGTCAAACTAGTAAAATAAGTTGGTGAAAAAAAGTTGCTTAGAACTTATAAGTTTCTTTGGAGTTGGAAATGTTTGCCAAAACACTTCATTTTGTCATTTTGAGGAAAAATAAGCCAGCCAAACACGCCATGTCGTCAGCCCATGATAAGATTTCGCCTGGGCATAACAACTTCAGAAGAACGGTAGCCAAATTTCAAAGACCCTAACCTTTCATGTGACGGGTTCGAGTCACGCAAGCGCAATCTCGTGACGGGGCAGAAGCTGGCGAAGTTTCGTCTCCCCTGACAATATGCATTCTCAAGGACTCACCTCCTCCAGAATTCCAAGCATCGACTTTATGGCCGCTAATATAACTAAGCCAAAGATCGTTTACAAGATTCAAAGTACAACGTATTTGTTCCAACCTCCAATTATGTTTTTTAAATTCAGATTATCTTAAGATTCTTAGTATCCTTAAAAGCTCTCCACTATTTCTAGATCACAAAAGTTGTTTTTTCTAATAGAGAATAATGCCAAATGACTACACTTTATTACGAATAATTGGATTGTAATCTTACTTTGCTCTTTAATTGATCTGATTATCTACACTTTATTATAGTATCATTTATTGGATAATCTTCAAGGATCTTTAAGCATCTTCTGAGATCGCATTCCATGTTCATCAACTTATGAGAAGGAAACCTCAATTAGTGTAGTTCAATTTGATCTATGTAACTATGTTGTTAGAGAATCCAAACATTAATAATACGGAGTATTAATCACTCTTTCTAGACATCCAAGCTCACATTGAAGATCCACTTCAAACGTTCAAATTCACTTTGAACATCCTAAAGACATCCATATCCATCTTGTAATTGAACGTCTAGTGCGGACATCCAAGTGGTAACAAACATCCACTATCAAGGGCAAAATTGGTAAACAACAAATAATACAACATTAATTACAGCCAAGTTGCTCCCCTTTAGCCTATAAGATCATGATACATAACCAGGCAAAATGAATAGAGTTTTTTGTGATGATCTATTACGGGACTTGTATAATTGGTTGAGATAACTTTGATGCAGCACTAAGGTTTTGTCTAATTGACGAGATCTTTCCAATTTTGTAAGGGGATAAATATCTAAAGATCTGGCAAAAGGAAACAAGAATAACAGCCCCTCACGATTCTCAAATTAACTTTGGATTACTACTCTCTTCATCTCAAGACATTATCCAGTTTTATTTCATTTATCAAAATTAACTTTATAACTTTAATAGAGACTCATAATTATACAAAACTACAATGGCATGAAATTATTATGTTAATAATAAATTATATTGAATACTAGCTTTTAAAATATTTTTCCAATACGACTGTAGTGCGAAATCAGCCATAGCCTGGCCGACTGGCGCCCCTCGATTTCACGGCATGAGGCCGCAAGACGCGCTTCTCAACCTGGCCACGAGACGCCAGTTTTTCCTTTAAACCACTTCAATACGAGATCGCCACTGGCGCGACTGAACCCACACCGCATTTAAGCAGCTAAGATGCAGATTTAACACTCTCACTTTACTACCGAGCTTACGCCACCTAATATCTCAACATGAATTGTCACTGCATGGCATGAGGTTTAAACTTTAAAGTTTGAGATTGTGCTATCAATTACATATAAACTGATAAACAAAAATCATACAAAACTGAATAAAGTAGACAAGATCATATCTTCTTCAATTAATATTCCTCTAATTAGTCTCGAACTACATAAAAAATAAATCGTTTTGATATATTACTAAAAGAATTGTATTTCGAGTTAGTGATTTGATTGGAATGTGATCAATTAATATTTAACGGGCATGCCATCTTAGACCACATACAACGAGGGATTAAATATGACATCGCGTTATAATCATTTCACATAACAAAAATTAATTGACGCTAAATTTAACATCATATGACGACCAAAATTTGATCCGGGAGCAACTTATTTTGGTACTCAAAATGTGGACCCCACCGGACATAAAATAAAACAAAAAATGTCACTAGTTAGCCGTTTCCGGGCTAATTTTGCTAGCTTGTCATTTGGCCGCTTTTATTTTTTCGTCTATATTTTTTAAATCGCTTATATTAATAATTGGGCAAAAAAAATACTATTTTTATTTTTCGAAATCTATAACAGACAGGCCAGATTATTTCGGACACCAATTTTTTCGAGTTTTATATCCCTTTAATTAATTGTGTTTAAAAATATTGCGAATTTTTGAAATTAAAAAAGTATATTTTGTGAAAGTAGGATAAAGTAATATGGAAGAAAAAAACACTTCATACCTCGAATAACACTCTCTAACTATCGATTTAAAAACGCGTTATTCACGATATTAATTTAACGTTGACAGATAAAAATATCAAATTCCGACATATGATGTGGATGGTCATTCATAATCAATCCACATTCCACAATAAGAGTGGATATGGCAATATATGAGGGGCCAACCTAAAAGAGACGCACTTTCACAATCTAGCAATAACTCCGCTTCTTTTCCGTGTGCCCATTAAAACAAAGCTGAATTATTTTATCCAAAATCTTACCCTAAAATCATGCAATCTACCCACATTTTTTCCTTCTATAAATAACTTTCAATTTCTTCTATTTCTTCATCAACAAACTTACATATCCTCTCTCTACTACTTCTACAATACATACACAAAATATATACCAACTTGTCCCAATTAAAATTAAATAGTCTTGCAATAATGTATTCCATGGGTATAAGTTATGCTCATCTTTCTCAGCAACAAAAGAAGCAGAAGGAGAAATTGAAGAGGATGGAAGAAGAAAGGACAAGAAAAGAAGGGAAAGTTATTGAAAATGGTAAAAAGGGCAATAAAATATATCCAAACGGTGTTGTATCAATTGGGTTGTCGGTAAACTAAGGAATATGAAGGATCATCTCTTCCTCATGATGTTTAGTTTTCAAGAAAATTTTCTGAAATTTGCTAGTATAGATAGGAGATTAGGACTTTGGAGGCAATAGTAAAGGGTTGTTTAATTTCCGTATTTGTTTCTCGTCATTTTCTGTTTTCTTTATGTGTACATGTAAAATTAATGGCAAATTACTTTGATCAAATTACAGGTTCTAGTTGTATTGTATTTTCAGATCTATGATTATAACCTCTAGGTGAGAAAATTACATTTCGACCAGGAACCTTAATAAAAAATTAACATGACTATAAAATTAAATACAATACATACAAAATAAAGGACTACGAGTATATTCTAATCGGGTGATGATAGATCTTTAATTATTGATCCATAATATAATATTTGTATGTATTGTACTTCGAGTCAGATTGATATTGACCCATATTGTAATATTTTTTCAAATTAATTATTATTGCATTTTAACTATTACCACTTTTATTAACCAGTACTAGTATATGTTGAGACATTTTTGTTTGTTCAGTTAGTGGAATTAGTGGGTCTAGCTAGTTATGTTAGACTGTTATAGTGGGCTTCATTCGGAACACGTGGTATATTCTGACATGATATTTTGGAAAGTTAGAAAAATGAAATACATCATTTTAATTCATTATTGTCTACAATTTGTTAAGTGGTACTTTCTAGTGTAATATTTTATATTGAATCGAGTCTAATCAAGTCAAGTCAAACTGATCAAGGTTAAACGTAATGTTTGACTCCATTTACATACACCATATGTCGAGATTTCGAGTAGGACATTGTCAAGTTTTATTGTCTCGAATTAGATGACTCAATATAAAATTGAATGCAAAAGTAGTACTCGTATGACCATCAATGGTTGTGTGCATTAGTCCAAATCCGTATGCATGATGCATATAATTCTTGGTTATAATAATGTTACTTGGATGAGTATTATATATATAATTCCAGAGTAATGTAAATGTTACTCATTCAATACTATAATGTTTCTTATGACCAACATAAATATTAGTCATGATCAATACAAATTATGCATTATACTTCATGAATTACATAAAAATTTAAAGAAAAATATACCACTTGTACAAATTATAAAATAAGTATAGTAAACTAAAAATATATAGTAATAATTAATCTTTTTAATTCATTTTGATATACGATTCCAATTTCTAATCCTCTACCATTTTATGTTATATATGCTCTTAGACTATATACAATGGTGGATATTAAACTCCAAAAAATAAGAGTTGAATAACTAAACATCATGAGAAGATGAAATTTTTCTTAACCCAGAAAAAAATCAAGACATGAATTTGTTTTTTATGTGAGAAAGAATAAGTAAATTTGTGTTATATTTTTATTGGGTTTAGGATGAATTTTACTTATCTTAATAATTTTGTTATAATTATCATATAATGACTAATTTTATGATAAAAAAATTTATACCAAAATTCATAACTTTTTGCACACTATCATTACAAATGGCCGTTTAATTTATTTGGATATAAAAAAAAAAGACACATATTTTCACTATATGCACTTTGAGTTTTTTTTTTTTTTATTTGGAAGAAAGATAATTTAATTTAAACTAAACTGGCCATACGAGTAGAGCTTGGATTGGTAGCCAATTCATTACGCCAGCAGGCTAATACGCGAAAGAGACGGAAAACGAAAAAGTAGTATTTAATACCCAAACCATTGTCGATAGCCTGGCTGTAACCCGACCTAGAGTCATACCCCTTTGAACTCGATACAAAGATCGAAAGATAAGTAGGTACGCTTCATTTGCATATATTCAATTTTTAAAAAATAAACATATAATGTATAATATATGTATAATTTAGAAAAAAAAAAGGTAATATATTACTTAATGTATCAATATTGTATACCTGTTATCCGATATTCGCTTTGTACTCGATCCAATGGAAACTGGTCCAAAGGTTATCGATCGAATGGTTAACTAACCTAAGCACAAGTCAATCAGTCACAGTCGGTCACTTCCAGAAGTTCCTCCCCCCCAAAACCCTAGCCCCCCTCCATCCCAAAATTGGAATGGAAGATGTATGTGAAGGCAAGGATTTCTCATTCCCAAAGCAAGAGGAGAAAATAGTTGAATGGTGGGAAAAAATAAAAGCATTCGAAACCCAATTGGAATTAACGAAAGACAAACCGGAGTACATATTCTACGATGGGCCGCCTTTCGCCACGGGGTTACCTCACTATGGTCATATCCTAGCTGGCACTATCAAGGACATTGTTACCAGGTACCCCCCGCACTACTACTTAGTCTAATCACTACTACTTCAGAAAGCATTATATTCGGGTTCGAAAGTAATTTGCTATAATAATATGTTAATTTTTTTAAAAATACAATTGATATGTGATGTGTACTATTAAGCTTAAACTAATCAGAGAGTTACTTGATTCTAGTGGTTGTCGGAATCAATCTTTGCATAAATGAGACTTTAGAAACTCAACAAGGAGTAGTGGTACCTCGAGGTTTTTGAGGAATATCAATCAATACTCTCACACATGTGATGTTGGATACGTTGGCATCTGAAATTGACACTCCAATTGAAAGTCACGAACTGTTTCGGGAAAGTACACTCCGGAACGGAAGAAGTTTCTGAAATGGTGTTAAAATTTTATATTATTAGGTCGACCCGGAGATTGAAAAAATTAGGAACACAGTTAATAATTTATTTTGTAAATATGTTGTATTTGGTTCATGCTAAGATTTTGTTCTTGTTCTGTCTCTGACCAGGTACCAGTCAATGACCGGACATCATGTGACTAGGAGGTTTGGGTGGGATTGTCATGGATTACCAGTTGAGCATGAAATTGATTTGATGTTGAATATTACGACGAAAGATGAGGTTTTGGAAATGGGTATTGGGAAATATAACGAGGAGTGTAGGGGGATTGTGCAGAGGTATGTGAAGGAGTGGGAGATTACTGTGAAGAGAATGGGAAGGTGGATTGATTTCAAGAATGGTTATAAGACTATGGACTTGGGTTATATGGAGAGTGTTTGGTGGGTGTTTGCTCAGTTGTTTGAGAAAGGGCTCGTTTATCGTGGCTTTAAGGTTAGGATTGGTTGCTAATTTGTTAATGAATGCCTTTTTTTTAATACAGTGATTTTAATTAGATGGATGTAGCCGACATTTTTGTGCTATTTATGGGTTAGCTGACTTGATTATTGAATATGCGTTGCCAGGATATTCCAAGTTTTATTTTTTTATTACTTCCTCTATGTCGAAAGATTGTCCAGTTTTGAATTTTGATGGTTAGATCTTAAATTTGTATATGTTCTGTAGTATTTGGTGAAAAAAATATGGAATGCTAACTAGAGCTGCAAAAGTTTTATAATTTTGACCATTGGAAATGAAACTGAATGATCTTTTTGTGATGACGGTAGTATTCTATTGTTATTAATTTGATGGATATAGCTGACATTTTTTTACAATGATTTATGTAACTTACTTGATTATTGTATAAGAACTGCTATAAATTCCACTGGAACAGGTAAACACCTACTTTCGGTTGATTTGAATCAGTCATACTTTCAAGTTGTAAGTTGCATCACATGAAAACATTCATCTGGCAATTCTGATTGGCATCGGCATCGGCATCTGCTCTATATCAAGGGTGCATATGAGAAAGATATCTGATTGATTGAAGAGACTTTAAATACTAATAGATTTGGAACATTTTATCATTTCCTGGCGACTTACTGCATTTAGTCTCATTATATTTTCATCATCATTCTATATATGATAGGGAAATCTAATTATAGTAGAACACTGATTTAACATATTTATCCTTTGCAGGTTATGCCGTATAGTACTGGTTGCAAAACCCCATTGTCCAACTTTGAGGCGAATTCCAACTATAAGGTAAGATGTTGCATTTCTTTTTGTATTGTATGTATTAGACTCTTTTTATGGGGCCCTCATTTCAGACTTTCTATGAATATAAGAACTTCTTCTTCTCAATTTTGTTTGGAAGTTTTAATGCGAATTTCATGTATCGAAGAAGTTTGAGTGGGATGGCATCTCATATTTCAATCATGATGATGGGTGATGACTACTTACATTTCCCTAGGGCACACACGGTTCTATCCACGCACAGTATATTTGCTTCAGTCTTTCCCTTTACATACACTAACACGTATGATCTTTTTCCTTTTTGGCTAGACAAAATTCTGACCCAGCCAATGGTCGCCTTTCCAGTAGTTGATGATCCAGATAATGCGGCTTTTGTGGCATGGACAACAACTCCATGGACGCTTCCAAGCAATTTAGCTCTTTGTGTTAATTCAAATTTTGTTTATCAAAGTATAGTAGCTCCCTGGAGATATGATTATATATATATATATATATATATTTCGATATCTGCTTGATCTTTCCAAATGTCTGCAAAGTTCTGAATTAAACTCATTAGAACTTCCCATCTTTAGGTAAAAAGAGGTGATGTTAAATTATGATCTTGATTATGTTGATAAACGGTAGACTTGCATTGATATTTGTGAAGTACGCTGGCAAGTGCACATGAACTAAGATTCATGATATGCCTTTGGCTTAATTGCGTTATTAGAAATTGAGTTGGGTCAACCAAACGATGGTGATAGGGGAACTAACTAAAGTTCTCAGATATGCTGTGGATTCTAATTACATATTTTGGGTGATTTGTCTGATATATAAAAATAAATGTTTGATATTTTGTTAGCATTATTTTTTTTTCCTATATCTTTTTTTTTGGTTATCTAAGAATGAATCACAGTTACCAAAGAGATAGTACAATTGACAATCCTAACAATAGTTTATGTTGAGTTATTATTTTGCAAGGACATGTTATTATCGTAGTCTTTTGAGAAGTATCTTCTAGAGTATGAATGGCCTTATAATTGATACTAATGTAGTGAGATGTTATTTGCTTCCCAATTAAGGTAAAGCATAATCTCAATGGAAAATTCTACATTGTTGCGGAGTCTCGGTTGTCTGAGCTTCCTGTGGAGAAGTCAAAGAAGGGCCAAACAAATGCAGCTGTATGAACCCAAGGCTGGTGTTCTAAGAGACCAAGACTTCAACCAATAACGATACCTATATAATTGTAGAGAAGTTCTCAGGGACTTCTCTCGTAGGAAAGAAGTAAGCATTTACTTATTTCCCCCTAGGTGTATTGTACTGTTAACTTTAATCAAAGCTTCTTTTGAATTGATTCTTTTGACCTTTTTCTACATTCGAACCACCCATAATTCTGAGATATGACAATCCATGGATTGAACCTAAGTATAATTCTGCCGGTTAAATTAGATACTGAAATGTTTTGAAACTTGGAAGTCCAGTGACAAGATCATATCAATATGTGTGATGTGGGTCTCAAATCTTACTACCTTGTCTCTTATGAGAATTTCCCTCCCTAATATATTCAGCACGGACTTGTTACTTGATTCCTCCCTAGGTGGTTATGTAGGCTAAATTATCAGTTATTTTAGTAATGCCAGTTGATTAATGAAACTTTCACTTGTCACGTCATTCTTGAAGTGGTTTGTACATTCTTCAAGTCGAGCAAAATTGATGTTTTTGCTTGGAGTTTTTTCATGATTACATAATGTGCCATCATGTTATAATTTTTCACAGTATCATCTACTCTCAAATTTTGTTAACATCTTTTGCCAGGTATGTCCCACTGTTTGATTATTTCAAAGAGTTGTCAGATGTTGCATTCAAGGTTGTCGCAGATGATTACGTTACTTCTGATAGTGGTACTGGAATTGTGCATTGTGCTCCAGCATTTGGTGAGGATGACTATCGTGTTTGTATTGAGAATGGGATAATTAGTAAGGTTGGTCAACCTTCATCTCTTGGATTGGTACCCTGTTCAAGAGATACTAACATTTGATAGTGTTAAATGGATGGTATTTTCCTTACACTTCATTGGATGCAATCAAGTTCCAACACTAGTTAAGAGGCTTGGAATATACATCTGATGAAGGCTGTTATATGTGGCCTAATATCACTGACCAAGAATTTTTAGTCAATTAAGTAGAAGCATCAGTAAAGCTGGCATGAATTGAACCTGTACTTTCTTACAATATACATAAAACAAATTCTTACAATATACATTATTTTACAAGACACGGTTTCGAATTATGTACATCATATAGGTTTCCTATTCCTGCCCATTCTCCAGGATGATGCTTTTAGTTATCAATACACTTTTTCTCTTTGGAGTTACTTGACATGCTTTATGGTAATATAAAACTCAAATCTATGCTGACAAGATTATCCTGAACCTCAATTTGCAGGGGGAGAATCTGATTGTAGCAGTGGATGATGATGGCTGTTTTACTGAGAAAATTACAGACTTCAAGAAGCGGTATGTCAAGGATGCCGACAAGGATATTATTCAGGCAGTGAAGGTCATAAAATTTACATATAATCGTCTGTCATGTTGCTTTTGTATAATGGAATTCATTCTTGCCTCGACCTGAATAAAAGATGCCACATCTATGTGCAGGAAAATGGAAGACTTGTGAAATCTGGAAGCTTCATGCATTCCTATCCTTTTTGCTGGAGATCCGATACCCCTCTTATATATAGGGCAGTACCTAGCTGGTATGGCATTTTTTGCACCGGCTGCTTTCATGATATCCACTTTTCTGAGTATTGTAGTAATATATGTGAATGTGACAATGCTCTTGTAATCCAGGTTTGTTGCGGTGGAGAAGATAAAAGATCAGTTGCTCGAGAATAACAAAGAGACTTACTGGGTTCCAGATTTTGTGAAGGTTAAATATATTTCTGCAATAAAGTAAAGTTTTCATTGTTTCAAGGAAAAGACATGGAAGTATCAATACTGGTTGTCTCCCAAGTGAATAAATGCTAATTATGTCTTCAATGCCTATTATGTTTTCCCTTCTCAGTGACTGACGTCTTAAGGATGTTTTGTTTTCTGAAGTCGTAAGTAATTTGTTTTTGTGTTCACAGTTCACACTAAATGTTACCTTCTTCTCTCTTCATATAATATAGATTTCCTTCCTACTAGTTGCTGCTGACATACAAGTCTATAACACAATAGTATAGCTTAGTGCATTTTATAACTTCATTGATGGTGCCTAACTGTGTCCATCTTCAAAGAGTGCATAACTAAGATTTTTGTTTCTGATTGAATATAATTTTGTTTTCCTTTTGCTAATTTATAACTGGCTCTTAAATTTTGTGGGACTGTTGAGAGGTTTTTGATAGCGTAGCCTAATATTTTTTTCCTTCCCTTTTTACATTGTCAATGGGCACATCAAAATATAAAAAATATCTCACCTTATTGATCGTGCCTTAATTGGGGTGCGGGTTTTGGTGTAATGGTTAGGCAATCACTTGAAAGGGTAGAGGAGGATTGTTTAAACCTTGCCGTCAGGTTTTAAACAAAGATAGGTGCCTTCAGGTCTTTGTTTCATTCACGCATTTGCTACCATGTTATTACATTGCTCGTGGTTGAGGTGGTTAATAAGTTTTTTTAATGTGCACGACACTGCATGGTAGTACCCGTCTTTGCCACGCAGTGTTGCCCTAACCAATTGTTGAACCATGTGATCTTGGTACTTGAATACTAATGTTTTTCCCTTCGAGTTGAAACTTCTTAACATTTAAATTATTGGTGTTGGATCTTCATTGAAGATTTAAGAAAATGAAGATTCTGGAGTTTGTTGATAACTGAGTGAGGATGCAAGGACCTGCTAGTGTTTTCTGTTTTTCAACTCTTCTGAAAGAACTATGCTCAGTAACATGCCTTAGTTATTTTCCCTTCATGTTCCTGATTCAATCTTTAAAGCTACCAATATGAAGCTTTGTTTACTAAGCTTTGACATGTAAATAAACCATTTTTAGCAAAATGCTATGAATCTTCTCACTTTGAATTTATTGCTTGGGCTTTCTTATAGGAAAAACGTTTCCACAACTGGTTAGAAAATGCAAGAGATTGGGCTGTCAGTCGCAGTAGGTTTTGGGGAACTCCACTACCATTGTGGATCAGTAAAGATGGTCAGGAGATTGTGGTCATTGATTCCATTGAAAAACTCGAAAGTCTTTCTGGAGTGAAGGTTTGCCATCAAAGCTTTTCTATTAGGATAATCTGGTTGTCTTAATATCACTCTTTTATTTGTATGGAATGAGTCATCCTTGTTCATTATAGTCATCATTTAATGTTGCCCTGCTAGAGACTTGAGGTGCCATTTTCTTTGTTGTGTGAAGGATGTCTAGGTAGTATTTTGTGCCCTAACATATTGATAGAACTCACATTTACTTCCTCAATTCTCTAATAGTTCAGACATATTTATAATGGTGCTATCAATTTGGCTAGTAACTGTCAGTATCATGATTTCATTTGTTGGGTTAATCTATGATTATCTCGTCTCTCCTGAAAGTGATTAGTAACCACGTCCACGTCGAGTTTCTCTTATGACTATACATCTCTTCGCATAAGTTAATAGTAGAGTCTCAAATATAACATTTTGGAACAAATTTAGTTAATGTTATTGCCATTCCACAATAATAGATAGCTTAAAATTTCCTTGACATGGGTCTGTAGATTTCTTAGCTTTTCATCTTTTAAGGTGTCCAAGCATAGTTTGTGTGCCCTGCATTGCTTTCTTTTCTTTGTTAGATATGTTTTAGTCTTAGTTTTGAGAAATGTTTCTAGGTATTTGTTTAATTTGTAATGTTATTCAATTTGCAGGTGACTGACTTGCATCGCCACAACATTGATCATATCACAATACCATCCAGTCGAGGCCTTGAATTTGGTCCTCTTAAACGAGTCGAGGATGTAAGATCTGTTTCTACTCAGCTGCTTGTGTCTTAGTAAAAAAACAAAGATTTCACATTGGCTGTTTCCAATCAGACAATGGTTTCAAATTCTGAAAAGTTGGCCACATACTCATATATTCAACATGTTGCAATTAACTGCAAATTATAATTAAAATTGTGGGACCCTGCTATTATATGAAGTTCAGCCGCTTAGTTAAAAGCCATAAGTTTGGATATCCAAGCCTAAATGCATGTCATTGGATATCCAAATGACAATTATGAATCATATTTATAAATTACATATTTAAATTTTCCTGGTTTGCAAGAAAGCATTTCACCAATCATCTTATAGCAGTAAATATTTACAATTAAATCAAGTACATGAGAGTGATGTTCTCAATTAAAATGCTTTCATCTTTATAAGGAGCCCATCATATCTGATTCTCTATTAGTCTTCATATAGTTAGTGAATGCCTCTGCTCTGAGTATCTTTAGTAACACATAAGACTGACTGCACTCAATAATTTTCTGTAGATTTTGTTGTTTTTCTTTTTCCATTAGTTTCAATTTATTTGTATTCTTTCCGCGTAGGTATTTTGACTGCTGATGGAGAGTGTCAATGCTTATGCATATATACATTACCCGTTTGAGAATGCTGAACTTTTTGAAAACAATTTCCCTGGACATTTTGTGGCTGAGGGTCTTGATCAAACCCGAGGATGGTCAGTTCTGTTCTACTATCTAATCTAGTTGTTCTACGCCATTTAATAATTACCATGAGTCACCAGAAGAACTGAAGTGGAATCTTTCCCGGCACACATTTGCTGCTTGAAGAAAAAGCAAAGCTTCTGAGTCAGCTTATTCACCATTATTTATATGAGTGTGCTTGTTCTACGACATTTAAGAATTACCGAGTCACCTAAAAAATTGAAGTGAAATCATCCCAGACACTTGGGCGTCTGCTTAAACAAAACAAAAAAGCTTCTGAGTCAGCATTAGCACCACTATCTCATATTGTGCTTGTTCTTTGACATCTAAGAATTTACTTTGAGTCGCCTGGAAACTTGAACTGAAATCATCCCCAAACACACGGGTGTCTTTTTGAAGAAACACATAAGTTGAGAGTCAGCTTATTCAATAATATTCTAAGGCCTTGAAGCCTTTTCCTTCATATCTAAATCTTACAGGAGATATCTTGATTTTATTATTTTACTTGAGTGTTTTGTATTTAAATTAATTATGTCTTTGTATTTGTAGGTTTTATACACTTATGGTCTTGTCCACTGCCTTGTTTGGGAAACCTGCTTTTAGAAATCTCATTTGCAATGGACTTGTTCTCGCTGAAGATGGCAAAAAGATGAGCAAGAGGCTAAAGAACTATCCTCCACCTGAAGAAGTAATCAATGAGTATGGTGCTGTAAGTACTCATAACTATTTAGTGTAGTGCACCTCACTGCCACCATCTTGAAATTTTTACTTCTAATAATTGATGGTTCGTGATACTTGGATTTTATTAGCGATTTTTGTATCACCACTTGTTTCTGTTTTTCAGGTGCAAATTACGTTGTACTTAACTGAATTTGATGTAAATATTTAATGTTTCATTTTGCAGGATGCGTTGAGGCTGTACATTATAAACTCACCAGTTGTCCGTGCAGAGCCCTTACGCTTTAAAAAGGATGGAGTCTTTAATGTGGTTTGTGCTCCTGACAAAAGTGTTTATTTTATATGATAGGAGGGTTTTACTCTGATTTTTTTGGTATCTTAATGAATTGTGATAATTTTTCTCTTTATTTTGATGTTTGTGCTAACCATTGTCTTCCCTTTCTCTGTTCCGTCATCCCTGTTAAATAATTTGTCAATTATGTTCTTGGCAGGTGAAAGATGTGTTCTTGCCATGGTATAATGCTTATAGGTTTCTCATTCAGAATGCAAAAAGGCTAGAGGTCGATGGTCTTGAACCATTTTTTCCTATTGATCAAAACACACTTCAGAGCTCCTCGAATGTACTTGATCAATGGATTAATTCAGCTACACAAAGTTTGGTTTACTTTGTTCGACAAGAAATGGATGCCTATAGGCTTTATACGGTTAGTTCTACTTGAGAAGATTTAATTCATTTATCCTGTTTGTTTCTTGACGATCCTTCTACAAGTGGCTGTTGTATAAGGTGTTTGTTATGATTATTGAGCTTTGTGGTCACTGATTGTTTCAAATTTTCCTCATAGGTGGTTCCATACCTCCTTAAGTTTCTCGATGATTTAACAAATATCTATGTGCGGTTCAATCGCAAGAGGCTTAAGGGACGTGGTGATGAAAAGGACTGTAGAACTGCTCTTTCAACACTTTACCATGTAAGTGAATGTCGGTTAATCTTTACCACAGAAAGCTTGGATCTGGTGCACTTGCCAATCACTATAGCAGATAGCTTATGATGATCTCTATAATTTCTACGTGATACGTATCATAACATTTTTGAGGGGTGGTAGTTTTATTTATTATGGATGGCTGATGGCATCAATAGTTATAATTTTTGTAATGGAAGGTGCAGGTAGAAGAGAAACACCAATTCTTCTATCGGGCAATTTTTCTGCATAGTTATTTTGATTTATGTTTCTATTTCTCTCAAGCTTCCTGCTATTTCTGATATGTTACAACATTGCATGAATCCTAGGTGCTTCTAACTTCATGCAAAGCTATGGCTTTTACTCCGTACTTCACTGAAGTTCTCTATCAAAACCTACGAAAGGTATCCAATGGTTCAGAAGAAAGTATTCACTATTGTGACTTCCCTAAAGTTGAAGCAAAGGTGTGGATAACTTCTGTTCTGTCATTGCATTGAGTTTTGTCTCCTTTTGATAATTTAGTTGCCTCCTTTTACACTGGATAATATGATTCCATTTCTTCTGTAGGGAGAGGAACGCATAGAAAGAAGTGTTAAAAGAATGATGACAGTAATTGATCTAGCACGGAATATTCGTGAGCGTCACAATAAACCTCTGAAGACACCACTTAGGTACCACATCTAACTTCTGTGTTCACCTTGCATCATTTTTATTTTTATCGGCGTCAACTTTAATTACCTTCTTGATCACTCAAACTGTTAGGGAGATGGTGGTTGTGCATCCTGATGCAGACTTCCTTGATGACATCTCCGGCAAGCTTAAAGAGGTCTGTATTATTTCCCTTTCCCGATACTGGTGACATCACTTCATCAGATTTTGCTTTTCAAGGTCACAGACTTTGAAGTCGAGGATAATTTATTTATTGTGGGAGGGAATGATAATGACAGACTATTGTCTGATAAGAAACTACAATTTTTTTATTGTGCTTCATTTTAGCTACAATTAATTCATCCAAGTAATTTAAATTGGTGACCTTCCAGGAATTCTTTGTTTATTTTTTTCCTTTTGTATATCAGTTTGTGCTTGAAGAGTTGAATGTTCAGTCTCTTGTGTCATGCAAAGACACTTTGAAGTATGCTTCTTTGCGCGCAGAACCTGATTTCAGGTAATGATTAATTAGTTGAATCTACATTTGATTTTTCTGTTTTGTTTACCAGTATCTTATATTACACGAGTATCCTATTTCAGTGTATTAGGGAAAAAGCTTGGAAAGTCTATGGGAGTAGTTGCCAAGGAAGTGAAAGCTATGTCAACAGAAGATATTCTTGCTTTTGAAAAAGCTGGAGAAGTTACTTTTGGAGCACACACCTTGAAAATAAATGAAATAAAGGTGATCGAGTGTTTTGTCAGTTTGATATTGATACCACAGAATCATAATTTTAGGATAATGACTCTTGATAATTGTTTGCACTTGCAGGTGGTACGTGGTTTCAAACGGCCTGACAATATTGCTGAAGAAGACATGGATGCTGCAGGAGATGGTTGGATCAGATTAGCACTATATCTTGTTTGCTTTGTTTTGATTTATTCTAAATATGTGAGCCATTTCATTTGCAGGCGATGTCTTAGTGGTAATGGATTTGCTGCCAGATGAATCCTTGTTCGAGGCTGGCGTTGCTCGCGAGGTACTTTACAAATCTGACCAAAAGTCTATCTTCTACTTCTGATATAACTTCGCTAACCCCCCTGCTCTCTCTTTCATCGCTGAGAATCGAACACTGTTTTTTTAGGTCCTTTGAATACCTCCTAGTGATTAGGCCAATACAATGCTCTCTTTTAGTTTCATCAGTTACCTATTTTTATTATTTGTATGACAATGGGTTTGGATTCAATTGTCACAGGTGGTTAACCGCATTCAGAAGTTGAGGAAGAAAGTTGGGCTTGAACCTACTGATCTGATCGAAGCATCCATCAAATTTTCGGATCATGACAAATTACGTGCTCAGAAGATCTTGAAATCTCAGGTTATTCTATTTTTGTCTACTTCTCTAAAGGAGAACTCTTAACAGTGCCTGAGGTTAATTAAATCTGCTAATTTCCTCTCTACACCTTCACATAATTTGTCTGGATTGAGGAAGAATGTGCATATTTTACATTCATTTATCTTTTTTTAAAAATATTAACAAATTGAATATTGCTCGCCCCCTCAATCGTGCCTTGTTGTTTCAGGAATCATATATCAGAGATGCACTTGGGTCACCTTTACTTCCCTCTGATTTGACTCCTCCTCATGCTGTAAGTATGGGGTTGTGTCATTAAATTATATTATTATTTCCAGTTTTTGCTATTTTATCCATGGTGCTCAAACATGGTGCATTATTATTGTTTCATGTGCATAGACTGAGCATTATCACTTTGAATTTCTTTAGGTGATTCTTGCTGAAGAGAGTTATAATATCACTAATCTGTCATTTGGTATTACCCTGGCGAGGGCAGCTCTCGTATTTAATTCAGATGCAATTCTGGCTTTGTATGGAGGTAGTTTTCTGAAAATTTCTATTCATGATTGATTTTTGTGAAAGTGATCCCACTCTGCAATAATGTAGTTTACCCATCAATTTTATTGTCATAGGAAACACAAGGTATGCACAAAATTTGAAGACTTATCTACTGATGAGGGATCATTACCAACTAAAATCAGAGTTCCAAACTGGAAATGGAAAGGTACTTATCTCAACTTGGAATGCATTCCATAAGAATAAAGTAATACTCCCTCCATTAGATGAAGATTGTCTACTTTCACTCTTTTTTCATTTTCCATATCTTGTCTCATTTTTATCAATTTTTACAAGTACAGAGTATTAAAATTTTATCTCGGAATTTGTGAATAAAATCAAAACTAGACAATCTTCATGAGAGGTGGAAGTGGCAGTGAATGATCTTTGATATGTATGTCTAAAATTCTCAGATTAAGGTGGATTGCATTGAAGGTCAACCTGCAGTGGATTTGCTATTGAGTGAGCATTTATTCCTAACAGTTGGAGATCACTACTCCAAACACAGAGATTGATTTTTGTTATTGAAGAATATAGGCAAGATTGAAAAATTACTTATGTGAAGCTACAATTTTGACTAATGAAGTGTGTTTTGGGTGGTGATTTTTATACTCACCCACTTGATTATTATACTCCAGAAGTGAAGTTACATTTGCATCCCTAGTTTTCCTAACATTATTTAATGCATGTTGTATCGAGTCGGGCTAATATTGTCAATTGGTAACACAAAGGTGCAAAAGCCGTCATGTAGCTAGGAAATGGAGTATAAAACTGTTGCCCTTACCAAGTCCTCGCCCTCAAATGTGTTATAATCTGGCATTGTAACTAGAATCGATGAAATGTGGTGTGCTTGCAATGCAAACTCCTATGTAGCCGGTAAGAGGTAATGGGTTCAATGGATCATTAGGTCATTGTGATTTATCCTCTTACAATCTGTGTCGTTGCGCTTGTAAGGTTCAATGGTTCATTGATGAATCAGGCCATGATTTACAGCAGATGTTGTCGTCCTAACGTTAAAGCAGTATTGGCATTAGTCATTTTGGGAAGAAATGTGGTTGGAAACAAGTGATAGCCATTCGAATTCGACTTGTTAACACACCAAGTCAATCACTCACAGTCACTCCTCTACCATTTCTCCTCAAATTTCCCTAAACCCTAGCCCCCATCCCAAACCCACCATTAAATCCCCAATATGGAAGATGTATGTGAAGGCAAGAATTTCTCGTTCCCAAAGCAAGAGGAGAAAATACTTGAATGATGGGAAAAAATAAAAGCATTCGAAACCCAATTGGAATTAACGAAAGACAAGCCGGAGTACATATTTTACGATGGGCCGCCTTTCGCCACGGGGTTACCTCACTATGGTCATATCCTAGCTGGCACTATCAAGGACATTGTTACCAGCTAACCTAGCACTACTTTTTTAAATAATTTCTTTCGTTCCCGAATTTATTTTCTACCAAATTTAATTTCAGTATATGAATGATTAAGTTAGTCTGGTGTACAATGTAGATATTATCGCTTAAGAAGAAATACGAGGTCTGGGTTCGAGTAATTTGCAATAATAATAAATTAACATTATCTCAATCAATTTTATTAATGTTGATACAAATCCATTTGAGTTTAAAGATAAATTGAATTAACGTTTGCGAATTATTTACATGATTTGATGGTAAAATCTTATCACTATAATAATGCTAGTAAAGATCGTGCCGCCAAACCGCTACACTAACGGTCGCATCGAATTAAGCCTAAACAAGGTGGTATAATTATTTTGACAAAAGAAATTAGCTTTTTAGATTTGGGGATTTCTAAACCCATAAGGAGACCAATTAAATTAGTTTTTTAGACTTGAAACAAATACTGAACTTTTACAATGTGTTGGATGCTTCGGTTTCATTCATCGTCATTTGCAACTTTTAACGCTGATAAAATGGGAAGTAGATAGTTGAACTATATCCTAAAGCATTTCTGGCGCGAACTCGTTTAATTGCGAATCAACTTCAAAATTATATCAAAGTTGTTTTGTCATGACTCAGATTTCAAAGCATACAGGCCTTTCTCGATCTTTTCTGCATAATCGCGAAACAAATAAGTGCAACACTTTCGTGGGCGTATAAACTTAGAAATATTTTTTACCTAGCAATCGCAAGTGTCAACGTGTCTTTTATGCTACGAATCATGCGAAAATGACAAATCTAAGACAACGGCTTATCATCTGTAACGACCGCCTAAGAACTTATCTGTAACGGATGTGCTTAGTACTATTAGTAATGCATGTAATTTTGTGCAAATTTTCAAGAATTTGATATATGATTTTCGCAAACTAATGAGTACTTTCGCCGATGTAATCTTTTGTTACACCGATTTAATGCTATTTTGGTAAAAAATTCAATTTACACTACTTCAGATTTCGATTCTCGTGATCCGCTATTTAAACGCCCCCTGGGAGTCGTGAGTTAATCGCGAATGCGATTTAATTGACGAAGGGATCAAACTCATTTAACTACTTCAATACAAGATTGGCTTCCTTATTACGACGAATCCTCACACCGGAATTAAAAGACGGCGATGTTGATATTAACACTAATAATTATATAATACAAATATTTTACGAACTTAAGTATAGGATGTTTTTTCGATCAACCATTCAAAATACCACTTTTATTTAAACAATCAATCTTTTTAACATATTCTTTTAAAAAAAAATAACAAGTAGTATTTATATACTAAAGAAAGTACTAATCAAGTAAAATGTCGAAAAACGTAACAATTATACAATAAATCGTATAAAGGATATAATATACGCGGGAATAGTCCAACTTAAAGTACAAAGATAGGCACAAGAGCGAGAAAGCCGTAAAAATAATCAGAATACTCGACCCCGACGTGCCTGCATCGCCAAATATATTAATAATCCATTCACTTAGATACGCCTACGTAATTAAAAGACATCTAAGGCGAATAGACCGGAATTAGATTAAAGTAATCTATGTTTAAATCGAGGAAAATACTCACCGTTTTCTATAAAAATCCATTTATCATAATGATCTACTTAAGTCCTTTATATCAAATACCAATGGGAAATTTATATGAGGAGTCTCGGCTTGCCTTTTCATTAATTTAAAGGTCGACAACGTAAATAAAAAGGATATTTTTATTAAGAGTAAATATTTAAGTTTGTTAAGATGTTAATTTAATTCGGTCTCGTTTTCATTACAAAATATTATTATATAAATATTGTATTAGTTACATTATGACATGATGTATAAGCCTAGTTGACTTAAGCCTCAAAGCATAAAGCTTAATGAGTTTGAAAGACGGGCATAGTTAGGAATCTGTATTTTTTTCATATCAGGAAAAGCTTAATGAGTTTGATTAATTATTAAATACGAGATTTGCTGACAAATATATATGCCAAGTACTCACTTTTCGCATATTGCAAAAGACACAATAAAGTCATATACCTCAGAATATTTTCAAGAAAATGAGTTTAACTTGCCAACTTCTTCAATATCAACCTCTCAGCCGCCGCCACCATCACTCAATCCCAAAATGTTTGTCCATCAAATATGACCATGTTCCTTATTTGCCTCAATCTACAAGTATTTGTTCTAAAAAAATGTTCTATTTCATATTTCTGTTTATTTGAATAAAATAATGTAAAATATGTAATCTTGTTTTCATTGTTTGTAGTTGTGGATTATGTAACGTGTTCATTGAAGCTGAAACCATCAACCAATTGTAAGTTCCTGTTTTAAGTCATTGACTTCATGTTTTTATTTGAAGGTGTGACACCGTTACAGACCCTCGAGGTCGCTGCTGAATATATAGAGGAGTTAATTGCGTGATGTGACTCGACTGGAGTTAATTGCGTGATGTGACTCGATTGGAGTACTTTATGTTTTTAAGTTTTTATGCCAATGATATTATATTACTATTTTTTTTTTATGGATAGATGTGTGCTCCAGAGTATTTGCTACTAGATGTAGTTTAGGGGAATTTGCAGATTCTATTGATCCAGACTGGCCATCAGATCATGAATTAGTTGTACCTAAGGTTTGTTTCTTTGTACTAATTCCTCACTGTTTTATTTATGCTAATTTGTTCATATATGTGACTAATATATTAGGGACATTATCTATTATTATGAATTTTGTTGTTCTAATGTGATGAAAAATCATAAATTACCACTTTAATAATGAAGTAAGCAACATATAATAAGCCAGGAAAATTGACTATGTGGCTATGTTTTTTTGAGTTATGGAACTAATAGAAGGACATTTATTTGTATTAAGTTCCTTCCAACTCTGGTCTCATTGTCCAAACAAATAGAACATAAAAAATTTGGTATGACAATTCGTTGAATTGTTTCAGGTACAAAAAGAAGAGCCGGTATCCGTTTTGAAGATACTGAGGGAAGCCAACTCTATTCTGCCCCATGTGGTCTTGGCTAGTACGATTTTGGCTCTCGTCTACCCACCTTCTTTTACATGGTTTACCAATAAGTATGTCCGTCTTTGTTACTTGTTCGATATACCTGTTCAAAGAGATGGGGAATTCTTATTAGGAAATATGATTTGAAACTTTGCTAATATTGATGAAACATCAGTTAGGTCTTTGTTATGTTGTGAGCTTCCCTTATTTTCTCCGTTTGACTTCATTTATGTAGGTACTATGCCCCAGCACTTGGTTTCTTAATGTTTGCTGTTGGGGTTAATTCCAGCGGAAAAGATTTTATTGAGGCGTTCAATAGACCAGGAGCCATTTTGGCTGGTTATGTTGGTCAATTTATGGTGAAGCCCTTTCTTGGATATCTCTTTGGCACAATATCAATGACAATGTTTGGTCTCCCAACTACCCTGGGTAATTTTCTGATCACTTTCTAAGTCAAGAGGTCTCTACAACTCTTTATTCATTGGGGCATGTTTAATCTCTGTAGTTGCATGTTACAGCTGCAGGAATCATGCTTACTTCTTGTGTTAGTGGCGCTCAGCTCTCCAACTATGCCACTTTTCTAACGGATCCATCAATGGCCCCTCTTAGCATCGTGATGACCTCCCTATCAACCGCTAGTGCTGTTTTTGTCACTCCATTGTTGTCGTTATTATTGATTGGGACGAAATTACCTATTGATGTAAAAGGAATGATATCCAATATTCTACAAATTGTAATTGCACCTATTGCTGCTGGATTATTTCTGAATAGGTAAAATGTCTTTGTTAACTTACCTTTCTTTCTAATGGCCAATGTTTAGTTCTCTCGTGACTTGATTGATTGCATCTACAGATTTTTTCCAGTTGTCTGTAGTGTGATTCGGCCATTATTACCTCCTCTATCAGTGTTAGTGACTGCACATTGTGTTGGAGCACCTCTTGCTCTCAACATAAAGTCTGTCATGTCCCCTGCTGGAATTTCTGTGTTGTTGCTTGTGATTGCATTCCACATTTCAGCATTTGTTGCTGGGTATTTCCTTCCTGGCCTACTTTTCCACAATGACCCAGATGTGAAAGCTCTGCAAAGGACATTATCCTATGAAACAGGTTTGGATACTTCTCCTATATGACATTTTCCCCTCATTGAAGATGATAACGTGTCCTCAAGAGTAACATTCTCACTTCTTTTCGTCTATAGGTATGCAGAGCAGCCTTCTGGCCCTATCACTTGCAAATAGCTTCTTTAAAGATCCTCTTGTCAGCGTTCCTCCAGCAATATCTGTAAGTTCTTTGCAAGCCTAAAAGCCGCACAGTAATTATCAAGTTTTATATACTAAAATCCAGTGAAACTTATGAATCTTTTGGGCATTGAGGGCATGATAGATTTATGATAACTTTGATGCATATCTATAAGATTGTGGCTTCTTCGTACCACATTCATACATATGAGAGTCCTTTTACGATGAATATGCAGACTGTTATCATGTCATTGATGGGATTCTCTCTCGTAATGCTCTGGGCAAAGAAAAGCAAAAGCGCCCTCAAATGATCAAACGCAGCTTCAACCAGAGAATGCTGTAGCAAAAGTCCAGTTCATGACTTCAGTTTTCGAACAAGGAGAAATTGTAGAATGGACTAACTCAATATAGGAAGAGCGAGAATATAGATCGAAAGCAAGTATATACCTTTTATTTTTTCACTGTTATACTGGAAGACACTGCATAAATGATGAGTTTGCCATATAATTTGTACCTTTTCTCTTTTCTCATTGCATAGATTTTACTTCGAGGCGCTTTTAAATGGATTTTTTTTTGCTAGATGTACTTTTAAGTAGATGAATTTTCCTTCTCATTTATGCATCTCTAGTTCTCTACTGATGAATCTTTTCTCAAAGTGTAACGTACGATTTTCTCATTTTATAATTTGTCCCTGAAGTTTTGGTCATTAACAAGGTGATCATTGGCTACCATTTCTCTTTGTTATTTGTTTTGAGGGTGTTTGGTTTCATGAATTGGAATTTACTTCACCCAAATGAAATTTTGACGCTTGATAAAATATGGAATCGATTTTAAATATTCAATTTCAAATATCATAAAATACATTACTATCAATTCCATTCAAAAACAAAAGAATTTCAATTCCAATTCCATGTCACCAGACATTTGCCTCCTGCTTTCTCCACGCAACCATATTTTGGCTCATTTTAACTCGTGACTGATTTTCGGCCGATCTCGACCATATTTTAAGCCTCAGATACTTGACTACAGGCTTTCTTTGTTGGCCAAATTTTAATTACATATTTTACCTCCTCGCTTGCCCAAAGTTCTATTATTAAGCTTTCACCTCGAGACACTAAGCCGATTCCTCCGGCGAATTCATATTTTCTCGCCCATTTTCGACGGAGACGATATATTTTTCGCCATTTCGACGTGGTAAATTATTATTTCGCCTCTATTTGACCATATTTTTCGTCAAGTCCGATACTGGAAGTCTGCTTCGACCTCGGGACCATATTTTAAAGCCGGGGTCCATATTTCAAATTGCTTGACTCTGGGACTTAGTCTGCTTCGACTCTGAACTACTTTCGGCCTGCTTCGACCTAAGGCCATGTGGTCAAAAAATATGGTCGGGGGTCGAAACGGGCCGAAAAAGTCTTCCTGTGTCGAAACGGATCAAAATGGTCTCGGATCGAAAAGCGGCCGAAAAGCGGGTCCGTATCGAAAAAATACGGTCCAAAGGTCGAAACGGGAGTTTTAAAATACGGTAATAAGGCTTAAACGGCCCGAAATATGGTCTCCGATCGAAAGTGGCCGAATATGGTCACGGGTCGAACGTCCGAAAAATATGGTCCCTGGCCGAACCTCCGAAAAATACGGTCACCTGGCCAAAACTCGAAAATATGGTCACCGCCGAAATCAATAAATATGGTCCCTGGGTCGAAACAAGCCGAAAATATGACTTCGAAGCCGAACTGCCGAACATTTTGCAGATTCTACGAACGCCAAAAATAATTTGTTTGGTCGAAAATAAAATACGATCGCTGGATCGTTCGGGCCGAAAAATATGGTCATGTGTCGAAACTCTGTAAAAATATGGTCTCGGCCTAAAACCCACAAAAAATATGGTCCCGGGTCGAAACGGGCAAAAAATATGGTAACGGATCAAAACGGGCCGAAAATACGACCTTGGCCGAATGGTCAAAAATATGACCGTCGAAACGGGTCAAAATATCGTGGTCAAAAAGCCGCCGAGTCGAACGGCGAAATGCTGTTCGGTCGAACGGGCCGGTATCATGGTCACGTCGAACTCGCAGTAAATACGGTCTCGCGCCGAAACTCGTTTAAAATATTGTCCCGATAAAAATAAAAAATGAATTCTATTTAGAACTAAATCAAACATGCTAATTGCGAATTTATTTGAATTCTATAATAAAGAAAAGCCCCAATCATCATATACAAGTCATAGCCGTGACGGCCATCACCACGCTTAAAGTGGTTCGTTCATCACCAACGCTTTTGCTAAATGCGCCCACATGTCCAACCCTCACGACTCCGCTAATTTGATGGTTTTTGAACACGCCAGAAAGCAAAGACAATTTACATCTCTGTATGTATTTTAGTCATTTCAGATTAATAATTAGGGGTATTTTAGTAATTTCATATTAAAATAGTCATTTACTAGTATATCATCATAGTCATTTACCTAGTATAGCATCATAGTAATTTCAGATCAATTGATACTCTTTCAACTCATTATCCCCAAATTCGATTTTCCAATCAATCTAACTAGCCTACAAATTCGAGACGACGGGAATTCGAGAAAGCAGTTCGTGGTATCAAATAAAGCAGAACGATGTAAAGTATGTGTAATGGTAAAGAGTTTTTTTTTGATTTAGGGTTGAAAAATTGGTCAACCCTAAATCTGAAATGAGTTGGTTTTTTTTTGCTTAATTTGAATTTCATTTAGTGTTTGTCTCCACCGCGTATATATATGATGAATACTTATTAAAGTCCATGCACGCGTTCATTAGTTCCGCCCCATGTTGACATAGCTGGCAAGATACCCGATGTAGATTCATTGAAGCGTTATGTTTCGAGCTTAGAGACATGATGAATTTGCCCCGAGATGCTACATGAATGTAGTTCTCATTCTATGGATATAGAGACTTAATGTGGGATTATGCAAGATTAAGACCTTTGTCATAGAAGTTCCATTTGTTAGCCTTTAAGAATATAGCTTTGAGAGAAAAATTCTTAGAAGTATATATCGACTCTAATCCTTCTACTGAGTTTTGTGCACTGTACACAAATAGGATGCCTTTAAGAGTCATAAGCCTTAAGTTTGATTTTGCTTCTGTAGTTAGGAATGTTGAATGCACAGCTCCAGTTTCAGGGAATCCTAAGTTGTTGTGTTTAAGCAATGAGGTGTATGATGAAATTCCCCCATGGTTTAGGGCAGATGATTACTTAGATGATAACAAATGTGTATGAGGATTTATATTTGGTGTCATAGATAAGAAGATATAAAGCAGACTTGAATTTTTAGGAACATGATATGTTTGATGAAGAATGGATGCCGAAGAAATGAAGTGAATCAAAAAATTGAATACGGAGTAGGATATCGAAATTGATGAAACTGGGTAGAGAAGCAGGGATCGAGGAATGCCGCAAATGCAGGAACGCTGATGTCGGGAGAGATTTAGAACGCTAAAAAAGTGATGGCCGAAATGATGAATTGAGGTTCGCACTCTCGCAATTAAGCCGAGGGTAATGCAAGTAACTCATCATTCACATAATAAGGAAGTTAATCTAGGCAATATACGGGTAAAATGAGTTGAATTCAAATTAAATAAGCAAACTGGATATGTAGAGAGCAAACATAATTCCATAAATGTAGACGTTGAAATTTTGAGTGAGTCTGAGTCAAGTTCTGGCATAAGGAGTATAGCTACAAGCGATTTATGAGGGGGTGAAAGCAAGAAAGTTAAAAATCTTAGGTATACCATTTTAATTAGAAAGACATTCAAACTTAAAGTTCTTCCCCGGTCTTATATTCTCTAACAAAGACCAAATGAAAGCAGGGCAAAGGTCATGGTATTCTATCACAGATCACAAGCCCCTATGGATCATTAAGAAAATGATGTGGATGATATTATGTAAGATAAAATTCCCTTGCTATTTCTCCATTTGGATTGCCAAAGATAAAAGCTAGCAAAGCCGATTGGGTGGTTAAAGAGAGCAAGCAAAGCTACATCATGTCAGTCTCCGACACGATTAGGCTAGCGAATAGCAATTTTCTTGCCAAAGCACTCTGAGTAAGTTTAGGCTTCTACCGTATTACAAATTTGGGTAAACTGCTCAGTGTTTGTTTGATTTAGATATTTCATATCAAAATCAGCCGTTGTCAATCCAAGAAAAAAGGAGAACCTGCCAAGGTAAAAGAAAAGGTAATATGCCTACTAGACACTGCCAAATCTAATATGGTGTCAGACCGGCTTCGTGGTGAAGCGGTCAAGAAGAAAGCGAGAACCCCGCCAAGTAAAGAAAAGGTAATATGTCGCACATACACGCCTACTGTACACCGCCAAATCTAATATGTTGCCGCACCTGCTTTCTCGTGGTGAAAGTGGATCAGAAAGCAAAAGCGGAGAACCTCACAATGTAAAAGAAAAAGGTAATATGTTGCACATATTAATGCCTACTAGACACTGCCAAATCTAATATGTTGCAATCAAGCCAGCGGCGTGATTGGCCGCAGTGTAAAGAAAAGTGAAGGCTCAGCATTGGAAGAAATAAACGTAAGCACTCAAAAAAAGAAGTTGTAAGATGCAAAGCATCACCAAAGAAAGTCACATACCTCAAACGTAACATCAACTGTAGATTTACGATGGATGGCGCGAAATTATCAATCTTGTCTTGTCTCCGTATGCAGGCCGAGCGCCCCAACGCCGAGCAAAGGAGGGCCAAGAGACACCTTGTAAAGCTAAATGCAAAGGGAAAGGAAGAAATAAGAATGTTTAGGCAACAGCTTGCAACGCTTGGTACAATTTTGGTAAATGCATTATGCAATGTAGAATGTAAATGCAATCTTTGCCTGTGATGTCAAGCTGGGTACGCTTACAACAGTTTGCATTATATTAAGACAATGCTTGTTGTTACTTGTTCTAGTTCAAATGTTATCTTATAAGCGCCATAACACAAAAATAGCTTTATTCATTCATAAGATATTTTATTCTTTGCTAAGGTGCTACAACACAAAAAACTTCCATTCATTCATATAAGGCGCTACAATACAAAAAGGTAAATGCAAACTTTCATTCATTCATAAGGTGCTACAACACAAAAAACAACTACCATTCATTTAAGGAGGTAAAGAAACTATCTTTATTTCACACCGAGCTCTGCTGGCATCAAATTTTACTAAAATCATAAACAAAAAAATTCCTTTGAGTAATTTCTTCAAACACTGTAGTCAACTCTCCATTACAATTTCATTCACAACACAAATCGCCTCCAAATAAGATATTTTATCCTTCCCACCTAACCTTTTGTAGACCTCATGCGACGCAAGTAGCAATCAACCCATTCCATCCACCCACGACCAATCTCTTAACACAACCCAAATATCCTACATTATGATCACTGAAAACAAAAAAAATATAAACAATTACAAATAAAAAACGTATTTCTTCATGGATGCTAATTAAAACACGCCCAGATTCTCAAGTGTCTCGAGGTTCAAGTATACATTTCAGCACTACAATTCTTGTGGTAGAAAATGATTCGGGTCATTACTTCCATCTCGCAATTGAAAGCTCTCACCTTGGGTGTAATTAAAAAGCATAGAAATAGTTAGGCTCCTATGCGTTTTTTTTTATATTTGGGAATTTTTTATGAAATTACAAAAAATACCCCTTTGATAAAATTACCCCTCAATTTCATTACTATAAAATTTACTAAAATACCCTTCGCATGTCATGGGCCGTCATTAATGCTCAAACCATCCAAATTAACGGAAGTCGTAGCGTTGGACCATATCAAGCGCATTCAGAAACGCCGCATTTGAATGTTATTAATTTCTCAAACGGTTTTTACGAACTGTATCCCAACCGGCAGAAACATGTATTTACGACGAGGGTTTTTGCCCCTCTATAGTTTGTTAACATCGGAATCGGACCAAAATCTATTACAATTCCAATTCCGCCAAGCATAAACTATCTTGTTGTTATTTCTGCTTCCCTTTTCCATGTCCAAGTTAATAAAACCCTCGCAGGGATGTCCCCTAGTTTTCCCTACCTTTTATTTCTAGATGTTAACTTTTTTTTCACTCAGACTTTCAAAGAAAAATAACTGGACTGTATAAATTTAATTTTGCTATACTCCAAAGTACCTAATTATTTTCTTTCAACATTATTAGGGTTTTGCTCGACTTATCAACGATTCGAAAATTATGATCGACTCAAAGTTAGAATTAATAGAATAATTAGAAGTTCGATTTGGTTCAAAAAATTCGAAGGTTCAAGATTTACCGGGAAGATTCGAATTTTCATGATGTAATAAGGTAAAAACTGAAAATAATTACACATGTATTTTATTCTATCCGAATTCTGTAGAACCTAAAATTGAGGTTCGACTTCGACTCGAACTACATCGAACTGAATCAAAATTTCGTGCTCTTTTATACGCTCGCCTAAAAGTGTCGTTTCGGACGGGGCAGATCCAAAACCACGTCAACGCCCGGAGCAATTTTGCGGGTCCGTCTTCGTATAATTTCGTTCGAGTATCCGAATTCCATTGCATTACCCGGACACGATCTCGGGTCCTCGTTTCTTTGATGGCCAGACATTTAATCTTTCCAAGCCGAGCTCGATACGCCTTCTTTAGTCCAAATGAGTTCCTACAAAACAACAAAAAACCGTCGCCGGGCCGAAATACTAATTTATCAAGTCAAGAAAAGAGCTCAAAGAGCTTTTGGCTTCTAAAAAGAAATTATTTGATATCAAAGCCGAACTTATTTCGATTCAATTCTCAAGCAGCTACATTTTATAGTTTTTGACCATTACTTTGGTCGCATTACTGGCCTCTTTCATTATCAATTAATGATTTCAAGGGGCTTCATTAAGCTATTGAAGAATTACGCCTTAATGGGTCACCTTAATCGGAAATTCGAATCTAAGTCGTTAATCTCCAATGACTATTTCTCTTTACGTAGCTGACAACTCAACCCGCTTAGCTTGGGTCAGATTCTAACCCACTCTCATGGCCTACGCCCATTTATTCAAGCGCTTGCTCTCATCCATTTCTGAGAGCTCCAATCTTTTATTTTAATTTCAAATTCCCGACTAAACTATTTATTTAGCGAGATTTATCACCCATGAATATCTTCGAATTGGGGTATATGTCGAAAATACCCAAAATATGGACTGAAGTACCCATATTTTAATAGCTGTTCAATTCAAAATCGACCAAACATCCATTTCTAAAGGCTCAATTCTAAGTTATAGGACCAGTTCCGTCCAATTTTTTACCTAGTACTAACTGTCCGATCTGGAAAAGACACAAAGTTGCCTCCCCGCTCTGAGGATCAAACCCGACTGATAACAGCTTTTGAAGCACTCATTAAAGTAATACAAGTACTAAACGTATATTATCTCATCCCCTTTTAATTGATGCGCATTTAAAAACGATCATTCCCCTCGACGCCCCTACCGCAACAAACCCTACACATCAGCTGGCGTAATTAATATGAGAAGCTTTAGTAACGATGTATTTATAATTATATAATTCAAAAAACATTTTAAGCATAAATATATAATGATAAATTTTATAATTCTTAGTGCTCTGTAAAAGTAATCTATTGTCTACGCATTTCAACGGCTGTTATCTATAACGAGTCAGCTTTTACGTGGATTCTTCTAGAATACCCCTGACATTACACTACCTTTTGGCAAACAGTTACAACTGGCCTTTACTAATTGGACGATGACACCAAGAAAGATTGTCTCATCAAAACTTACCAAATTGAAATAATTGAGTTTTTATAGAAATAAATAAAAAATATTCTTTCCATAAAAGTTCTAATCTTAATTACTCCTTATTACTCAAATTCAGTCGAGCAAAAATAATACTTCCTCCAAGCAAAGATAATACTTCCTCCCATTCACTTTGTAATTATTATTTAATTTTTTTAAACAAATTTTTAAATAAATTACTTATTAATTATTCTTTATTCTAAAAAAATATAAAATTTATATAATTAGATTGTCTTTAAAAGCATTTCTCTTTCATAAGTATTATTTTTTTTAATTTTTAATAATATACTTAAATAATAATTGAAATCAAAGATTTATCTCGATATACGGTAAAATCAATTAAATATCGAATTAATTTCTCTTCCTAAACTCCAACATACCCCTAATTAAAGTACTACCCCAACACTACAACGGAAATTTCTTTCGTTCCGGAGTCAATTTTTGCGGAACAGTTTCGAAAATTAAATTAGAGTAATAAAAATGTGATTTTATTTAAAATTGAAAGCAAATATAATTATATATGATATATACACTTAAACTAATCAAAAAAAATATATTTATATAAATGGTTGTCGGGATCAATTTTTGGCTGAAACCAGATTTTTGAAGAACTTATTAAGAAAAAGAAGACGGGCTTTTAATTTTGAGAAATTTCAATGCAAGATTAATCAGAAAAATAAAGTCAGCGATGTTCACTTTAATCTTTCAATCACTAATCAATATAAAACAAACGTCCATTTAGCGCCTACCAAATTGCAACCGCTTTGACATGGTGCAAAAACTCCGAGACGAAGAAATTCTCAATTACAACCCCAACACTATATGTCTCAAAAAGAAATCCAATTTGGACAATTTCAATTTAACCCCACCGTTATACTCATTCCGGCCTCAATTTCTAAGCGATTATTTAAGAAAAATTTCTATTTTCATTATGTCGATCGCTTTCATCTTTGATAATTCAATTTTTTTACATCAAGCTTGTGATTGTCTCATAATATTTTTTTTCCACGGCACATCATTTCTTTCTCTCTCCTCAAAAATTATAAATAAATAATTTTCTTTAATAAATTTTTTTTCTTTCTAAACGATCAAATAAATTGATATGGAAATAATATTAATTTTGTAACAACCGCCTTATACTCTTCTATATAATACTCTACGTAATAATTACTCCACCCTATATTATTCACTCTTCCTTTACTTCATAAATTTTCATTACATAGTTTCTGTGATTTTTGAGGAATTATTACAATATGGGTTCTGAGAGCAACAACATGAACGATGGAACAACAAGCTTCCAACCATCTGAGCCATCTTTGTGTGCTAATGGGTGCGGTTTTTTTGGTTCATCATCTACTATGAACTTATGCTCAAAGTGTTTTAATGGTTTGCATATTGAACAAGAACAAGCTGCTTCAGCTAAAGTTGCTGTTGAAAAGGTGTTGAACTACCCAATAAAAAGTCAACGGGAAAGTGATCTTGTTCTTGAAAAATCAAGATTTAAGGGTGTAGAAGTGGAGGAGGAGAAGTTGGTTGTGGAAGTTAGTAGTAATAGGTGTTTTTGTTGTAGGAAGAAGGTGGGGGTGTTGGGGTTCAAGTGCAGATGTGGTAGTACTTTTTGTGGGAGTCATAGGTATGCTGAAAAACATGATTGTACCTTTGACTTTAAGGGTCAAGGGAAGGAGGAGATTGAGAAGGCTAATCCTGTAGTCAAGGGTGATAAGTTGGGAACTAGGATTTGAAGTTTGAAGTTTCAATCAATGTAAAATCAAGATTTGGGCTTGTTTTATTTTCTAGAATTGTTATTTGGGTTTTGTAAATTTGATTCTAATTCGATGTTTCCATTTGTTTCTTGCATAGCTCAATTACCATATTGCCATTAAATTAAGGTTAACAACTTCAAAGCCAAAAGATGGCATAGCTCTTTGGTTATGGTATTCTTACATAGAGACACAATTGGTAGGTGCTCTTAGTCAAATTCTAAATGAATCAAACAACAAAGAACCATACCACTGGGCTATCACATCATCTGGATATCTTCCAGCTTCAACAATCAACATGAATATCTATTCATCGGCTTCAAGGCCGGGTATGTACTCCAAACTTACATCAAATACCACTGGACTATTAGGCGCTACCCTTGGCCTTCCAGGCGCAGATGTAAGACCTTTTGGAAATGCCAACTGATCACACAAAACCAGTGAGAAATAATTCCGTCGTTTTATTGAAACATGGCACAAATACTAACAATCTAGATCATCTACTGACAAGATAACAATGCAAAAACTACTCTATATGCATCTGAAATAACTAAAGGTATTAGACAAAGTAAATGTATTATCTTATTAATAAGAATAAACCTTCTACATACCACAACTGTATGAATAGAAGAGGTACATACGATAGAACTCAACAGTGGAATCAAGAACTTACAGCTCCGGGTATATATAATCGTCGTTTCCCTCCAAGCTTCATAGTCAGGATGCCTTCATCTAGTCCCTTTATCACCTGGATCAACAAATTATATACTATCGATCATAAAGTTCATGCATGTTGTAATGTTGGAGAGTAATAATCTACAACATATTTGGCACTGTTCCTTTATGCTTCCAGTTGTTTAGTTGTTGCAAAACTACCAAAATACCTCTAAAGTTTACATGCAATCAAAGCTAGAACGCCAGTTGATATTTAACAGTAGTTCAATGCAATTTTGAAGATGCACAGATTCAAGTAACTTCATAATACAACATTTTCTCTTAAGATGTTTATTTAATTACCTGATCAGAGCCTACTCGAAAGATATAAGGTAGGCCTTTCTCCAATGAACTGTCATGTCAAACACGAGTATTCTTAAAAATCTTGAGTTTGAAGTAAGAAGATTTATTCAATAATTAAGTGTAGGAGACAATTAATATTACTGAAAAAATAGATTAAAAAAATTAATCATGTATTGATTTTGAGGAATAACATCTTGACTGAGACAAGATGCTGATTTCCTAAAGATCTCTCTACATTAAAAATCTGCTCTACTAGTGGTTGCAAATATAGTTAACGTGTTTTCTAGCACTACTACATTCCACAAGGAGATAGCGGATCCCCCTCTCTCGAACACTTTCTCTATAATTCAATGTGAAACATAAAAACTTTTGTACGCAAATGATATTTGCATTACCTGTCGAATATTTGACCTGATGGAACCATGGCTACATAATTTGCAGCAACCTAAAAGAAGGAATACTATTTTTATAAGAAGAAGTAAAGACACAAACAGAAGAATTGCTGATCAGAACTGCTAAAATTGAAAGACTCAAGTTGTAGGCTGATTTTCAGAATAGTGTAAGTCACTTCAGTGTAAAAAAATTTAAGATCACCTGAAAGCCGACAGGGGGGCTAGGCCCTGAACCGATTTTGATATCCTTGTACTGTAAACCTGACTCAGTAGTTACCATAGGAACCTTCACCAATTAGAAACTTCATTACAATCAAAAGAAAGTGGCATCTTGTCTTTCAAATGAAAATCGAACATGTTAAGATAAATTTAATACATGATGTTCAAGAGAAATTCAATGAATGGACTACGGTTGCATCCTGATTCTTGATGGATAGATTTGTGGAGTATTTTAAATCTGTGATGGAAATTTACTGTTGTCTACAAATATAATGAAGGTGGAGGAAGGGAAATCCATCAACTTATTGCAACGCAATATGTTAGTGTGATTTGCATTAGGTAATTGATGACAATCTTCGAATTTCAAATCCATTTTCAAACCGAAATACATACCTACATTCTTTTGATTATGAAATGTGCACATACAAAATGCAATCTACATTCTAAAGATCACAATTGATATCAAAACAGCAGCAAGATACACTAGAAAATGTTGTAAGAAGGGAATTTAAACCCTCTGCTAAGTCCTGAAACAACCACTTCAATAGGCATGATGATGAGCTCAATACTATGGATTCCAATGAGGTAAGACATGATTATAACATCACCATTCAATACAAAATACAAGAATAAAATTCTAAATCCTTAACAAAATCATATCACTTTCTAGATAACCAATCTCAAGTTTCCAACTAAAAATTTATAATCATGATAAGAAATAAGAACACAAGTTGGAAATACCCCTAATATCAATGAATGTCAAGGCATCATCCGACCCCCCTTATCTCACTTAAATCTAAAACCCTCAGTCGTATCTTATATTCTGCATGTCGATGTTGGATGTGTATTACATAATATGAAAAAGTATAATCAATCACGCATTTACCTCAGCTTGTCGCATAACCGTCAACAACTCTAAGCATCGACTTCGACTAAAGTAAATTGTGTCATGTAAACACAACAACTTGGTAACCTTACCCGCAACACGCACCTACGCCCTGGGGAAGAACTTTGGGTCCAACGACAGAATTACAACAAAGCGACTTACGCCGAACGCTCCCATTATTCTACGCCCTATTCTACGACTTCAATACACATATCCTACACACTACTATCTCTAGTACGTGTCAATTACGTGAATAATCACTACAAGCGTTAACCGTCAGAATAACAACGCTGCTAACAAATACCAGATAATCTAAACGAAGTTTATGTAATTCACTCCGTGACATTCAACCGACAAAAATAAATAAACTCTCAAAGTTCGCTTCTGGGCTTCACAAAAATAAAATACATAAATATCTCTTTGCTTTCGATTATCTTCTTGCGCCTCGCATTAAAAGTGCCTTTATATAGCTGCATACAAAAAGCAAGCTTTTACGATAAAGACTAACAAGCAATAAAACTCATATTAAATACAATAAAAGTAATCGGTCCTTCTTTCTATTCTTTATTTGTATTTGTATATATTCATTGACGAAGAATTAACGATTTTCCATTAACCAAATCATATTCAATGGTATCTTCTTTATAAATGAAAAACAAAATCTTATCTGGGAAAGATACACTCGCGCTGAAAGTTGTTGCTACCAATCGTTGCATAAAGCTATTCTATGATCGCGAAATACTGCAAGTAAACATTTAATTATAATACAAGAACTAAAAATTGAATAAGAGAAGGGATCCATATAATCTCACCATACATTTTCAAGCTCTTTGACACACTCATCATCACAGAGTCTTGGCTTATCCTCAGGGGGCAATCCAGCAGCTTCAGCATCATTAACCAAACCAAAATTTCCTCTCATAACAAGACTTGAAACAAAACCAAATGTTAGCATGATCATTTCTCTCCTTCCAACATTGTCATTTCTCACAAATTTCGAGCTACAACATTGCAAGGTTGCACCTCTACTCGACCCCGGATGAATTTTAGCTTGGTAGTTTCTTGAAAACAAATTCTTGGGTAATACAGAAGAACCTATAAAAAAAAATAGAATAAAAACTTATTAGCAAAGCTCAACTGAAAACTGAGTAGTTCAATACTATAATACATGTCACAAGTTAGTAGTTACATACTCCCTCCATCTAAAAAGATTGTCATGGTTGATTTTCAATGTCGAAATTAACGGACTTTGCATACATGTAACTTTAAGTTAAGCAAAAGTTATTATAGTAAAGTATGTTATAAAATATTGTTTCAATATAGTTTAACCAAATAATATAGAACTTATACAAAAATATTTGTGTTTAAAAATGATCATAATTCAAAATTGGATAATATTTTGGAATGTAATGTGCATATATTGAAGTAAAAGATGAGGATCTAAAGCATTGAAAAATGAAAATACCAAGTGGAAGCATTAGATAAGTTGATGCCATTTTCTGGTTGATGCAGGCCTTTGCAACTCATGGACAATTATGTATGGATAATGATGTGAATTTTCCATTTAGTCCCTTTACTTTCTGTATCTGTACTAAAATGCCCCTTAATATTTAATGTTTTAAAGGGTTGTGTTTTAGTCCAACTAAGTTGGCCTTGGGTAGATAAACAGGCTGAAATGACCCATAATTGAACAGATGGCCCATTTTGTTAAGGCAGAATGTAGAAACCAAGTTGGATTCAGAAAGTACACGAGCCTCATTCTTTTGTGTTTTTAATCAGTTGGTGTTGGTACTAGTAATAGTAAAATACTAAAATATCAATAAAGAATGAACATAATAAGCTTAGATGATATCTTAATTGAAAAACTTAACTTACTATTTGTAATTCAGGTTGTATGAGGTTTTGTCAATGAGAGCAATTTGTTAAGCTATGTTGGTATGTTTTGTTTTTTTAAGCTATGCAATTTAAGTGACTATGTCTTTCCTAATGAGATCTTCTAATTTGACTTGGCATCTCCAAAGTGTTTCTTTGAAGGATGCCATAACATCCATTTGAAATCTTTAAAGATCTAATTGAACTTTCTTTATCTCCCATCCATGGCTTTAGAAAGAAGAAAAATGTACTTTGAACTTGGAAAGGTTTCTTTAAATCCATAGGGCATTATTTCCAAATCTTTTTGAGTATTTTTAACTTGAATGAGATATGAAATTTCCACTTTTAAGTACTATTCTGAAAGCTCTTCACAACCTTTTCGTCTCTTTTCTCAATCAAGAAAGGAACATTTTACTTTGGTTCATTGAACCCGCGTTGAAAATAACACAATTGATCAATAATCAACCCCCCCCACCTAATATTAAAGGTCATCAGTGACATGCATGGAAGTAGATGCTGGACCAGCTCACCTGCAGCCAGAAGAGATGGATCAGACATGTGATTTGGAGATGCCTAACCTCATTAATGAGAGATATTGATAAGTGCAACTGTGAGATGAGATAGATATAGGACCAAAATGGACCACTAATTTGTTGACCGTGTAACTATAAATGACATCTATGAAACGTAAATTTTTTTTTTAGCGGCTCAGAATGCAAAGTTGCCAAAATCTCATATTAAATTGGGCTTCAAAGTAAGCTCTGCTCCCTAAATAATCGGTATAATATCCCGTAATTCATTTCTTTTCAAGTAATCCTGCGCCGTAACTTGGCGCCGCTTAAATATGTATTTATTTTACATATTTTTAAATTATTTTTGTGACATTCTGAATTTTTCAGTTGGTCATACACACCTTACAATTACAAATACTAAGTAATTCATCCTGCCCAAAAGCCATCCTGCCCAAAAGCAAGAATGCCAATCAATATAATAAGTTGGAAGGAGTAGTAAATATGTTGGGGCTTAAAAATATACACATACATATTATACATACTAAGATGCTTGCAATAATAACATGCAAATTGTAACATGTTGCATTTTGGCGCTTAATAATTCAATGAATTATGTCGTCAATCCAGGTTGATTTGATTCTTCTAGCTTTTCGTTTTGAGGGGCAAGAGAGGCCCTCCTGATCAATTGACTATCTATGGCTTCTACACTTTTTCATCAGCTTTTCCTGATTTTAAACATTCAAATGCTTTTGGTGCAATATAAGATTCTATGGCATACATATTATGCTTTTTATATTACTAATAAGCATTTCAGATATACGATATACTTGTAATATTATATTATTTTTTCAAATATTTAATATTTTTTTTAGTTTTAATTCGAAATCATCAGAAAACGCATATTCATTTGAATTTTTTTATTAATATTTTTATTTTCGGGGCGATAAATAATTCATAAATAACTCTTTAAATACGATATAAAAAATTATAATAAATTTATATTCATAGTAGATACAAATATTACTTTAACAATTGACGTCTCGACTAAATATATTACCAAATCGATCATCATATAAGATCATCGAATTATTTGCTTTTTATGTAGGTTAAATCTTGGTTTTGATTTAAAAGTATAATTTAAATTTTTGTATCCCAATATATAATTCATATCTACGAAATTAAATAATAATAATAATAATAATTCTACTCAAAGCATATGATTATTTAACTAATACCCATTATAATAATAACAACAATAGTCCTACGCCCACATACAATAAATAATAATAATGATAATTCTACAAAAATATATGATTATTTAACTAACACCTATATTATAATAATAACAATAATAATAGTTCTACATAAAAACATATTATTTAACTAACACCGATTATTAAAGATTAAAAAACGACATACATGGTAAAAAACCATATCGATGAGTAATAAATTAATAATGTATAATATACGAGGCATATTCCCTTGCTAATCGAATCGCGAGTTATACATATAAAATCGAGCAAAAATAATTATGCTATTCAACGATACATTCAATCATTAAACAATGACAAGATAAACAACAACAAGTTTCTTTTAATTAAAAAGCCTGACACACTTCGTAATTATAAAATATATATATGCCAAATGTATGTTATGTATTATTCTCACACCGCTAAGTGTCAGCCGATTCTCTTCCAATCGATAATTTTACACATACGGCAAAGATAAAAAGCATTTAATTTAATACTTAATAATACTATCTCCGCTTTTTTATTCGACATTTTCGTGATATCGTCAAACTTCATAATTAATTACTAATTACTTATTATTTTAATAAATATAAAAGTTATATCATTAGATTTTTTTGAAGTAATTTCATAATATTAATTTCTTATGCTTGAAATATATAGCTTAAGCACACTGATAATTAAACATACCCCTCGATATATAAAAAACGTTAAACGGTAGTGAAGTAGCTAATTACTATTAACTCCTAAATTTTGGGATTTTTTAAATAAAGATAATTTAAAAAACTGGAGCAATGTAAAGAAATAAACACAATCCTTACATTAAAGCATGCAATTAAGCAATCTTAACGACCCCCCCACCTCCTCTCTTTTATTTTTTCCAACAAAATCCACCTTCGGACAATCCGAATCATCATTATTATTATTATTATTACATTATGAATTGAAGTATATAACATAGTCTTTTTGTTGAAAAAATTTAGAAATGTGAAAATGTCAACAATTACCAGAAATAACTTAGGTGGTGTTGTTAGAGGAGGAGCACTTGATAAATTATCAACTTCTTCAGTCAACAAATCACTCTCAAAGTCAACTTCTTCTAAGATTTCTTCAATTAAGCAGTCTTCAACTCGTAGAGGAAGCACTGGGCCAGTTAATTCACCTAAGTACAATGCTGGAGGTAATTTTTGTGGAACTTAATTATGATTTCTTGACTTTTTTGGTAATTGTGGTTGATTTTTGGAGTTTTTAATTATGAATTTGGATATTTGTGCTAAATTCTTGTCCTTTTTCACTCTGAATTGTGGTATTCTGCTAAATAATTGAATTTTGTAGCTCTGAATTTGGATATTTCTGTGAATTTTTTAGTTCTGAATTTGGATATTTCTTCTTAATTCTGAACATTAGTGTCTTTCAGAAAGAGGGTATGTCAGAAAATGAGAAAAGAGGGTGAGCTTGGATCAATGGATGGTGATAATGAATCAAGATGATGTATTGATGCTAATGAAGTAAATTATATAAAAATTGAATCTTTTTCTATTATTGCATATGTATGCAAATTCTGTGATTTTGTTTTCAATTTTTTTTTTCTGGGGTTCATTATTTCAGAGTTTGGTTTATGAATCTATTTTTGGTTTTCTGGATCACTTTAGGGTGATTGGTTACTGATGCTTAAGACATTTTTTTTGTCTAACAAATCTAGTTTTGACTTTATGGGAAGTTAATTTTCCGGGAATCGATGTGTTTGCTTCGAAATTATGTTTCTAGCTCCTTAAAAATGTTAACTTGCATGTTTCCTTAAGATTGCATATCAGTCTCCCTTGGTGTACTTCAATTAGGAACAAGTTGAACTTTTAGATCACTTGATGGATCATAATTCGTTCATGCAGTTCCAGGGCGTGTTCGCGTTGCAGTTAGGTTACGGCCAAGAAATGGAGAGGAGATGGTAGCTGATGCAGATTTTGCTGATTGTGTTGAACTGCAACCAGAGGTAAGTTACATTGTACATTTGTACTACAGTTTAATCTTAAAAGATTTATTTGAAGTTAAAGCTCAATCATAGCATTGAAAGTCATTTGAAAGACTTGTCTACCTTTTCTAAGTTGAAAAGGTTGAAACTTCAGAAGAACAATTGGGACTCAGATACATACGAGTTTGATGAAGTGCTTACGGAGTTCTCATCTCAGAAGCGTGTTTATGAAGTCGTGGCAAAGCCTGTTGTTGAGGTACATGTCTCAGAGATGCTTACTATACAAATCTTTCTTGTTGTACTTCGATCATGAATGAAATACGAGAATTCTGGAAAGTTTATAATCTCGTTCTTCATATATTGGCCCAATTCCAAATCTAGTATTTTTAGTGCTGGACAATTTGAGAGCATAATCTTGACCATAGTTAAAAACTTCATGAGTTATCTGACTAGTTGGGCTATCTTCTGCAGAGTGTTTTGGATGGTTACAATGGGACAATAATGGCATATGGGCAGACTGGTACTGGAAAAACTTACACTCTCGGAGGCATTGGGGAAGAAGATACAGCTGATCGTGGAATTATGGTTCGTGCAATGGAGGATATACTGACAGAAATATCATTAGAGACTGATTCCATCCATGTCTCTTATTTCCAGGTAGTGTAGTGTACAAACAAAACTATATACTCTTTGGTGTTCATGATATCAATTATGATTTTGACTTATTGAAGACATTTTAGAAATTGAGTCTCGTTTATGGCAACAAATTCTCTGCAGCTTTACATGGAAACTATCCAGGATCTTCTTGACCCATCAAATGATAATATAGCTATTCATGAAGATCCTAAAACTGGAGATGTTTCACTTCCGTTGGCAACCTGCGTGGAAATACATGATCAGAAGAGTTTTATGGATCTTCTTCTATTAGGAGAAGCTCATCGTTTTGCAGCTAACACAAAGTTGAACACAGAATCTTCTCGAAGTCATGCCATTTTGATGGTAATAAAATGCATTAGTTATAAGACGACTTAGCATTTCTCTCATTTTCTCTTTCATCTATAAAATAATTTTATCTTTCAGGTACATGTTAAGAGATCTGTGAAAGGAAAAGATTCTGTCTTCTCTAATGAAAATGGAAGTATTTCTCACAATTCGAGAATATTGAAGGCCCCTATCGTTCGCAGAAGTAAGCTTGTTATTGTAGATCTTGCCGGTTCAGAGCGTATCCATAAGTCAGGTGATACTCCAAAGCTTAAAGAAATTTGTTGTAGTCTCTATTATTTCTTTGCATGTAAGAGTATAATGTAAACAGTTGCCTCACTTGTGAATTTATGTGAGGGGAATAATGTTGACATATCAAGGATTTATGTATTCACGTCATGCTATGATAGTTGATGCTCAATAAACAACTCTTGAAATTGTGAATTGAGTATCAAATGCTGTACATTATGTAGATGACTTAGTTCTTGATGTGATACTCTTATTTCCTTTTCTGTAATCTTCTTCTCCATGATATGCATTCTGGAAGGCTGGGTATAACTTCTATTTGAATTCAGATTTGGATCGCTCTTCTAATTAACTTAAGATTTGGAGGGCACTAATGTTTACAAATTAAAAAGATCTTGGCCTGGAGATTTCTTTTTTAATCGTAACACATTATATCTGGATAGGATTCCTATATGATTAAAGTTGTAGTGGAAGGCACCCAAATTCAGGGATTGTTTCAGTCATGCAGAAACTTCAGTTTCTCTTTTAAAAGTGAGTTTGAGCCAAATCTAAGTTATGACATTAATGTTGGTTAACTATGTTCAAGGGTCTGACAAGTATCAGTAACGATCTAATAAAGTAGAGGGAGAGAACTGGAAGAGAGAAGCCGCTAGGCTTACTGAGAATGCTTTTTATGAGCCTTCAGATCATTTGCCTTTAAGTTTGGTCGAATTCAGACTTGGCTAGATTCGAGTTCCGTGGAGCTTGCTTTGGTTCGGTTACCTCTTTGACCTAGTCAGATCCCTCGTTCAGTCCTTATATGTATTGTTAGATCCCTATTCACGGTTGCGGTAACTGATGTGTAAAAGTGTCTTTCTCTTTCACTTGCACAATCTTATGTTTCCCCTCTGCTGCTTTGTATTTCTGTTGCCCCACTGCCTGTCTCATTGCGTATGTGGCCTTGCCATCAATTTATTCTCATGTGTTTGTGGGGGTGGTGATGTGGGCATCAGTTTATAAATTTATGATGTGTTTTTGATTCTTTGTTTGATCTTAAATTAGTGTTTAAACAATCTATCGTTTTTTCTTGTTTTGTGCAAGGCATATTCAATGGGTGAAGTTCATTCTTTGATGCTACTTCAGATTCCTGTTTTCTATGCTCAATTTTGATTTGTTTTGCATTCAATAGGAAGTGAAGCTCATACACTAGAGGAAGCAAAATCAATCAATCTTTCTTTGAGTGCATTAGGGAAATGTATAAATGCCCTGGCAGAGAACAGTTCTCATGTCCCAGTCCGTGACTCAAAGTTGACAAGACTGCTTCGGGATTCATTTGGAGGTGAGAAGTTCAGAGTATAAGTTCTTGTCAGAAGTTACATTGAAATGAAATCCAAGGAAAATATGGGAGGGACTTTTGATTCCTCTTGCTACTTTTAATATATGGTTTAATAGTGTACCTTTTAGCTAGATGTCCATCATTAGAAAAACCCAATTTTGCTACATAATGCAGTCTAATTTTCAGGCACAGCAAGAACCTCGTTAGTTATTACCATAGGGCCATCTCCACGTCACCGAGGAGAGACAACAAGTACTATAATGTTTGGACAAAGGGTAAGTTCAATATTATGGTTTCTATTCTTCAACAAGTACAATATATGTAAGGGGCATTGGAAAAGTTAGCCTAACCACTTAGTGGGATAAGGATTGGGTTGGACATTGGAAAAGTAGTTTCTTTGTTAATGTTTTGAGCCGGGTTCCAAGTGTTATCTGAAAATTAAAGTTGAGTCTTAGGTATTGTTTATACCCATGGCAGTGCTTTTTAGCCCATAGACACGAGAGCTTACAAAATATTTAGTAACTCATTTCACATGATTAGGTCATTTTCCTTGGATGTTTTATTGAATGCTATATGGAAATACAGGATAATGTGCTAGTTGCAAGTTTTGTCCTTCTCAAATGTATATATTCACAAGATAATTTATGATTATGGGTAATTGACCATTTTCTTTTACAGGCTATGAAAGTGGAGAATATGTTGAAGATTAAAGAAGAATTTGACTACAAAAGTTTGTCAAGGAGGCTTGACATTCAACTAGAGAAACTAACTGCCGAAAATGAAAGGCAACAAAAAACATTTCAGGATGAGATTAGAAGGATAAATTCAGAAGCAAAGAATCGTATTGTCGAGGTTGAAAGAAATTATGCTGATGCATTAGAGGTAAATGCAATATTTGATGAAGTGTACCGTGATAAACAGGCCATGCATGTATTACAAACTATTAAACACCTATCTCAAGTTGGAGACAATTTCTAGCTTTCTCAGAAAAATAGGAAAATCAACATGAAATCAGAGGCGGTATTATTTTTCTGTATATGATCACACCAGGCTTTATGTCTCTTTGAAAACTTAGTCCTTTCTGTAGAAGGAGAGACTCAAGTTTCAGAAAGACTATACTCAATTAGTGAAGAAGCTTGAGGATCAATTTAAAGGAAATCAAGAAAAGAATGGGAATGGAAGAGATAGGGCTGATGAAAAATCTATTGCGGAGGTAGCTAGTTGTTAAGTTACCTTATTGTTTTGATTACCCTCATTTGCAGAATTATTAAATGTTCAATTCATTTCTCCATCTGGATAGTGTGGCACACTTGAGTACAGATGCTCTGTGTGTTAGTAAATCCATTTGTATAAGTATGTATCATAAGATAATTTTTGAATGTTTTATTAATTCTTAACTGATAAGAAGTTGAAATTTGTAATTCTGTTTTGTAGTCTCGAATATTTTCACTGTCCAAGGAGCTTTCAGAAGTCAAAATGTTTCTCCAAAGTGAAACACAATTACGACAAACAGCAGAATATGAACTTGCTGAGGTTAAAGATCAATTGACTCACTGGAAAAAGGCAGAGGTGTAATTAGTTATTAAGCTCCTTTTATCTTTGAACTGTTATATATCATCGTTTTCAATGTTATTTCAGAGAGCTTATTTGATAGAAATGAGTTATAGGGTACTGGAAATTTTGAGATCTTAAAACTTCGTAAAATGTTGGAGGAAGAATCATACCAGAAGGCAAAGCTTGAAGAAGAAATTTCAGCATTACAAAGCCAGCTATTTCAGATGAGTTTTAAAGCTGATGAGGTATGATCTATAAGGAATTTATTTGTTTGCCTAGGTTTCTTATGCTGTAACAATTTAAGATATTTGACCTATTCCTTCCATAAAATTGCATGAGTTGATTAGCCTATATTTCCGTTCGGTAAATTTATGGCATAATCTAGATGTTATAATTTTAATTTGTATTCTTCATCTGCTCGGATATATCATTTAGCTTCCAACTAATTTAAACAAAATTTGTATTGTTCCCTTCCATATGCGGTTGATATTTACTTCCTCTGCTTAAAGATCTTGTTTAGATTGTGAAAAATTTATTCCATCCACATACATTCCATTAGATGAAAAACAATAATGATTATTCTAAAATTTAAATTTGTGTCTGTGAAGACAAGAAGAATGCTTGATAATGACGGTGGTGAAAGACCTCCTGGCCATCTCGGTTCTCTTATTCCTCAAGATCAGGAGGCAAGGGATTCTCACGAAAAAGAGGTCTCAATGGAAAGTATATTCGAGCAAGGTGATAGGAGACATATTCTATGGCAATAGTTGCTTCTTCATATTTTCATTTCTGATTTATTTCTTGTATTTATTATTGTAGTGGGTCTGAACAAAATACTATCCTTGCTCGAAGCTGAAGATGCTGCTGTCCGAATCCATGCTGTCAAAGTTGTCGCGAATTTAGCAGCAGAGGGTAAGGAACCACTTCAAATAACTTCCATCTTTCAAATTTCCCAATATTTTGTTTGCATTTTATGACAAACCCTCATTTTTGTTGTTTCTAGCTTCCATAAGTAATTAGCATGGGTGTTGCTGTAGATGGTATATAACAAAAAATCTTTATAAAATATACTGTACTACTCAAATTATCCATCTGATGTTACTTTAGCTGTCTTCTTTCTACTCTATAGAAAGAAATTTAGTGCCAAGCCACTAGAACACCTCAAGATTCAGACAGCTGATAGCATTATAATATAGGCCAAGTTGTTTTTCCCTGCTCATCCTCTATGTCATCTCTGTACCTTCCAACACCATTAATTGCCTGATATAAGGAAGTGTGTTCTAATTATCGAAAGAACAACTAGTCATACATTCATGGATATGCATATCAAGTACCTCATTTCAACAACTATTGACCTGAGTGCCAATAATGATAAGTCTTCTTATCTGTGTTTCTTGTTACTGGTATCATGACTGTTTTTTGCTGTCCTACTTGAGTTTATTTTTCTTAAGGTGTTGTATATCTGACACCTAAGTTTTTCAGAGGCAAATCAAGAGAAAATTGTCCAAGCTGGTGGTCTTACATCCTTGTTGAGCCTACTTAAGAATTCCAACGATGAGACCATCCACAGAGTTGCAGCTGGTGCAATTGCAAACCTTGCAATGAATGGTAATATTCAATTTACACACCTAGCGGAATAAAAATGTTCAAGAAAATTCAATGTTTCTCTCCTAATTCAGTACGCGCCACAAATAATGATGTTATCATGTAATGAATTTCAGAAGCCAACCAGGAGCTTATCATGTCCCAAGGAGGTATAAGTTTACTATCAAAGACGGCAGCTACAGCTCAGGATTCTCAGACACTTCGCATGGTAGCTGGGGCCATTGCTAACCTTTGTGGCAATGGTATGTTTATTGCATTCCTTGTGAGTATTGTTTCAAGACTCAAAGACAGTTGTTGAAGTCTTCTTTAAGTGTCCTCTGGTTTCAAGGAATACCATTATGAGATTTAGGTGGGATATATGGAGTAAATATTATTGCTCTTGTTTTGTTTTTTCTTCTTTTCTTTTCTTATTTTAAGTGCTTTTGTTGATATCATTACATGGTCACTGTGGGGGATCTTAAATCATTGTAGAGGAAGCGAGACGAGAATTATCGTCCTTTCCCTTTAATCGTGGTTGTTTCCGAATTATCTTTGCATGTAATCCTGGATCTTTAGCCTCTATTGTGTTGTTGACTCTGTGACATGAGATCTTTACATATAGTATGGGCACAATCAAAGCCAGCTACATTCATTATGTATGTTAGTTGTAACCAATCTTAGGAGAATAAATAGTTTCATTTTAGTTCTAACCAAAGGTTTGGTATATTAATTTCAAAGATTAAATTACATGTTCGTTTTCTAGATAAGTTACAGACGAAGCTCCGGAGTGAAGGTGGTCTTAAAGCAATGCTTAGCATGGTTAGGTGCAGGCACCCTGACGTTCTTGCTCAGGCTGCTCGAGGAATTGCAAATTTTGCCAAGTGTGAATCTAGAGCATCTACTCAAGGTAAGCCATGTGGAACACAACTCCCTCCCTCCCTCTTCATTTTTCCAGACACTCAGTGGAGGAACTAAGGGGGGGCATGGGGCAGCAGTCATTCCTTCTAATTTTTTGAAAACTTTAATTTTATTAAGCATTTTTTCAAAAATTATAGTTATTCTTTTAAAATTATGTTGTTCGCTCCCCCTTAATTTTTATATTTTTTTTTCTTACAAGTATGTTATCAAGTAATCCGCCCTCCTTATATAAAAATTGTGGTTCCGCCACTGCAGACACTAATGCTATTATCGAAATAATTCAATGTTTGCAACAGTTTATATCGTGCTAATCGTTAATTTCGCTACTTCTCAGGAACAAAAAAGGGAAGGTCTTTCTTGATTGAAGATAGTTTACTTCCATGGATCGTGCAAAATGCTAATAATGAAGCATCACCAATCAGGCGCCATATAGAGTTGGCTCTTTGTCACTTAGCCCAGCATGGTCAAAATTCATTCCTCATTTCCACACTATACTTTGTTGCTGGAATTACGCGAAGCTCAAAAATCTTAATTTTCTTCATTACAGAGGTGAATGCAAAGGATATGATTAGCGAAGGTGCCCTGTGGGAGCTTGTTCGCATCTCAAGGGATTGCTCTCGAGAAGATATAAGGGCTCTCGCCTATCGGATAATAGCCAATAACTCAATCTTCCAGACCGAGTTAAAGCGCTTAAGAGTAGATTATGAATGAGGATTCAAGTACTTCCACAAACCAAGGGGCAAGTATAGCTAAGGTTTTTGACATAGATAGGCGAAAATTGACAAGGTTCATTGTTCAAGCATCATGCCAATTTGCAAGAATGAATTCCTTAGTGCCCTCATGGAGGGTATACTTTGAAACTACCATTTTGTATATATTACTTGAAGAATTGATATCATTTAATTTAGAGATTTCAGTTTATTGTTCAGATTGTTGTAAATGGAACTGAACGCACAGGATGACTTATTTCAGTGCTCTAATAGTTTATGTTTGCTATAGGGTATAGCTAGTGTATGCATTTATATATTAGGGGAAACTTGAGTTTTTGTTTTATACATTTTCCTTTGTTTTTGGGCTTTGATAATGTATTATCGACTATGGTGTATTTAGATACTGCTCGTTTGGCTAAGCTTTTTATCAATATAATTTAAAACAATGATTCTAAGAAATGGAAATAAAATGTCGTTTTTGTTATGATATCAGTAGTTTATAATTGAAATTTGTTTTTATTTGTTATTACAATCCAAGAATATATGATGAAGAACGGAAAATTAAATGTCTCAAAATTAATTAATAATATATAAGTGCTTTTAAAAATAATCGAAAACATACAAATTAAGTTTAGCCGAATATAACCATTAAGTTGTTTATTTTAGTTCAAGTTAAAAAATTTGAACTAATTTTTCTTTATAGAATTTTGTGTCTTATTTTTTGAAAGATATATCAACATATAATATTTTCTTCAGCTTTACTTTTAACATGATAATTTTGATTAATAATCAAAGTTGTATATGTCAATAAATACTATAAAATTTATTAATTTTAACTATTGTAAAGAGAAAATTGAACAATTTCTTAGGTGTGAACTATGAAGGCATCTATTATGTAGTATTTATAAGTTCTGAATTTTGATGGTTGAATTTTAAATAAAAAAATTATGAAAAAGAAAATTGAACAATCTTTTAGAGATGGAGATGAAGGTAGGATATACTACGTATTTATATTTATTTATAAGTTTTGAATTTTGATATTTGAGTTTAAATAATATGTTTACTAACTTCACATAACCTTGAAAAAAAGAACCATAATGTTAAAGATACCAATGAACTCTTAATTACATTTTCATTTTAAATTACAAATAAGGATTCTTGTGAGAAGTCAAATTTTATTAATTTTTTATGAAGTCAAATTTTATTAAGGCCGGTATGGAGGGAAAATATATATATGAAATAAACACAAATAAAGATTATTGTGAAAACTTCACATTTAGATTTGAAAGAGTTCATAATTATCTACATATGAAAATAGAACAACGAAATCATTTCATAATGCAAGAGAAAATACCAAAAATAAATAAACAGTACTTGCTTAAGATTTCTTATAGTTAAAAGAAATAATAAATTTGTAGCAATGTGAGCGGATGCTTGATGCTCGATGGAAAAAGTAGAATAGTGAGAATATGTGTAACATTTGAAAGAAAGCATTTATTATAGGGAAAAACATATCGGCTTTAGAGTAGGGGCCAATCGGGATGGAAAAGCATTTATTATAGGAAAAACATATATCTAAGCTTTAGGTAGGGACGAATCGGGATGGAAATGAAAGGGGAAGAGGGGTAAATTTGAAAAATAAAAAGCAGGGCCAAATTTGGGAAACAAAGACTACCAAATGTTTTAACGGCTTAAAAATCGTAAATTTATGATGATGCCAAAGACAAACAGCGGCGTACCAGCCAAGAGCCACAAGTAAAAAATTCTAGGATATATATTCCTGAGTAAAAAAATTCTAGGGAAAGCGATACTTGAAGAAATCCATTACAAATTAAACCCTGGAATACATCTTGTAAAAACTTCAAAACATCAATTACCAAGTCATTCACCCGACCAAGTTGCAGAACATGTGGAATAGAATATATAACAGAAGTACTAAGGTATAATATTATAACTAGAAATATCTTATAAGAAAATCTCAATTCAAAGTGGCTCGAAAAACTTAACTCAACTATTTCTCAACTATTTCGGAGTGTGTTTCACTTTAAGCTAGAAAAGAGAAAAAATGAGGAAACCAAATTCTCTGCTAATGTCGAAAAAGCGGAGTTGTTAAAAAACAATGACAATAACGAAATACATTAGGAGAAACATGAAATACTAGTAGATGAATTAAAGCATGATAATGTGGAAATGCGCCGAATAAAAATTAAACTCGGTAACGTAGAGGAAAGAAAAATAATACGGCCAAAAAAGAAGAATTAGGCCAACAAAAGAATAAAGATGAAAACAACGTGAGCATGTATGTAGGATTCTTGATGTTGTGAGGATAGCGATGCGGAGAATATGTCATTTCCAAAAACCAAAAATGAAGATGGAAAAGTTTTGATTATTTGAGTATTACAATTGAATTTTTATATAATGAAGTTTAAAATAAGAGGAAGTTTTATGATTCGCGATTTTATAAATCGGCGATCTTTATAGAGATTTTGTTATCTTTTTATAATTATAACAATAAATTATTGATAAAGTATATAGAAATGCTTAGCATCTAATAGCGTATACCAACATTATTACAAATTAAAAGTACGTCATGCGATGGGCGACCAATATATACTCTGGCCACTTAAAAAATAATGTTGTATCAAATGCAGATGTATGTGAATATATAGTGCTTATATATATATATGTAGTTTATGTACCCCACCACTCATCAATTAACCCCAGCCACACAAACAAAGCACAAACACTATGAATGTATGTATGAAAGCTAATGCAACTGAAATCGAGTGCTAGTGATGAATCTTCTAATACCAAAAGGAGCAAATACATCCTCTCCACCAATTCAAATAAAGGCCATATTTGTCGTTTAACATGTTCAAGATAGCAAGAAAGTATTGAAGAGAAATTATATTTGTGTTTCTTATTGTCTTTTATTTTTCTTCAATACGGAAATATATTTCAAATATGATTTGTGATAATACTGAAGTTAATACTTTGTTCTGCATCATTTTGCTAAGTGACAAGCCATCTTAACTACATATATGGTATCCATCAAAATGAAATTTACGAAGATTATAAGGTATTAAGGTAACATTTGTTTGAGCTGATAAACCTTAAATTTATTCCATTACTATCAGAATCAATTTTGATGTTTGCTTGATACAATAACTATATTAAAAACTATAGTGGTTCATGAAGATATGTAAAGTATTTCAATTACAACGACTAAATTGCAAACTCATCAATAGCTATTAGAAACTAAATTGTACTTCATACTCCGTATTTGATTAATATTTATTGGGACCATATGCATTTTGACCGTTATTATAAGTATTACGAGTACTACTTAGATAAATTATTTCTTAAAGCACGTTGATGATAAAAGCAATGGACATGTAAGAGTTTCTCCAGGTAATGGATAAGCTTTTATGAGAGAGTCACTAAGTTGCATGTGTTGTTGCACGGAAAGCAAGCAAAAATGGACAATTTCGAAAAGATATTGCTTCACTTCAAAGAATCTTAGCTGGATTCTTGCTTCTTACGAGTACTATCGAACTTCGAGCTAACTACCTACATACCATCATCAACCTTGTCAAACCTCATATTCAAGAAGCAGATCAGAGAGAGAGAGATATCGACCTTGTCAACAAAACGTTGAAACCCTGACTAAGGGTCCCTAATCACCCATGCTTGGAGCAATATCGAAAAGATTAATCACCAAGGTTATCAGTTAATCGATACTATGTAAATCAATTCAATTGAGACCAAATCATAAAGTATACGAGTCAATTCATTAATTTCTAGAATATTACAATCTAAAAATCAAATGTCACATCCGTCGAAACTATATTGATTTTCAAGGATTTTTTGTCTCACCCGTCGGTTCATTTACTAATTGAGCTTTGCTCTGGAATCATCAACCTTGTCAAACCTCAAATTCAAGAAAGAGAGAGAGATTGACTACAACAAAAGGTTTGGACTACATCAGACTACATTGATGATGAGTTTATTTCCTTGTCTTGATCCAGCAGTTCTGCCTAATTTCATGAAACAAATAATCACTAACTCACTGTTGAGCATTTTCTTTGCCTCGAAAAAGAACTTTCTTCCATGGACATTGCACGTGGGAACAAGTCCTACTTCAGCTGATGGAACTCACATCATAATAAAGGAACCTTAAAACCCTAAAGTCAAGGAGAGAACAAATAGAAGTTCAAGCATTGTAATTGCCATACCTATTTTTCTTCTCTTGAATAAGAATTGCAGCAATATGCATATATATATACGTATATGCATATATATATATATATATGCATATATATATAGTACTCTTGATCCAGTAGTTGTAGTAATAAGTAGATGTTTATAATTACACATTGATATATGGTCAATGGTTTTAATTAATGAATTCAACTCTCCTTAATTTATAAGGCATGATCCATCACTAGATTGTAGAAAACCAATGGTAGTAGACTTAAAGCATAATAATACTTGCATGATTATTACACCTAAATTTATTTATGTTGCCACTTCTAATGGCAAGAACACATGCAATGATAGACCTTGAACAAAAATGTTAGTAGAACCTTTAGGCTTTAGCAAAATATATATAATAACTATCTTGTGAAACATAGTTATTATGATCCATATTATTGACACATGTACTAATAATATTAATAGTTTGTCATTAATCCTTTGCAATTTAGTTATTGGTATTTTGGTGAAAGATGAAAACGTTACAATGGAGGAGTGAGACTTCCAGAAGTTTCTTAAACTATGCAATAAAGTAAGGTTTCATGGAATTGGGATTGGATGAAGAGAATAGTATAATTTAACATACAAGAACTATAAATGCAATCACACACTATAAAATTGAGAAACAATTTCAATTATTATTCTGCTCTTTATGTGGTAAGATCATTGATTACATTATTGTCATCACAATTACCATAATATTCAGTGATAATAACTTGAAACTACTGAACATTGATGATAAACCATGGAGCTCATACCAAAATACAAAAACATCTCATTCTAGAATGTTCAACAATCGGATTATTACAGCAAGCTTACCATTCATGATCACCAAAAACATAAATGAAACCCTAGTTGGAAACTAACGAAACTCAATTAAGGAAACAATAAAGCTACTAAATGTTCAACAGCTCATCAAATCTTTACTGATGAAGTCTTGGAGAGTTGAAGCTGTAGCGAAACATGCTCAGTCAGAACATCGAATTGCTCTAGTGATAACGTAAACTAATACTTGATCGCCATAAATTCAGGGAGGGAAATCAAGAAAATAAAAAACAAAATCAAACAAGTTGAGCAAGAAATATACTAGGCCATCCCAATTATTATCTCTTGTTAGCTAAGCTAAAATGGAGGTCTCCCAGTAGCCCAATAAGCTTCATTAGGCATCTGAATAGAATTAAGCAAATTAGGTGGCATACCATGAAGCATTGATGGATCACCCCCCATCAATTGTTGACTTTGCTGCCCTCCCATCGGCGGCGATCCAAGCGAACCACCACCTTGAACATTAGGCATCTGTGGAGGTGGATTTTCATCTTCATCAAGTGGAAGCCTCTCATAAGCAGCATTACTAAATGAAGCAGCCATAATCACCACTGGTCCAGAGGCCAAAAGGGTCCCCACCACACTCCCCCCCACCACCTGCCCTTGCCCCCCAGCTAGATATATAGTCAACGCAGTCGCAGCAGGAGGAGCTGGTGGTGGCAAGAAAGATCCAGCTAAAGACAAGATCTCAAACCTACCATGTAAAGTAACAACTGCACCTGGAGAAGCAGGTTGCTTCAAAGTAACATTCATAACATTTCCAGTTCCACTCAAAATACAAACCCCCCTTTGTCTCCTCCTTGCAAAATTTGCCACACTTTCCATAATATCACAGCCATCAGCAACTTCCATAACATGGGTTCTTAGAGCATTAGCACTATCTCTTGTTATTATGATTGGGGGTTTAGGCTTATTTTTCGATCCTGCTGGTCTGCCTCTTGGTCTTCGATTTATCTCACCCCCTTCGCCACCAGTACTTCCACCGCTTCCACCACCACCACCACCGCCACCATCGTTGTTGTTGCCATCGAGCCCCGCCTCGTCGCGGTCTCGCCTTAGGGTACTTGTCCCACTTTGTTGCTCATCTTCAGTGTTTTGGTGGTGAAATTGATGGTGTTGTTGTTGTTGTTGATGTTGGAGATTGAAATCTCTAGTATGAAAAGGGGGAGGCAATGAATCCATTTCTTTATTTGACTTTAATTGTTCACTATTTTTTTTCTTTATTTATGAATATAGAAAGCCTACAGAACTGTAGATAGATTTGTGTAAATCCAAGAAACACAAGTACAAGTTTAATGATGATTCAGAAAAGATAGTTATAGTGGAAAATAGACAAAAAAGAGCAAGTGGTATGGAATGTGAAGGAGAAATTAGGTATTTGATTTTTTCTTTGGTTATTTCTTTGGAGGTATCTTAATGAGTCAAATTAAAATAGTAGTCTTGGCTGAAAAGAGAGAGGAAGTGGAAATTTTGGGTGTCACCCACCAAATGTTTTAGCTAAATCAAACATCTTATTACAAACTTTATGTTGAGGAATAGATGATATAGTGTTAAGGATGTATATAAGGATCTGTTTGGTGGGACTTAACTAAGATGAGAACAAAGAAGGTTGTGTGGGTGGCTGTATTTTAACTTTAATTTCAGGGTATTACTAATGTGAGTTTAGGGTTATTGGGAGTGAGAGGGTGATCTAGATATAACTTATGGATTTGGTTTTGGTTTTGGTTTTGGTTTATGTAATTTTATTACTCTGATAATTCATATACCATAAAATGTTTTTGAAAATAAGAATAATACTTTTTCCATCTTTATTTAAGTGATCATCTAGTAAAACAATTTTTTTTTACGATTTCATTTATCAATACAATTTTTTGTATTGAAGTTTGTTTTGTCTCATAATATTCTTTTTTCTATTGATTAATAATTTTTCATTTTTCTTAAAAATTATACAATCAATAATTATCTTAATAAATTAATTATCTTTAAAACAATTAAATAAATAGAAACAAAAGGAGTATGTAATACTCCCTAGTAATGATGAGATTGAAGAAAACCTTCTAAAAAGTTCGAACCCTTATTTTTTTCTATTTGTGGCTAATGTTTCTTGTCTCAATCAGCTTTAACATAAGTTATATTTTCTTTTTCCTGTTGACACGAAATGTTTTGCTCTCTTCTTACTCTATGCATGCTCGCATCCTGATATGACTGGTTTGTTGCTTATCCATACAACATTCTACATTCAATATAATTAGTACTTTTGCACTCCAAGAATTACTTATTATTATTATTATTATTATTATTATTAATTATGTTGACGTGTATTCAAATATATATATATATATATATATATATATATTATTACAAATAATTTAGAATAAATCTATTACAATGAAATTTCTTGCTCTATTCTCTCTAACGGAGAGAGACTTGTATATAAAGAATATTGTGTGTTTATATATTTTTTATTATTTTTATTCTTACAATGAGGAGATATATATATAGTGAAGAAAATCGCATAATGCAAGTATGCGGTTACGATCGTAAACTTTAGCTTTTATTACCATACAAAACTAATGATGGCATATAATATTATTATTATTATTTCCATTCAGCTGTTTTTAAAAATGCGATGTCTTGTGAATTCTTACCCCCCCAGCGACTTTACATTTGAGCTTCTCTTTTAGATTTTGAAACACTTCGGACTTTAACGGCTTCGTAAAAATATCTGCTAATTGATGCTTGATTCTGCCCGATTGTGCAGTTTCACGATCTTGTTATTTTGTTCGAATGAAATGATATTTAATGTTTATATGCTTACTCCGACTATGTGATACCGGATTCTTTGCAAGTGATATGACTGACTTGTTATCAACATATATAGTAACCGGTTCTTCCTTTGAATAATATAACTTCGCTCGAAAATATGCTTAACCCATGTGCTTGACATGTACATGCATTTCTGCCATATATTACGCCGCATGTTGAGAGAGCAAGCATTTGTTGCTTGATGACCATAATCTTTTGAACCGATATAAAATATGCATTATCCGGGAAGTACTTTTCATGCGTCAAGTCACCGCCATGTCATTTATGCGAGTAGCCAACTAACTTTGAATCTTGAGCGTCATAAAATAAACCATATTCAAGTGTACCTTTGATATATCTCAAAATCTTTTGGTACATGATGAAATGATGCTTTGGAGTTTTCCATGTACACCTTCTTAAGTCCAGCTGCATACATAATACGGACGAGTGAAAGTTCATCTACTCAGAACTTCAGCTAGACTCTTGACGATATCGGTTACCGACTCTTTTTATTGAGTTAGTTAGAACTTCGTCTTACTTCTACTGGTGTGTTTACTGGCTTGCACTCTTTCATTCTAAACTTGTTTAGTATTTCCTCTGCATATTTTGTTTGTGACACAAAGATCCCATTTTTATTTTGTTTGACTTCAACACCAAGAAAGTAAGACATTTGACCAATATCCGTCATTTGGTTATCGATTAGTACTTTCTTAAACTCATTGAACATACCAGGGTTGTTTCCTGTAAAGATCATGTCGTCCACATATAAACAAACTATCATCATATCTCCCCCTGAATTTGTTTTTGTGTAAAGAGTATGCTCGTATGGACTCTTTATAAAACCATTCTTTTGAAAGTATTCATCAACCCTTGTGTTCCAAGCTCACGGAGCTTGCTTCAATCCGTACAGTGCTTTCTTTAATTTATAAACTTTATTTTCTTGATCTTTCTCAATATATCCAGGTGGTTGCTCAATATATACTTCTTCTTTGAGATAACCATTTAAAAATCTTTTGATTTTACATCTATTTGATATATCTTCGGTGGTTACGGAGTTGCGATTGCTATAAGAAGTCAATGGTATCAATTCTTTACAGGCTAGACAAATATCTCGTCATAGTCAATCCCGTATCTGCGCTTATAGCCTTTATGACCCGGCCTTGCCTTGTGCTTTCCACTTTTCCTTAACTTAGTTGGTCTTTATCTTATAGACCCGTTTGACACTATTGCTTTGTGTCCTTTTGAAGGGTATGTGAGTTCCCAGTATCATTCTTCTTGGTGCAACAGATTTCTTCATCCATTACTGTTCCATTTACTTTGCTTCAATAGCTTCCTCGGAAATGTTCTTTGGATCGCGTTCAACCATTAAACAAAATAATGAATAATCAAAATTCCCGGCCGGACTCGTTCATCATAGATTTCATCCCCAATGTCGTATTTTCTCTATCTGCTTTGAATCTTTTGGTATTATTCATATTGTTTCTATTTCCTATAACGTTCTTGGGAATTCGATTGAGGAGTTTGAATGGACTTTGTGGAGAATCGATGTTAGAATCTAGTATGAATTTCATTTGTGATTAAACACCAGTGTACATTCCGAATCATAAAATGACATAAAATTAATCTAAAACACACATAATATACAGCTGAATAGAGAGTACTCACATTGCGGCGGAAGATAATGGCTTACGCCCCTTGAAGTCGAGCTCAGTCGTCCGCACAGGAAATCCTTCTCAATTATTTGTCCAACACCAGTAGGTGTTACCAGAATTACGCGCGGGAGGATTGAATCCACTTGGCAAGTTTGCTAGAACTAAGTGATTGGATGAGAAAAATCAGAGAAGAATTTTCAATTCTTCCTTGGTATTTTTGACCCATTAGAGAGAGGAAGAGAAGGAGGCTAGGTTTTTTCATGAAAATTGTTGAAGCCTGTAAGGCAGCTTATATAGGTGCAATCTAAAGCCCAACCGAATGGCTTCTTGGGCGGAGCTCGTTAAAATTTAATTAAACCGTTAAATAAAATTAAACACTAACAAGTTGTTAATAGTAACTAACAAGTTACTAACAAACTCAACTAACTGCTCGAAGATTAATTCAATTGAATAATTAATTAATTCGGGTTCATCAATTTATATTTTACGTATCAATGTAAAAATTCCCAGTGAATATTCGTTGATTAAAATCAACTCTCAATTTAGAAAATGTAGTTTAATTTTAAATACGTAGAAATATAAATTCAACGTCACTATATATTGTGTGACTTTACAGAGGCTCAGATAATAGTAAGTTGTATAATAATAATAATTAGCCAAATTCTTATTATTATAGCGATTAATGAGTAAGATCTGTGATTCTTTCATACTTAAATTATCATGAGAACGCAGCTGGTAATATGCAATTACTAAAGTAAACACTAAGTTCGATAATCACGTGGAGGCCGTGGAGTAAATGAATTGATACGCGGTGCTCCTTGGCCAGGCGTAATAAAGAATCAATTTCATTGATTTCCAGCTGATTGAATCATCATTTCTATCATCTTCAGTATTGGGGTCAACACCTTCATTATCATCATTAAAAAATAGGCCTGCAATATTTCTTTCTTCATCGCTCCATCTCCGATGTCATTTACGTCAATTAAATTCTTTGTCCTTTGGATTATAGAAGTCGTAGGCTTTGCTTCTTTTTGTCATATCAATGAAGATGCATTTTTCCTTTGTCGTCGGCTTTTTCTCTTACGATCGAGGAATATGTGCAAATCTGATACATCAAAGTGCGAGATGTCCAAGCGATGGTTTGGTTCATTTCAAGTAAGCCGTTGGAATACATATTGACATTTGGTTGGACCGCTTGATTGATAAATAAGCGCACATAAGATGGCTTGTTAAAAGTTCTGGCATGTGCTTTTCTTTTATCATGCTCACTCATTAACTCCAAGAATAGTACAATTCTTTCTTTCTGCATTATGCATTTGTGAAGTATATAGCGTTATCAAGCTGATGAAGAATATCAGAGTCGTCTTGATCTCCATGATTTTCCAATAGGAAAACTTTGTCTATATTGTTTTCCTTTAACACGTACTTCACCTGATTGGTTGGTTCATTTTAAATTTACGACAAACCGTAAACCATCTTTGTTTTTGACAATAATTCAGGCTTGATGAAATCGAGGTGACAAAATCTCGTATGCCGTAACCACGAGGTCATTTTTGTGGCTTTACATTTCTTATACATCGTTTGCATGTCGAGTGTGAACAAAGGTTTCTTTGTCATCTCGCATTGGCAATGGTCTTGAACTTGATTTTGGATTATGAAGTTGTCCGCCGTTAAGTATGTAAGTATCCTTTTCCTTGAGTTGACCCAGTGATGATATTACTTTTCAAAGTAGGTATATAATAGACATCATTTATACATACATCACCATTAACAACAGATCAATTTATTGTGCCTTTTTCCTTTTCTTGGAGTTTTTGGTAGTACTTGAAAGTGACTTCTCCACTTGGCATCATCGTTTATTTCCGTAAATAATTCCTTTTGTTCGCACATATGATTCTGGCTTTGAGTTAAGATACCAAATATTTTATTGCATTCCTCATTTTCCTTTATATGTGAGAATATGACATCTCAATCGTCTTTCTCTTTATCTAATTACGTAAAATGATTTCTTTAACTGCGACTCACGGGGTTTGATGCACATTCGCCATTTGAAATGACCGGTCTTGTTGTAATTATAACATTGAACATCTGAAAGCATCACTTAAGTAACTGAAAAGAATACCTCTTCCTCGACCTTTGGACCTCTACCACGATTAGATGGTGAAAAATTTCATTTATCTGGTCTACATTAAATGGTTGTCTTAAATTGTCCTCGTCCGCCCTCGAGAACCACCGCTAAAGCCACCTCTTCTTTAATGCGTAAGCGTGCACGAATTGCCACCAATAGACATTTGCTTTGCAAAGCCTTCTCTAAATTATCAACGTAAATTATATTGATTCATCGTTCATGGACATAAAAGACCCACAGCTCGTATTGAAATTGTTGACAGAATATTTTGATTCTTCAATGGAGTAACAACATAATCAAACTTTCTTGTCAATGACGAAAAGCTTCTCCGTAGCCTTGGCGTCGTCAACTTGTTCTCCATTTCTTTTCATCATTTGTCCACGGTTGTTAAGCGGTGACATATTCTAAATATTCACCGAGAACTTTTTAGTTTTTTTAAAATTTTTAGATTTGCCTCGAAGTACTTGAGTCGGTACCTTCACTTTCAACTCCTTGGAATGTTCTTTGTAAAATCTTCCTGGCTTTCCTTAGTTGCTTTCACGATATTTTTCCAAAGGTTGATTAAATCGACACCTTGAAAAATTACAAAATAATATCTTCTTGTCCTTTTAGAGAATCTGGCGATGTTCTTTCGGCATTCGAAAGAGCAACTGACATCCCCAATTTTGGGCTCGGTATACCATTTCCAGCTACTCTTGAGAACCGAGTAGAACCTTCGTTTGTATGCTTGATTCCATAATTTGTAGCGTCAATTTTGGAATTTGTGGTTAGTTGTATACCTTCATTTTATTCACCAGATAGGACACTTTGGCTCACAAATAAACTTGTTGAAAATGTGTATTCAAAATATATATATATATATATTACAAATAATTTAGAATAAATCTATTCTGATGAGTTCTTTCTTCTGATACTCGCGGAGGCATGATATCTCTGAGAATGTTATTGTGTTCACATGTATTTTTTTATTATTTATATTACTTTTCTGTCACGGAAGATATATATAATGAAAAATCACTATAATTTTGCGTGCATTTAGATGCATAAACTTTTAGCTTTTATTACCATACAAAGCCAATGATATTATATATTATTATTTCGTTCCACTTATTTTTTCGCATTACAGTAATGGGTTGTGAATTCTAACAAATTAGATATATAAATATCTCTATCTAAATATTTAAATAACAACAATGTGAGTCTCGGGTAATATTATTCAGGTAACAATTATCGACGTTTTTATTGAAGGAGATCGACTATTTTACATTAAATATATCAAAATATACGATATAATTCTTATAACCTTTTTTGCTATCAATTGATTTTAGAATATAATTCTTATCGATTGTTACAGTTTTAACTTAGAGTTTTAAGCTAGTACTCCTAGTTGATCAATTGTTTTAAATTAAACAAAAACTTTCAAATTTTCTCAAAATTTGTATCTTCAATCAAAGATGGATAGTGTCAAATATTGAGTTAGGTGGTGGCTCAGTGGATGGGATGGCCAAAATGGGTCATGACCAAAGATGAACAACTCGCGTGTGATAGAGAAAGCCAAGGACAGGATCAATTTTTACACTCCCAAGAAGTACCACATGGCACATGCACCATAATTATCTCATCTCCTGCGACCCCTGGCCTGCATGTAATTTATATCTCATGTTTTTTGTTAAAATTGAGGGGGCAAAATGGGGTCAATATGATTCTGAACTCACCACGTGTCTGCCCCTCCGGACTCTGCGGGGATGTACTTTGAACTTCACTTTCTTCTTGTCCTCTTCACCATGAGTTACTCAGTCTCCATGTTACTAGCTATTCATAAAAGACTAAGAAGTTATGCTCTACAATATGCACTAGTTATACGGAGTATTAGCTTTTGTGTCTAGTACTGGAGTATAGAGTATTTAAAAAGTGACTTATTCTCCTATCCATTGTACTAGCTCCTATCCATAAAAGACTCAGAAGTACTGTACTAGTTAATTACTCCGTAGTTATGCTCTACAGTAGGTTTACACTAGTTATATTATTAGCTTTTATGGCTAATATTATTTAAAAAGTTAATTCGTCAAAATTATGTATACTACTACAGATTAACAGTACACTACTATATCTTTTGTACTGTCTATGTGTAATTTCAAGTGTCATGTAAGTTCTTTTTTGTATTAGTAGTAATGTATCATTGTAAAAGTATCTTCAGAACAAACAATTCTGTTATCCAAGTGGTACCTAAATTCTAATTCAAAATATTCAGTTATCCATATATGTTTCATTTCACATTCAATTTATTGAAGTATACGAACGATGTATATTACTACATACGTAATTTTAATTAACATCATAGTTCTCATCATTGTATAGCAAGTCATCAAATTAAAATAAACTGTACACAGTTAAACATGTCTTCCAACAATGAATTGATGATGAAGTTTGAATTAAAAAACTAGTCTTTAATCATTGCATCAACTTTTAGATGCTATATGTTGTTGGCGCAAACTATATTCGAAATGCTAACAGAAATTTTGTTGGTTGGTTGCCCCTCCTTTTGGTGCAATGTCGTTATATATGCTAATTGTTTATCTATAGAGCCTCATCAAATGAACTAATGAAGCCGATAAAAGTATTCTTGAGAACATAAATAATACTGTTAAGTATTTTATTATAAAGTTAAGAGATAAATAAAGCGCGAAGAACATCCGAAAGCATGCAATACACGCAATTTTTTGTGGTGAAATATTGAACTAAATAATGATGGAGATGTTATTATTACCAATTTATCTCTTCTATAATATCATTTTCATTAATCGTTTTATTAGGGATTTGTATAATTATGTAAATATATACTATTTCTTATGCATTTAACCCTAAGCTTATTGACATAGTGTTGAATTATTTATGAATTTTGTATGTGAGACAAAAAAAGCAAATAAAGAAATGATAGTAGGTGGGAAGGACAGGGCATGGCATGGGTTGGGATGGTTTGAGTTTGACTGCTATATAATGACTTGAGATTCTCGAGACAGAGTGGTTGTGGGGAGGTTGAGGGAAAAGACGCGTGGGTGGCGCTGACAGAATTAGCTCATTAAGAGGTGAGCATAACCACCACTTTCCCCAGGATTCCTTTACTCTTCTATTGGTCATTTACAACTCTACTTGTTTCTTAAGATTCTTTTTGTTTTTTTATCTTTTTATTTATAAGTCTTAACTCTTAACTTTGTTATGTTAATTGTAGTCTTTAAGAACTTATTCCGAAAATACTAGATGAAGTAAATTTGAAATTTTATTATGATCCTTGAAAATAATGGGAAATTCAGTGTAAAATATGAGGTTCTTACTTAGTCAATGCTCTTATGTGCACAATGAAATGATGAATACATCATCGTATATAGTGATTCATCCACATTTCATTGTATGTTTTTGCTTATGTCGCCTAATCAGTACTAGGTTTACAGTAGCTCTAAGGTTCACAACATGAATAATTTTTTATAGACTGATGGAAGCCAAACATTCACAATTGATCAAATCATATAGTAATCCATGGATTAGATAGATGATCTCATAAGTGATAAATAACAAAAGTGAAAACTATTCTAAATTAGATATATTACTTTCATCCCAACAAGGTTGTCTAGTTGTGAATTTTGTTGGTTGAACTTATTAATTTAAACTTAATTTTTTTTAATTTTAATATTTTGGTACATATTGTATAATAATTGAAAGATAAATGAATAATCTTATAGGGTTGGAGACTTGGAGGGAGTAATCATTAGAACATCCACATCAGATGTCATAAAACATCTTCCTATTTCATATTTAGAATAGGGAGATGAAAAAATAAAAAATACCCTGGCATCGGATTAAACATCACAAAAAATTTCAAATATTTTATTGAATCGCCGTATTTAGGCATTCTGCATTGAATGTGAAGCCTTTTTCGGCCGTTTTGAAGAGCGTCATCGAGAGGCCGGGGTCTCGATGGCGCTAAGGACCCCGAGAGGTGGCCTATAGATGTTCGAGATGCAAGAGTCTGGAGTGACACAGTGGTTTAGCGAATTTGGGCGGTTTGGGCTCTGATTATTGTCTGATTTGAGTCCCCAGGCTGGAGTTATGTATAACAACATAAATATTAGGTTGTTTATAGAGGTTTATTAAATGCATCCTAATCTGGAATAAGAAATAACTTAATCACAAAAGAATATTAGGTCGTTAATATTCTTTTGAAGCATCAAACTTTTGTTTTTGGTAGCCTTGTGGTTGAGATTTTTCGGTATATAAGAAAATACTCAATATAGATTATATAGCTAGTGGTAGAGGCATAACGTCTTTGCGGTTGATAGTGGATTGTGTAGCAATGACATGGCGTCGCTTCGCGTGAAAGAGCGCTATAAATTTTGTGTCTATTTAATTTCCGCACTTAAATTCATATCGTTCTTTATTGATTGTTTGAAGCTACGAGAGGATTTAGAGTGCTTAAATCACTGCTTTCTCACGGGCAATTTTTTCTTCCAAAATTGAGTGATGTGAGTGTTGTAAAGAATAAAATAGAAAATCTGAATTTATGTAAAAGTTAAAAAATTGTATCTAAATTTAATAAAATGATATAATAAGTTGATTTTAGGAAAAATTTATAGAAAATTTAATGGAATGCTATTAACACAGTAAATGTTATTATGAATGGTCCAGAAAGTCATACACTCGCTCGTGACAATTCCTGTTTTGAGCGGAAACATATGTAGCACATTAAACAACATGATACTGTTTGTCGGATCAGCTTCACCCATGGATTTATCTCTCTTCTGTTTGCATTTTTGGTCCCAAATAATTAGGGACTTGGGGAATAATACATAGGGGTGTCAATAAAATATAAAATCGTCGGAGCTGATCGAGATCGAATCGAAATAAACGAAATTTTTTGAAATCGATCGGGGCAGAATCGATTTAGGTTCGGCGTCGAGAAGAGAACGAAACTAATTTAGGATTCGGCCTTTGAAATAACCGGGCAGACGATTTCTAAATTTTGTGTAGATTTTTCAATTTTACTTATTATCCTTTTCAAGATCTTGTAGTATTTGCATGTGTACATTTTAAAAAGGGGAATTTAGATTTAACTTTGTTCATTATTGGTATAATGAAATAAAATATATATAAATCTTTCTAAAACTAATAATATAGGGAATACAAAGATATGTAAAAATAGTGGTATTGTGTATTGAATGTGTATGTAGATTGTATAATTAATCTTAAAAGGAGTTCATTGAAGTTTAAGGACTTAAATCTAGTTTAAGGACTTAATTTTGAATTAAGCGATATACTAAAAATAATACCAGCAGAAATTTAGCAAATAGAACGGAACCGATGGGGAATCGGTAGGAATGGAAGCGGTCGAGGCAAGACGATTTAGGTTCGACGCTTTGAAAGCGATGAAATAAGGTTTGGTTAATTTTTTGGCTAGCCAAAGCCAATAGTTGGAATATACATACCAATTTGCAGATGCATTCATCTCTATCATTTTAAGTTATCGTCAACAACGTCGAGTTGTTTAGAAGAATTGTGCATTACTATTTCATTCGATAATAATTAAGCTTGTTCATTCTTTAATGAATTGATGGTGCATTTGGATTATGAAGTAAGTAGTTAGATTAAGCTCAAATAATAAGGATATAGGGAGTATTAAATTAAGAGTACGATCGAGTTAGTTCATTAAACATGTATTTTGTTATCTACATCCAGACTTTAGTTTTTTCTCAAGAAAAATATTCGTATGCAGTATGTTATCTTAATTCCATATCATTAATATAATGGATGCAATTGAAATAAAAACATGCATGTACTACATTGTTAGTTGAATAATTGAACATGAATTTATACCTTGTGTTAAATACTTATAATAATATGATGATCGAAATGGACGACCTCATTAAATAGCAGCTGCAAAATCACAAATTAGATCCCTGATAGTAATCAAATCATAAATTTTTAACTTGAATGTGCTACTTAAACTAACTCTAAAAGCTCCAAATTAGCAACTAATGGCAAAAAAATTACTTTTATAAGGGACCTTATGTGGTTCGATCTGATCTAGAGTGGACTTTCCATAAACTTTAATCTCAATTGGTCAAGTACATAGTTCGTTGTTTTTTGTTTCATTTTATTGGTCAGCCCATGTATGTTTTTAATAAAAGGACCCATTGCCATATCACGATCTATAGTAATTAATTGGAAAAAACAAAAACCATAGGAGTGATTTAATAAATCCCATGTGATTGGCAGCTGGATCATGGATTATTCCTGCATTATGTTTAATGTCAACATACAAGCTGAGGCCGCTAATTAATGGCGAACCTATAAGATGAAGGTATCACACATGAAGAATCAATAAGTTTGAGATAATTAAATAGTCTAGCGATTGAGTTAGCACCATTTGATTCATGAGGTTAAGGATTCGAATCTCATGTATGGGAAGAGGGGTTAAGAATTTTTGTAATCTTAAATGTATATAAAAAAAAAGAATCAATAAATTTTTGTTTTGTTTTGTTTTTTTTGTATTTCATCCTATATTGGTTGAATAAGACCTTTCAATTGAATGAATAAGGTCCTAGACTTTATCCATACATGTATAACCAATTGATTTTAGTATGAACCTCATAAATTTTTGACATTCCTCCATTTCAAAAAAATATTTGATTTAATTTTCAATGTTTAAAATTAATATACATTGAAATTTTAAGTAACGGATATAACCTAAGTTAGCATGTTTATATAAACTAGAATAAATTACCAACATAGTCCATGAAAGCACGCTCAAATTATAATTTATTCCTCAATAATAACAATGTAACAAATTAGCTCCTAGTATATCACATTTGTTACAATTTAGTCATCAGATTGATGGAGATTTTAAAATCGGATATTAAGGGATGAACTTTTTTGTCACAAAGAAAAATCTAAAACTGGTCAATCTTATCAATAAAGGGAGTATATTTTGTATAAGTTGCGTATGTTACAAGTTACAACAATAGTTGGTTAAGCTGGTTCAATCTGAATCGTTTCATCCCATAGTTTAAATCAAGTAGTTCGAGTCCTCCTTATTCCTTATTTCCTGGTCACCAACCTCATTTCATTAACTTTCCAAAGAATATAGGTAACTATTTTTGGAGAAGATAACTCTAAGCCAAATGAAATGGGTCATAATCTCAAATATGTTAGAGGCTTTTGGCAGCTTGTCATTGAATTATCGTATAATTTTTTTATGTAATTAAGCGAAGCTTGTGTAGCATTTTGAATGACTATATATTGTGCTTAGCATGCAATCTGCTTTTGAACAATCGTTAGCATGCGAACATTCCTATACCTAATTTTCCACTAAAATACATAGTAAAATGATTATATTATCTCTAAAATACATTATGAAATGGCCCATTTTATACGTATACCACAAAAGACAAAGCGTTAAATAGTATGCCTTTCGTTAAAATGATTATTTGTTCACGACACTACACTAGTATAGGAAATAAAGTATAAGAAGGATTACATTTTAAATATTGATATAATTAAAATAAGCGCATCTTTTTGATACTTTTAACATATACTATTGGTCCGTATTGACGGTGGGTTCATTAATTGGTGCGGGCGGGGAGTCGGTCCAGTTACGTGGTGCCAGAAGAAATGTTTCGTATAGTTGATGACATTTCGGAAATTGGTAGTCATTTGGCAATTCTCGTAGATTCATTTTCAAATGCAAAAGGGCAAAGCAATTGATGCTCACCAGTGGGATATGTGAAGTAGCAGTCCAGTTATATCATTAGGGTGGGGGCAGTGGTGGGGTGAGGTAAGGGGTGGGAAAAGGTGTGTTAAAAGAAGAAAGAATATCTTATTTTAATTATGTAAAATATTTCAAGATGTATTTTAGTGTTAGGGTAAAATAATTATTTTAACTGTTTAAATGTGAAAAATTAAGTTTAGGATGTCGTAGACAATAACGATTGTTAATGTGTCAGAAACAGAAGAATAGTAAGAGCGCTTAGAGACGAAAAAAATAAATTGAAAAGGCATATAAAAAAGCCCAAGCGATAGTTTAGAGGTGTGTTAGTAAAAATCAATATGTTATGGTAAACTTGTAAACGGCCTGTCAGGCTGTCAGGGTCTGCCCTGTTTGTTAAGTGGGCTGAATAGGAACACATATGATATGACAAATTGACAATAATGATATGAAGGACCAGAAGGAGAATAATGGGTCCGTTTAAGGTAACATTTCAAGCCGAAGTCCATATTATCAATTTGAAATTTATTTCGAAAAATTATATTTTATCATGATAAAACTTAAAAGAGATTAAAAGAAGTAAGAATCTCAGTTTAACTTTGAAAAGTTTAGAGTTTACTAATCGATTATAACTTATTTTGAACAATTTCTACAAGACTAACAAAAAACATCTACATTTCGTGATTGATATACTTAGCGGATCGATAGGAACAAAAAAAACCCCACCCACCGCCCCTATAATGTGAATGGAGCCGTATGACGCCACAGAGATTCTTTGGAAGGCCTCTGCTTTAAATTTGTCGATATTCTCGAGCGATAAAAACTTATCTCCCATCTCAATCCGATTAATCAAAGGATTATCCTCGTTTAAATTCTTCAACTATCAACACTCATATAAATATACGTAAAAAACTATGAGTTCATATCGTCTTAAACTACAACTCCTTATACTTTTTTACTATCACACAATAATCATATATCCTATTAAATTAATCAACGACTACCACTAAGAGCCAGATAAAGATACCAAGATAATAATGGAATACAAGTGGATTGCAAAATGAACATAATGGAAGAAATTAAAGTAGGTTTATGATGATTGTCTCTTTCTTAAAGGAAAATATATCTATTATTTTGTATAGTAGGACCATTCATCACCTTGTATTATATATTTCCCTTTTCATAGACTTTTTCTTAGGCATGTACGATAACTTCGAAACATTGCAAAACTTCATCAAATTTTGTACAAGTTCTTTAATTTACCGTTTTCACCAAAAACTTTTACGGATACTAGGATAGTATTGCGTTTGGTAAATACCATTAAAATGTGTACATTAGACTTGTTATATTAATAGTTACAAAATGTTAACACTTAATCAAAATCATATATTTTCCATAAATTTGCATGTCTCAAAGTAGATGGATCAGTCAGAGAAAAAGTAAGGAGGACAATATATATCTTTGCTTTATTTTAGAAAACAGTTAAAGGTCCATATCATAAAATCATGATGCATCAGCTCTTGCTCATTCTTGTCTAAACATAGAGGGCAACCCTATTGCCACAAGAATTTAACACCTTATATATATACATAATTGCAAAAAGCTAAGATAAGATTTTTTCAAGGAACCCCAAGGAATAATAGGAAAGCACTATGAAAAAATTATTGAACAAGAATCCGTCTACTTACTCTAGTACTATATTTTTGGTAGATGTTCATGTTCTCTCCATAATGGAAGAGCGCCAAACCTGTGTCCTGGACTACTGGAGCTAGTTATTTTCCTAAAATTTGAATATGCCCAAGATAATAGTAACTAAAAATAGACCAAGCTAAAAGAACACCCTTGGCATCTTTTAATTTAGTGAATTTGTAGTCTGTGATCCTGCGGGTGGTCTCATAACGATGTTGTGATAATACTCGTTTTATACTGGCTGGTGAATATGACTCAAATCGAACATTCTATGAAAACGCGATTAGCAATAATATGTGACTCGAACCAAATAACATTCTACCGTACTCCTAAGTAACATCCTAGGAGAAAATTGATGTTGGTTACTCATCCTGCTTTAACTGTTAAAAATAAGGAAAATGTCTTGGACCAAAAAGTTGATACAGAAAAATCCAAGGAAAAAAAAGATTGGCTAGCTTTTTGCAACTGTTTTTTGTAGAACAAAAATTGTTGTCATCCCCCATTATAAGACCACCACCAATACGTTTGCTTTCATAATTGGCTGTAACAAACCAAGGAATTCACGAAACTCATGCACTCGGTACACTTGACATTCATTCTTTTGTCATGAATTTCATCTGAAGCCTCAAAGACAAACACAACATTTATAGATTATATAGTTCTATTTCTGAGCTTGTCTGCTGTCTTTAGTGTACTGTAATCAAGATTAATTTGCTTTGTTTTCAATAGTACTTTTATAAAATATCATGTCTTCAACATCAACACCTCAAAATCTGACTGAGAAGGCTCCTACTGGGATCTTGCAAATGATCATAAGAGAGCTGAAAATGCAGAGAGGTATAACAATACCATTGATAGCAATGAATTTTACCTGGTTTGCAAAGTTAGCCATCACGACAGCGTTTCTTGGTCGGCTAGGTGAGCTGTCCTTAGCTGGTGGAGCTCTTGGTTTCACCTTCGCCAATGTGACCGGTTTCTCAATCTTGAACGGCCTTTCTGGCGCCATGGAACCAATATGTGGCCAGGCTTTTGGGGCTAAGAACTTCAGGCTCCTACATAAAACACTTGTAATGGCTATTTGTTTGCTTCTAGTCATATCAGTGCCTATTGCTTTCTTGTGGCTGAATGTTGACAAGATTTTGATTGGATTTGGTCAGCAAGAAGATATCTCGATTGTAGCGAAAACATACCTTACTTATCTCTTACCTGATCTGTTGATCACTTCACTGCTATGTCCGCTGAAAGCCTATTTGAGCACACAAAACATAACAATTCCCATCATGCTGAGCTCGGCTTTCGCTGTGGCTTTTCATTTTCCATTAAACATTATACTTTCCAAAGCCAAAGGTCTGGAGGGAGTTTCCATGGCTGTGTGGATATCAGACTTTGTTGTCGTCCTTTTTCTTTCCATCTATGTGGTGATTTCAGAGAAGAGAAAGCCAGCCATTTGGTCGGAAGGAGGATGGTGCGAGCTAGGTCTTGGCGATTGGATGAAACTGCTCAAACTTAGCGGTCCCTGTTGCCTCACCGCATGTCTTGAATGGTGGTGCTATGAAATCTTAGTCTTGCTAACAGGCCGGTTGCCTAACGCGAAGCAAACAGTAGGGGTGCTGGCAATTGTACTCAACTTTGATTACTTGCTCTTCTCTGTAATGCTCTCACTGAGCACCTGTGCTTCCATTCGGATATCCAATGAGCTTGGAGCAAACCATGGAGGCTATGCCTCTCAGGCAGCATATGTATTGCTTGGTGTCAGCATATTTTCCGGCTTTCTTGGGGCGTTGATGATGGTGGCAGTGAGGGGAGTCTGGGGAAGGCTGTTTAGTCATGACAGAGGGATCATAAGAGGTGTGAAGAAGATGATGTCGATCATGGCCTTATTGGAAGTGGTTAATTTTCCCTTAACAGCTTGTGGAGGAATAGTGAGGGGAACAGCAAGACCATGGCTTGGCACTTATGCAAATATTATTGGCTTCTACTTCCTGGCATTGCCCATTGGTATTCTTCTGGCTTTCAAGTTCAATCTCGGTCTTGGTGGACTCCTAACAGGGTTCATTGTAGGAGCTGTTGCTTGCTTTCTTGTGTTGCTCGTTTTCATCTCCAGAATTGGATGGGACAAAGAAGCCGACAAGGCGCAACTACTCACCAACCATCTTGCCCCGGCTGCTGATAGTTAGCTAGCATAAACTATGCATAGGGTGAAAATAACACAAAGGATTACTAACCAATGCACCAAACCTCCTGTTACGCGTAAAATGCAGTCGAACCACTTCAAAATTTCAGAGTGTACTGCTCTGATCCTCTTCAAATCTTCTTCTTGTTTTCACAAAACTGACAAAGGAGGCTTTAAAAGTACCTATTTTATACAGAAGCTCGCATCTTCCCCTTCCATAGGTGGCGATGGGCAAAAATATTCAGAAATTTCATAGACATGCTGAACATGGAGTTCAAGGGAATTACAGGGCTAAATGTAAGAACAAAATCACTCAAATTAGACCACATTATATTGATACAATAGCTAGAGAAATTATCATATTTCTATTGAAGATCATGCAAAATGTAAACCCAGTGTGAACTATGAGAATTACATCAACGAATATTTAATGAAAAAATCACTAATTCTCCACAAAGCCATGTTCAGAAACTGAAGATTCAAGTTCTTTAACTTAAATCACTGTTCAAACCTAGAGCAGCCAATAGCATGTGACCTGGAGATTCTTCTTGGTACCACTACTAAGTGGTGACCAAAACATCTGTCAAGATTACATCAAATTAGGGGGGGGGGGACTCTCAAAATTATCAGTCAACTAATCTATTATCTACCAACTAAAGCAGGAGGTAACGGTGATGCTCACAGTTTGCCAGTGTGATGTTGAGGATCATCCTCCAGATCATACAAATAATTTAAAACATAGCATCCTCGAAGGGGCTTCATGACATGGCTCAAATTGCGTAGTATAGTTGTCAAGGCAAGTGAAGAAGGATCCAACACCAATTATTCAGTTGCTATACATTGCACGCTCATCTTCCTCCAATGTAGTATAGATCATCCTGCAGATTACAAAGGACTTAGACAATAAGAACATTGATAGTGTAGATTCTAGACTGACTTGAATTTATAAGGTCAGTAATCAGGAGATCTTACTAATGGCTTACCAGAACAAGGATATGCACAAAAGCAGAAAAGTATGGCCAAGTTTGAATAGTCTATGTTTTTTCTCCCAATTCAGCAAGTTAAAGATCTCTGTTACATCTACAAGGTGCTGCTTCCGCATGTACCTAAAGTCATTCCACATTCAATTGAGAAGATGATAGCAACCAGTAGCATCATCAGCATAAGATTGATTTATAGTCAGTCAGCTGAAGTTTCTTGGCAACATGTGAACAATTCAATTCCCCATATTTCACCAGAGAATTTGGAGCATGAATTACCTAGAAAATTCAGTCTCAACAACTAGGATTTAAGATGAGCATTTGTAGAAGGTTGTCTATTCTAAGTCGTGAAATGTTCTCAACTTCTCATTCTCCCTCTTTCATCTTCCTCTACTGTCATCTGCCATCGCACATGTTATCTACAGTTCGATACTCGAACCAAAGTTGATCATTAAGTGAAAAACACGAGGCCTCTTTTGCCGATTACTCAATTGAAAACAGAATTGAACAGGCAAATGAAGATTTTGAAGAAGGCATCAAATTGATTCTACCAAACTATCATCATGGACTGAAAAGCCTAATTAAGAGGACTTACTGTCTCACGTTGAAGTACAGATACGGAATACTGAGAAGCGACATAAACCAATGCCCCCTTGCAAGATAGAGGAAGCACAGAGCAGCTTGGATAATATACTCTGGCAACACAGTTCTATTTATCCGTGAAGCAGAATCATACGGATTGATATAATCAAATTCGAGATCCGCCAAGCACATTAACTGGTAAACAACAAAATCAATGCAGTTAAAGCTCCAATCTTTAACCAAATATTCAACAAAATGGTAAAGCTTCAATCTTTATACCATTTTCAAATCAGTACGTATCAAATTATTAGTCAAGGACACAATATATTAGATAAAAAATCAGACTTTCAAACACTATGTTCTTGAGTTTGTGAATTTAGTACAGCTAAATCCTACCTCCATTAAAAAAAATGGCTAAGTTTGAATGTCAATGGTCAAATTAACAAACTTTTTTATCTTAATGGACACACGTAACATTTATTTGAATCAAAATTATCATAATAATAATAAAGTAATTTATTTGAATCGAAATTATCATGATAATAGTAAAGTAGTCTCGAAATACTTTCTTTTGATACATTTTTCACCAAATATCACACAACATGCACAAACATACTTCAAAATTCAACAAACTTTTTGGAGGAACTAATTAACTATACTAGTACATAATGATCCCAAAAACTATGAAATTACATAATAAATTCAACAAAAACTGAATAATTCTTCAGAATAATACAATGATATCTTCAATTGTCCATAAATGGATAATAATTTTTTTCTAAATTCCAATATAAATAATCAAAATTGAGTATTTTTCAGAATCTATATTTAATAAAATAAAAACTATACTTATATAATGGAGGAAATAAAAGTACCTGGTAAACAACAAAAATGAGGAGACCAATTAAAGAGAAGAAGAATGATAGCCATTCAAATATAGTACTCATTTTTATTATGAATTATTTTAGTAGAAATATAAAATTTGATCTAAGTTTTCTGTATGAAGATGATAAAATATGATCAAGCTTCAAGAATGTGTTTGATGTTGAGTAAAATAAAGATATAAACAAGGTGATTTATTTGGATAATCGTGCTTGTATAATTTTTTATCCAATGAAAATATTTGAATTAAGACATTAATGTTATGTTATATTTCGTAATATGGAGTATCATCTGATGATATCTTTGATAAGATGGGTATCTATCTACGTATTAGAGGAGTGAATGTAACTACGCCTTTTCATAATTACAAACAGGAGTAACTACAGGCGTAGGGCCGCAAATTTTGAAAATTATATTTTTATTATTAAAAATTAGAATTTTACCATTTATTTATTCAAAAATTAAGTTGTTTACCTACAATTTTTATGCGTTTTTTAACTTCGTGTATATAATATTAGATATTTCGTCTTAACTTTATAAAAAAAATTATGATAGAGCCTAGTAATAAGAGTACATGACAATTGACAACCATGCTTAGTTGTTTCATTTAATTGATATGAAAAACAAGAACTAACTATCGCCCAACAATAATCAAATATGATTCGATGTAACATTACTCGAAATATAATAATACGTGTTAATTACTTATTTCCTTTTAATATATTTATTCGATATATCTTAAAATCCACTTGTTTTCATTATTTATAATTTTATAATTCTTTATTAACGACCTCCTTTGCCTTAGTCTCCATTAGCTTTTTATCTTAGTTAACAAAAAAATTATGTATTTTTACGCTCCAAAGTAACGGTCAAATCAAAATACAAGAATAAAATTTACATGATTAATGATTAACATACAACATTTAAAATAATAAGAAGTGGAAGAAGGTATCGAAAGGAGGCAGAGTATCCTCTCATGATATTCGAAAATAAATCATTTGTTACATTTTGTATTATATTTTATATTACATCTATAATATTAATGGATTATAATATAGAACGGGAATATTCAAAGCACTAACATCTTCCTTCATATACAACCTGCTAACTCACACCCCATCCCACCATCACCATCAAATATAGTCCGTCATTGCTGATTAATTGAGACACATATCATATCGTGATTAATTAGTTTATACAGGACAGTATTCGAGAATCGCTAGTGAGACGGTTTATCAGTTAAATATAAATATAGGAGCTGCTAACTCACCACTCCCCCTCCCTCCCCACCACCACCAAATGTTGCCGTACACCACCCTAGAAGAGGCTGAAACCACCATAGGCAGAGCCTTAACTACCCCAGAAACCATATGGCTAAAATACTCAGCCACCAAATCAGACTACTTTCTCTACTGTCACAACATATTATTCCTCTTCCTCATATTCTCATGTGTCCCTCTCTACTACATCTTCCTTCAACTCTTCTTCAGACACAAAATTCAATCATTCAAAATTCAACCCAAAGTCAACCTTTCACTATCTGATACTTTTAGGTGCTATAAATCAGTTATGAAGATGTTTATTTTCATTGTGGGGCCTCTTCAACTTGTTTCATATCCTTCTGTTCAAGTATGAATAAACTTATTATATATACTTTTAGGTGCTTTATTATATATATATATACTTTTAGGTTACTATATATGTTGTTTTTTTTTGTTATTTGCAATTTGAATGCATAAAGATTGGATTTTAGGTGGAATTACAAAACCCATCTTTGTATTTTTTTTGTTATATGCAATTAGAATGCATAAAAATTGGATTTTTAGGTGGAATTAAAACCCATCTTTGTCTTTTTCTTGTTTTTTATAATTTGAATGCATGAAGAATGGATTTTTATATGGAATTACAATACCCATCTTTCTCTTTTTTCTTGTTTTTTACAATTTGGATGCATGAAGATTGGATTTTTAGATTAATTGAAATGTGGGTGTGATTATAAAGTGATTTGGCATCACATCTGATCATGTGGTTGTATTATATTCATAATTAGTTCTATAATAAGTTAATTACCACCATTTCAAAAATATATCAAATGCTAGTTCTTTAATGTACTTACTATTAACATTTGATTCAAATCAAAGTTATTTGTGTTGTGTGACTTGTGTCATTGAAAATCAAATTGAAACATGTTTTTGGATTGGAGGAAGTTGTAGAATATGCTACTAAACTTGTGTATTTGTTTGATAATGTAGTTCATTGGGATCAGAACGAGCTTGCCATTACCTTCTTTGTGGGAAATTATAGCTCAATTGACTGTTTATTTCCTTGTGGAGGATTATACAAATTATTGGATACATAGATTCTTGCACTGTAAATGGGGCTATGAGAAAATTCACAAGGTTCATCATGAGTACACGGCACCGATTGCATTTGCAGCGCCGTATGCTCACTGGGCTGAGATTTTGATTCTTGGGATCCCCTCTTTTCTAGGTCCCGCGATGGTCCCCGGACATATGATTACATTCTGGCTATGGATTGGATTGAGACAGATTGAGGCTATTGAGACTCACAGTGGGTATGCTCGCATGCTTCTTCATATAATTGATAATCGATGATTGATTGTTGCTTTTGCTAGTTACTAAGGACGTTATTTGATTTTTTCCACTTATGATATTTTTGTTTGATCCAACTATCCAAGTGTGATTGTCCTTTCTTAAGCTATATTTGACCAAATGATGAATTAAGAGTGATTGTGCAACTATCTTTTTACTATTTGCTTTTAGGTGTTTATTTCATTTGTATAAAGTGGAAGGAATTGGTGGGATCATCAATAGTAAATCACCTTGTTCATTTCTAAGAATAGAAAGATGATCTAAGGATGCCTTTCTTTTATTTGATTAACTTTGTTATTGCTTTTCGTAGTCCAGTTGAATGGCAAAAATGATTTCATATTCTTGATTCCGTTTCTAATTTGATCTTGTACTGATAACCGAAGTATGTTATGCTTATTTTGCACATGTATGATGATAAGCCTTTTTTTTGCAACAGTTAAATCAGATCATACTCTCTTAGTATCAGTCATATTCTTGATTCCGTTTGTAATTTGATCTTGTACCGATAATCGAAGTATATTATGCTTATTTTACACATGTATGATGAGCACTGTCCATGGTTTTTTTTTTTAACTCAGACCAGACTCTCTTAGTATAATATGTTCAACTCAGGTATGACCTTCCTTGGACTTTCACAAAATTCATTCCTTTCTATGGAGGTTCAGATTACCATGATTACCATCATTATGTTGGAGGACAAAGCCAGAGCAATTTTGCTTCAGTGTTCACCTATTGTGATTTCATTTATGGTACTGATAAGGTTAGTGTAAATGCTAATTCCATTGTTTTCTTTTCTGTTAATCAACTACTGTTAGCCTTATTCACTAACCTCTCTGAAATTTCACTTATTCACTAACCTCTCTGAAATTTCACTCTTGGATAGGGTTACCGCTATCAAAAGAAAGTTCTCCAACAGGTACTTATTTATCTTGTATTGACCCGATTGACGCTAGGAATTGTGCACAAATTCAAAACCGAAATTTGAACCGGCCGAAACCTAACTTGTGAAAATAGCAGAATTTTGAACCGAGCTACTCTCGAATAGAGAATAGAACTAATTTGGAGTTAGGCACTTGAAATAATGAGGCCCAGGCAGATTTAAATTTTATGTAGATTTCTGATTTTCGTTTATTATTATCTTTTTAGTCTTGTTATATTTCAAGAAGGTGCGTTCGACTTTGTTGATTATTTGATATTATAATGTGAAAGTAAGGAATATATAAATCTTTAAAAGAAGTAATAACGTAAGAGATTACACAAATATGTAAAAAGAGTAGTATTGTGTATTAAATGTGTATATAAATTGTATAATTAAACTTAAAATGAGTTTATTAAAATTACATGTATTAGATCTAGTGACTAAGGAAACAATTTTGAAACCAGTGATAGTATCGAAATTGACTGGCTTAATCAAACCGAGAACGATCAGACAAACGATTTAACCCGATTCTTTGAAGAGCCTCTGAAATAGGTTTTGATTCAGGTTTTTGCGCCAACTCCATCCCGAGCCAAGAAACCGTCAGGTGCGCTTTAGGAACCGCTTCTCGCCTTTATCTGTGTACTCCATTTTGCATTATGCCATTATCTATGTTTAACCACTAGCAGAGATAGAGGGCCCACCCTTGGCCTCTGGGAATTTTTTTTTATTTTACCAAATTTATACTCAATCAATATCATTTACCCCCATCCCAATGTCCTAGTGGAAGAAACAAAAAACAAAAAACCATATTCAAGCTTAAAAGTAACTACAAGATCTATTATTTTCTCAACATCATTATGTTTGTCTACTAGCATATGTGAAGAAGAGAAGATAGCTATTTGCATTCGCTAACTATCTTCATTCTGATTCAGTTGCGAGAGGGGCTAAAGAGCAATGGCAAACGAAATGGCATTTTACACAGTATATCTGCTGAAGGTCCTAAAGCTGACTAGTTGTTCTCTTCTCAAGGTGATCTCTCACTGAAATCATTAAGATCAAAGTTGACTATGTCTGCTGTTCTTCAATGTTCATTCAGAATGTTGGGTTCTAATCAGTTAGACTGTCATGTGTAGGGTGACCGAGTTTTAGCAACTGAAGTTTGTTGTATTGCTCCTTATTTCTTTGGCTAATATGTCCAAATGATTGACGTAAATGTTCATATCAGTTTGATAGATTGTGTTATGAAATCAGTTTTAGTATGCTGTCCAAGACTCTAAGCTGTATTTCAAATGCCCTCGTACTATTGTGCTTTATGGAAGAACTACATTCGAGTATTGGAATCCTTAACAACAGGATATTCAGTTCTTCAGACAGGAACTTGTTCTGAACACATTTCACAATAGAATTCGTGAAATTGTGAATACAATTATTTCCTGGTTGGTGAATCGAGCTCGCCTTGTGTTTAGCAGGAGGAGACCAGGCCGGTTGGGTAGAGAAAATGGAAGTGTGCATGCATGAAAGATTCTGCACTTCTCCGACATATCAGCCAGGGAAAGTTCGTAGACAATTTTAGCTGGAGGCTTTTCGTCGCCCTTATTCTTCATCTACTCTTCTCCCTTACTTTTCAATGTGTTCCAAACAATGTTGTAAGTACATAACAATGTTTTAGCCTTGTAGGGTACGTGCTGTTCAATTTCATTTTTTAGATTTCTTCCACAGAAAATGAAAAAACTTACAAGAAAAACCAGAATGAGTGTTATCAATTTTAACCAAGATCCCATGTCTTGAGATCACTTTAATTCAGTACATAAAAAATAATCCATACTTAGCTATTTTATGTGAGTGACCATAAAATTGTTATGGGGTAGAAAGGGTAGATATTACGTCTGTCATTTTACATCAGCAAGCCCGTCTAGCTCAGTTGGTAGAGCGCAAGGCTCTTAACCTTGTGGTCGTGGGTTCGAGCCCCACGGTGGGCGATCTTTTTTTTTAATATATATATATATATAGTTTTCTGTTTGCTTTGTGGATTTCCATGGCTATTATTTGTATGGTCTTCTTTTTTTACTTTATGTTTGTGGAGTAATTTTTAGATGTTTTGTTTTTTGCATATCACAGGATTGGATTAGGTCAAGTCCTTGAACTTTTCGATTTAGATTTAAGAGAATTTTCACTTTAATAAGCATTGTATTTTAATGAAGATATCGTTTTCTATGGACAAGGATTTTATAGGTAATTGAACAAAAGTCATAAAACTAAAGCTACTACACATTGTATATGATAATAATTCAAAGTGTTAAAAGAGAATTTGCTATACGTCAAAAGAAAAAAGTAATGTCTAAATTTGGCAAAATGATACCATAATTAGTTAGTCTTTTAGAAATTTTACAGTGCAAACGCTCTTACTCTTATTATTAGGGACAATGAATGTGACCCAAGTTTGTGCCACCAGCATGCACAGACCCAAGAGTGTTGTTAGGGTATTCAAATAAATACTCTATAAAAAGTTCAATTGGTGGTCTTTAACAAATATATATATATATATATATATACGAAGTTTTCTTAAAAGCTTCTTCCTTTAATCAACTGACTAAAATACCCCTTAACGGCGACAAACTGTGGAATTTCATTTGACAAATTAAAATCAATATTAACGCATACGTAAAAAAAGAGATACGCTCCTACTTCAATTACAATTCTTGAACTAATAAGATGATGGTTCACCATAGACACATGTTGTATAACTAACAAGTTTGAATAAACATTATGTGTAACATTGATTTACAAATTAGGTATTTACAATAGCATACTTAGTTTAATAACGTCCTTACTACATATTAGTTGTTTTGGCGAGTTCTACATATTATATACAAGTACAGTATATAATTTTCACACGAAATTGGTTTCATAAGCCAATAATAGCAATCAAAAGGCATCCTAAGATTTGTAATACTCCGTATTATGTTGATATATTGTGGCTCGAGTAAAATTTATATCTCAATGAAAGCTTATTATTCCTAATTTACAAATCTTAAATAGAACTTCACTATTTACATAATTACATGTTTCCTTTTGTCTTGATATACCTTTCGATTGTCTACATCAATTTCACAAGTGTACTTGAATATTATTTCATTACTTTTTTTTGCATTTAGATTTATTTACATTTTTTGTGTTATTTATTGTTTCTATCTTATTTAGAATTGATATTTATTCTTCGATTTCTATAGTTTATAAATGAATATTAATTGATTTAATTATTAATAAAAAATTATATTATTATAACTTTTTAATTATATTATAAAAAATTATAAAAGTATTAATATCATGAAAACTGGAACAACCGCGAAGAGATGTGATGTTGTAGTAATTAATGGGTTCTTCTATTTTTTGTGTAATTGATTTCATTTAAAACCCATAAATTATAAGATAAGAGATCCATCATGTAGTATTTTCTTATGTACGTAGTATACCAAGTATTTTAAACACATATCCATATAAGTGTAGAATCTTTTTAAGGTAAATCCAAATAGACTAATTTTGTAGACATTTGCGAAGAAAAAAGAGTGTGTCGTTAAACTTCCAAGTAAACTACTCTTATTTTGCTTTGAGTTCCGACTAATGTCATGAAATTTCTAACTAAACGACTCCGATTATGCTTATAAGAGTTCCGGTATTATTACTTGTCAATTGATAGGGGAGTATATTTTAATTTTTTTTTCGTTCCAGAGTTTTTTCTTCGGAACTACTTTCACAAACTTATTTTGATGTTATTGTATGCCTATAATTTAATGTTACAGTAAAGATAATAAATATCATTTTATATAGTTATAGTCACAACAATCCTACATGTGAATAGAGATTGGAGTAAAGAGAAAGATGTAACACTAGCAAAAAACTAAAGTCAAATTCAAATAAATTAAACTCAAACCAATATGTGGGCGAGAGAGTGAATGAGATACAATCAAAAGAAAAAAGGAGTAATGACCATTGTTAACCTAATAACGAAGATAAACCTAATTAATCTTAACAAAGATGATTTGATGAATAAGTATTATTTTCATATAAAAAAATAAAAAAATAAAGAATGAGAAGTATTGATTATTCGACTAGCTACGATTGCGATTGACAATCGAATTTTTTAGATAATGAAGTTTAAATTAGCTATATGGATATATTCACTTTTGATAATTTTATAATTTTAAGGAAATGATGTTCTTTAGAACGGTTTCACAACTAGCATTTTTTGTTATTATTTATAATTATACCAAATAAATCACGCCAAGCAATAAAATCGCCACGCGCAACGACGCCTTTTCACTAGCTTTATAAGGTCTTTAGTCTCGAATTTCACCCCAAACACTATTTTTATGCTTTTATTTCCTTCTATTCTCTCCAAAATGAACATCCATATTAAATTATTATATTTTGTATGATAAAATGAATACCCTATATTAAATTATGAGCCCGTCCCTGACCACAAGTATAAATTATGTTCTCTTTTTCTGTAAGTGGTTAGTTTTGCAGGAATTATTGTTGATGAGCCAGAATAATTGAAGCCTATGGTTCCAATTACTTGAAAAGGACAAGCACATATTTCAACCTTAATTTCAACATTTTCCTATTAGTAATATTGTTACTCAGGAACACAATTAAATGTCTCCGTAGCACGAACAAGGTTTCAATTTTATAAATTGTCGTTTTTAATAACTTCGTTATTATTCCAGCTAATAAAGAAACTAACCATCTTAAGGTGAAGATATACAAGCCTATCTTTGTCAAGGGCTTAGAACCTTTGGAGTTTGGACCACCACATGGGTTAATTACTTAGCTAACAGATTAGTAATATAATTTTCACAGTAGGTACTTCGTTTTGTATGCAATTGTTTTTCAAGCCTCATGCAGACTACAAAATTATCATTATTTTGAATTATGACTTCTAGGCATATTAAAGTCTTAATAAAAACATTTCTTAAATTAATTTTAAAGTAATTTAAATTTAACAAAAATGACATGACAAATTTATTTCTTATGTGAAAGCACCAGACAAAGAAGTGCAATTTAGAGGTAACAACATTCACTTAATTTTATTCTAAAAGTTAATAATTACTTAAGTACATACATGTCAAACCAACTTATTCCTTAATCTAAAATGTTTGAAATGACAAGAAGTGATGTGTTTCAAACTTTCACAAAAAGATCTTGTGTTCAACTTTTATTGACAACATATTCTATTTTTTTTAGCACTTATTCTAACTGCTTAGTTAGAAATTTATGCATTTCACTATTTGTAATACCTTTAATTTCAAATTAATAGACTTTTTCACTTTTTCGAGGCAGTAACTTAATCATTAATTATTTCTTATATATTATTTAAAATTTATAATAAAATAATATTATGAAATATTTTAAAAACTAATGTAATAATATTAATTTTATATTTTTTGTTAGTGAATAAAAAATAATTTATGATCAAAGGTTAATGTAATTCCAAACATCAATTAATTCAAACGAGTGAAAGATCGATATCATGACATTCCTGTAGTACTGCAATACTACGAATCGCAGAGCTTCATCAAGTATTTTAATAAAAAATGACTAAAATGATAAAGAAAAAAAAACGGAGAAAATACTTAAAAACATGTTAAAAAAAATTAAATTGTATGGTTTTAATTAATATGAAGTAAATAAATAAAAACATGAAGGATTAACTAGTAACTACAGTAACACAACTTATTGTTATGATTACAATTTTTACATCTCATTAACCACTCTGTCCCCCTCCCCCCTTTCTTTCTCCTCCACTCCACCCCCTCCTCTACCGCCCTCATCAATGGCTGCTCAGACAACAAACGACAACGACCAACAACCTACGGAGAATCCAAACTCCTTAGTACCATTTTCACCAGAAGACCATACTGCAAAAACATCACAAAAAAGGTACGATGGTCTCATCATGGTACGTAACAAAGCAGTCAAAGGTAAAGGAGCTTGGTATTGGCATCATTTGGAACCTATACTCATCACTCATCAAGATTCTTCAATCCCCAAAGCTGTTAAACTTCGTTGTACTCTATGCAACAATGTTTTTTCAGCCTCTAATCCATCAAGAACGGCTTCTGAGCATCTCAAACGTGGCACTTGTTTGAATTTTACTAGAATTGGTGGGGAAGTTAAACATGATGGTTCTGTTGACGTGGCAGTGAGTTTGGGGGGTCAAGAATTGGTGAAGAAGAGGAGTAATGCATCAAGAATTGGTGTATGTGGTGGAGAAATGAGTGGGAATGGTGCTAGTGTTGCATTGTTCAATCAGCATGAAGTTGGTACACGTGGTGGTGTCGTTGATCGCCACGTGGCGTATAGTTCACATGGTGTGTCACTTGCTACTCCTGCCATTGTTGGTGGTTGTGATATGACGGGTTCTAGTGGTGGTGGTGGTGGAGGGGGGAGGCAGAAAGGTGTGTTTGGGCATAATGTGATGTTGTCTGGAGGGAAAGAGGATTTGGGAGCATTAGCAATGTTGGAAGATAGTGTGAAGAAGCTCAAGAGTCCAAAAGCTTCACCTGGACCAGCATTGAGTAAGGCTCATATTGATTCTGCATTACATAATCTAGCTGATTGGGTTTATGAATGTTGTCGGTCGATTTCGATTTCGAGTCTTGAGCATCCTAGGTTCAAGGATTTTCTTAACCAGGTTGGTTTGCCTGGTGTGTCAAGACATGAGTTAGTTGGGTCTAGATTAGATGCTAAGTATGAGGAGGCTAAGGGTGAGAGTGAGGCGAAAATTCGAGATGCTATGTTTTTCCAAATTGTGTCTGGGGGTTGGAAGGTGACGAATTGTGGGTATTTTGGTGAAGAGAATTTGGTTAATATGGTTGTGAATCTTCCTAATGGGACTAGTGTGTTTAGGCGGGCGCTGTTTACTCGAGGGTATGTGCCATCTAAGTATGCTGAGGAGGTATTGTGGGACACTTTGACTGACGTTAGCCGCGAGTCAGTGCAACAATGTGTTGGAGTAGTTGCTGACAAGTTTAAGGCCAAGGCATTGAGGAATTTGGAAAATCAACATCATTGGATGGTTAATCTGTCTTGCCAGTATCAAGCATTTAATGGTTTGGTTAAAGATTTCTGCAAAGATCTTCCTTTATTCAAGAATGTGACTGATAATTGCTTCAGACTTGTGAATTTCATTAATAACAAGTCTGCACTAAGGCATAATTTTCTCAAGTATCAGTTGCAGGAGTATGGTCATGCTGGTCTGCTGAGAGCACCTTCCCAAGATTACTGGAGATCAGACAATGGTGCAATATATATTGCAGTGGAGGACATATTGAGCTCAGCAAGGGCGCTTCAGTTGCTATTGCTCGATGAATCATATAAGACGTTGTCCATGGAGGAACCACTTGCTAGAGAAATAGAGGAGATGATGAGGAATCCACATTTTTGGAGTGAACTGGAGGCTCTTCATTCTCTTGTGAAATTAGTGAAGGAAATGACTCAGGAGATTGAGACGGATAAGCCACGAGTTGGGCAATGCCTCCCTCTTTGGCAGGAACTTCGGGTTAAAGTGAGGGAATGGTGTTCAAAGTACAATATTGCCGAGGGTACTGTGGAAAAGGTAATAGAAAGGAGGTTCAGCAAGAACTATCATCCTGCTTGGGCTGCTGCATTTATTCTTGATCCGCTTTATTTAATTCGAGAGTCTAGTGGAAAGTACATACCGCCCTTCAAGTTTTTGACGCAGGAGCAGGAGAAGGATGTCGACAAGCTTATAACAAGACTCGTTGCAAGGGAGGAGGCTCCTATAGTGTTGATGGAACTAATGAAATGGAGAACCGAAGGACTTGATCCAGTCTATGCCCAAGCGGTACAGTTGAAGCAGAGAGATCCTACCACAGGAAAAATGAAGATTGTGAATCCTCAAAGTAGCCGTCTTGTTTGGGAAACTTATCTCACCGAGTTCAAGTCATTACGGAAGATTGCAGTTAGGCTAATATTCCTCCAAGCCACTTCATGTGGATTCAAATGTAATTGGTCAATGTTGAAATGGATGACTGCTCAATCCCATTCAAAGGCAGACATCGATAGAGCTCAGAAGCTAATATTTATTGCTGCTCACTCACAGCTCGCAGCACGAGATTTTTGTTATGACGAACAAAAGGATGTAGAGCTCCTTGCATTTACAAATGGTGAGAATGATATGTTAAAAGAGGTTTTTGCTGATACATCCTCTGTGTAAAGTTCCATATTGTCCTGTCAAATTTTAATCTTCATGGCATTCAAATCTTAGGTCCTCTACTATGTTGGAGGACAATAACCTTTCTTCTTTTCATTGTTAACTGTTAAGGTTTTCCTTGTATTACCACTAAAAGATTTTGTGCATGTGAATGTAAGTTAAGAAAATTATAAAAGTAATCCTATTCATTATGGAGTGATAATTATGTTTCAATGAATTGTTTATTTCTAAAGGAAAACCAACACTGAGAAGTTGCAGGGGGAATGGACTGATGTAGCAAATATGATATTTATACTTTGATTGGCTTAATAATATGTCAGGGGTGGTTTAATAAAAGTGCTATTATCATTTAAATGAAATCTACTTTTGTATTCTTGAGCTTTGACCTGTTACCAGTATTAACAAAGTCTGCATCCATATTCTTTGTTGTTTATTTCTGAATAGATAGGTCATTCTGCATCCCTTAGTAAAGTTTCCAACTTATAATAAGTTGTGTTGCGCCGCTTTTATGTAAGATATCAACTTATGCTTCTAAGTTCTCTAGGTTAAACTTTTAGTGAGCTGCTAGTCAAGCATATCAGAACTAGATGAACTTTGATTTTACAAATTCATTCAGTGCCAAGATAGCAATGTCATAATGCCTTTATAAGAAATCTGTTCTTATTTCATTCTGTTTTATTCTTATCTGTTACTTTCTTTACAAATCTAGCAACATAATTGCTATGTTAATTCATTTTCATGATGGCAGAAACATTTGACGGGGACAATGCAAACTGGCAAGACCACACCAATATGCTTGGCGAGTGGTCGAAATCTCAAAGTATTAACCGTTGAATGTTTTTCTTACAAATCCTAGTAAATGCATTATTTCAAATTTTGAGCTTTCTTTGTAAAGTGTTGACGGCGAACAAGGTTTAGACACCTGGTTCGATAAGACTATATCAATCTTTCTAGCTGGAAGAGCACTTAAAACTGTCATCTCTATTATATCGTCTTTCTTTGATTATGTTGCCCCACCAAAAAAGGAATGGAAGTCCATTTCCAAATTTTGTTGTTATAGAGAGAGGAGAGGACCTTAAGTTAAATCAACTGTGGGTAAGTTCTTTTTGAAGCATATAATAAAAGCTTGTGGCGTTTGTACAGGGTCATTGGAGAATGTTGCTCATCATTGTGAAAAAGGTTTGTGAGAGGACCCCAAGCAGGGGAATATTGCCTACATGAAGCAACAATAAAAGATGCTTGATGGTGATTATGCAACCATTACTAATTATTTTGGTGGTTCAAACAAATTCATCGTTACCTCGGTAATTGCCATAGTTATTCCAAAGTTTATCTTGCATGATGTTCGTTCTACTAACGTGTTCGTCTTGTATTTAAGTATTAGCTTAGTTAGACCTTTTTCCCTATTTTTATTTTTACTTTTTTCTGATAATATTTTTATTTAACCTTGAACATGTGTGTTCTCCTTAGTAACTAGAGTAATAAGTAATTCATTTATGTAAATATCAATACAATCAGAAGCCCTTTCTCTAACATTTGACATGAAGGTGATTATATATGGAACCATTTAAGCCTGCTCTGGAGGTTGTCGACACGCCAGAGGTCCTTTCTCTTGTAGATAATATTTAAAAGTTGCATTTTTTCCCGGAGTTTTCAAAGTTATTCATTGTGGCATTGCAATTGTAGTATCACTTGAGGTGGTGCTGGTCATCATATCACTGCATTCATGCAACACTTTCTACCAGAAATGGAAAAGATTTAGTGCTCCTGTAATTTATTAGTGTTTTGTTCTTTTTACAGCAGTAGATGGATATCATTTATTTTTATTTAGGCTTTTCATTGTTTCACACAAGTAGAAAAGTAGTATGTATGGTGGAGTATGCTAAAGTGGAATACTATATATGCTGCTAGCTCACCTAACTACTATGTACTATTTTGTAATGTTCTTGGATACCACTTTTGAGTGAAAGTAATGGGTTTGGTACCAAGTTTGAGGGAAAGGGAAAATGTACACAGGAATTCTACCTTAAAATTGTTTGGTATAATGAAAAAAAAAAGAGTTAATAGTTTAAGACAACGTTTGTTTGTGGCAATAGAGACTCATTCTGTTTAAGCCTCCAAACTACGGAGTATTACATTTTTCCTATAACTTTTTTATTATACAATTATGCATATACTAGTGATGTCTTGAGGGGGATGGGGAAGGACAATTTCTTGTTCCATTGCATCCTTGAGGGGATGGGGAAGGACAATTTCTTGTTCCATTGATGTGTTATTGTATATTTTTCCTAGCTTAATTAGATCTTTATTCTTGTTTTTGAAAGTTGAAACCAAGAAAAGGCTTGCTTAATGGCTTTATGTTCTCTACAACTATTTAAAACTAGTGATACTGTATCTATGTTGCTCTTTAGATGAAAAAATCTAGTGACTAGGAGGAAAGAAGAGAGAAGGTGATGATTTAATGAGTATGAGAATTGAAAACTCTTTTTGAAGAATCTTTCCCTCTGCCATAATGGTCTCAGTTATCATTTATCAACTTTCTTTTAATTTTGTGATATACCTTTTTAATCATGATCCTCACTCTAGTATACTTCTCTGCACCAAAAATCACTCATTAATGAACCTAAGTAACAATAACATGATTCTCTAAATCCTATGATGCTCTACTTTTTTTTGGTGTTAAAAACATTGTGTGCATAAATAAGTATCATACATGGTTCTACTATACCAAACAATAGGAGCATGGAGAAGTATGATGTGCCTTCTTTATATGCCTCTCATTATCCTTACCAAATACTCCATATTATATATAATCGAGAAGCAAATGGGAAATAATAAGAAGACATAGACCACGTCAATTCTAATTGCATGGAGTACATCACTTGCCCCAGTTGTCCGGCTGCTGAAATCTAGCTTTTGAGTTTTTGGTGTATTTTCATGATTTCATCACAAAAGAAATTAAAATGCTTAAAAATATAGAAAATGTGGCCCAACAAGAATTTGATTCGGTTGGATCTTCAATTTGTTGACAAAATATTACGGATTAGTGAACTAAAATCCGTAGATATTCATGCACTTGCGAAAAGTACAATTATTGAATAATATTAGAACATTTTATAGAAGTTATACAAACGTATGCATTACTAGATTATTGAGTATTGTCGGCAAACTGATTTTGTAGAATGTATTTTCTTGAAACGTCAACGAACCTAATATGCCTTTCAAAAAATATTTTTTCTTCGGTAATAATTTATTGACTCTAATTCTTGATAATTACTCTTATATTTTATGTCTTGGTTTTGGTTATATGGATGCATTTTTATATGTAAGAGAAAACAAGTCAATTAGGAATATCTTATACAGTAGTTGAAGGCATGAGTGAGTGTTGATTTTGGTACAATTTTGCCGCGGATAGTGTGCTAATTTGTGAAAGGAGATGACTTAAACATAATTTTCATCATATGCCATCAAGTGTTTTACCATGTCTAAAGGCTTTATTCGTTTAAATTTGAGATATCTAGAAAGGAAAGTTAGATGAGTAGTTAGAAGGGTGGCTGGTTTTTCGCCTTCATCATTACTTCATATTCTTTACTATTAATTGCCCAATTTTATGCCACAAGTTTGAGTAATTATGAATCATGTTGAACATGATGAACGATTTTTCTAATATGTACTCATATGGTACATGTTAAGATGTTAATAAAAAATATTTAATAAAAGATTTCTTACGAAATTTGATATGAAAAATTTGTTAAGCATCTTTTATTAATTCTTTTAGGTGTTGTATTTTATTTTTAATTTTATTTATTAACATATACTGAAATACAAAATTTCAGAAAAAGAGAACAGTTAGCAGTGAAATACAAGTCTAAAAAAAACAATCTTGTTCGTTTGTTCAACATTGAATTCCTAGAAGCATGTTCATTTATTCAATGTAAGGATAATGAACATTTAAAGGAAGTAACTTATACGGAGTATCATTTAAGTAGACTTCTTCAATTGAAGAACATAAATTTTCAGGGGCACAAAGGAGTAATAAAGAGGATTTGGTGTGAAAAAAACTACTCCGTATTATGCTCAAACATAGCTTCCGAACACAAGGGATCAAAAATCATTGCAACCATGTCAATTTACCCGGGTTGATATAATTAGCTATAATTATGGCCTTCTTCTTTCCCTTTTTACAATCACTCAAAGAATGGTAGGTTCTTGATTAGTACACATGTGTAGGTTTAATTTATTACGAAATAAATCATTGCAATCAAAATAGAAATCCTTTTTTTGGTTTCCATTTTACCAAATTAACTAGAAAAATTGGAAGGGGGTACATTTGTGAGATGTGTTTTGAATTTTTTCTTAAGTTTTGTACAAATTAAATGGATCTTAAATTAAGGGATAGAGGGAGTATTAGTTTACTGTGATAACATGATTTGACAATCTCCAATCTCCAATCTCCTTTTTTGATAACAATTTTAACCAATTTTATAAATTACTTCCAAAATTTCGAAAGGTCATCTCATCTTAAATTTGATCGTTGATTTTTGTATAACATTTTAACTTATTTAACGACTAACATAATAATATTGATTCAAGTAAAACTTACCTACATAAAACTTATAAGCATTTCCCAATATTAATTATGCTGGCATCGCTAGCTATATTCTAACTGGCAGGCTATTCCAATGTATTCTACAGTTGTTGCTTACAACTATCGAAAGGTAGTGTATTAGGTCCACTAACTAATTGAGTTAGGTGGCTTAATTGTACTGGCGTTTTTCATGTCACAAGATTCCAACATAATTACCACTGAAAAACAAAAGATTACGATAAGAAATTTTGTAGTATTGTTAATAAAATTATAAAATTATTATTTATAAAGTACGTAATAATTCAACGAGACATATGATGGCAAGAAAATTCCAATAAATATCATGTAATATTATTACAAGGCTGAATAAGTTGAGAAATGTATTGGATTGGACTAATCTAGTGTTGATAGGAATTATAGGATTAGGAACTAGGAAGGGAGATACCGGTTGGGCCAGACCTATGTGTATCATAACCCATCCCAACTCTCAAGCAATTTCCTTTTATTAGTTTTGATTTTTACACTCCATCAAATAATAATCATGCTCTAATTTTTAGTGTTAAATTACATTTTCATAGAGCAAAATGAGAGGTATAATGAGAAATTGAAGTGTGGTTATCAATATATGGAGGTAAAAATCAAAACCCTTTATAAAGACGAGATGTCGGAGCCCAATTTCTTGTATCGTAACGTGCGAGGTTGGCGTAATGCTTCTTTGAAAAATTTGGTCCATAATTGGATATACGAAAGTGAGGGTATGTATTTTTGAAATGGGTGGTGCTGGAAAGGCTGGTCCCACATAGTGGATGCATGAAAGTGAGGAATTATGTATCATATATACTCCTTGAATCAGACCTAAGGCGCATTAGACTAGAAGTTCGAATTCGAGATTGCCCAGGCTGATAGGTCACGGGTACAATAGAACTATTTCAATGAATAAAATTTAACATTTATTATCATCCAAATAATCAAGTTAATATTTTACTTAGAATCAAAATACTATCCTAGTTCTAATATTTTATTAGTTGAAAGGAAATATAGTGACTCTTTAGTTTGGAGAGGCCTTCATCCAGGGTAAAAGAACTTAAGAACGATCTCTTTTGGAAAATTAAGTTTGGTAGATTAATTAACATTTCGATTTGTTGCTCGATTATATTTCAGGATTAAATGTAAAATCGAACCTTAAGTTTAATGTTCGATTAAATTAATCGAATGGTTCAAAATAGTTCGTTCGATGGCCCAAACTCTTTTGATCCTTAACCTTTAATTTGTACATCGGACTCGAATCGAACTTCTTCATTTAAAGCTCGAGGATTTCGAACCAAATCAAATATAAGGTTTGAATGATAATGAGCCGAACTCGAACCCAGAATGCAGTAATGTTCGATTCGTCTATTGTCTACTTTGTTTCTCCTTTACATCAAATTCTAATCAAAGACAAAACCAAAAAATATGAAAAACTTGACAATGCAAAAATGATAAAGATTTACATTTTGTAGTTATAGAGGTGAAAAGAAATTTATAATTCAAACTTAGTTAGTGATGAATCATTCCTTCAACATATGAGGATATGTATCCGGAAATCACTGGACTTTAGCCGCCGTGTAATTATAGCCAAATGACAAATTTACATCGATTGTAGGAATGCTCATGTCACCACCGACAGCTTTGGGATAGTCCCTCAATTTCTTAATATACTCCTATTACTATCAATTTAAGGCTATTAATATATTCTTGAAATCTTCATTACGGAGTATTTGGATATCCCATAAATAGCCAAATGTGTTTACTTGATATCATATTAGTATACATAATTGGTGTATATTAGGGAAATTTCATCTGCATGCAGGGATCAATTATTTATTTTTATACATAGTTTCCAGTTTTTATTGATTCCCCAACTTTGCTATAGCCATGAATGGCTTCTCATATACAACAGCCTCGTACTGGTTAGTATCGACACCATCTCTAGCAACAATGTAGAGCCTATAATTCATTCCATCAACGTCTTTTTCTTCGCCCCGGCTCTCTTGTTGTGTTCTTTAAGGGCAAATAGAGCGATAATTTGGATTTTTGATTGACTTCCAACTGCCCATATGTGCTTCTCTCCTACCAACGATGGCATCGCTCGGAGTTGAAGCAATGAGGAAGGTGAAGATTACAAAGAGAAGAGTGGGTGAAGTCAGTTTGTTTAGGCTTTAGCTAGAGAAGAGTATTTGGACTTGGGCGATAAGCAATCATTTCTAAACATGAATCAGGGTATTATATATAGTGGTTTAAGGGATCACTACTACGAAAAATAATTTGGAAATTATTTTTAAATATATCACAAGGACAAAAAAATAAATAATGTATAAGGGCGATGCAAATATTTTAAGCTTTTAAAAGGCGTTAGGATATTGAAATATGAAGAATAAAAGCATTAAGCTTTACAAAATGGACTATTTTGAACCATACAATGACTATCTTCTTATCAACTACTTTTTTATAATATCTTAGTTTATTTAATTGATAAATACATAAAAAATTTATCTTATCATTATAACTGATTATTTCATTTATCAATATAACTTTTTACATTAAAGTTTGTTTCTTCAATATTCTTTTTACGATGGTTGATAATTTTAAACTATAAAGCGAAAATTATACAATCAATAATTATCTTAATAAAATGATTTTGTTCACAACAATCGAATAAATAAGGCAGCATGAAATATATGTTAATATGATATGTAAAGGTCGTTAAGCACGGGCCTAATGAAAATCGAACAGGCTCAATAAAATATCCTGCTCATTCTTTAGAAACAGTTCAGCTCGATATTGTATGGAAATATGAGCCTCAGTGGCTCAGCTGGCAGTGTCAGGCCACCAGCCCACCACTTTCTTATGGCAGTTCTGAGAAGGGCCTATTACTAAAGTTGTCCTCGTTGTGTATGATATGACAAGTTTCAATTGAATATATCAAATTATAGGAATTACATTTCCATTTAAGTTTTGAAATACCTCGCCGAGATATTATAAACCAGTTATTATTTGATACGGAATATAGTATACCGATATGTTAAAATCATGTCTCATTCGATATTTTTTTCTTTTTTCTTTCTTTCTACGTAGTATTGAATATGTTGTGTAATACGTAAATATCAAACTTAGAAGGCTTAATTTTGTTGAACTTAACTGAACTTTCTTGGCCTTTTCAATGTAGCAGAACTTCTCAACCTTTCAATTAGGCCTTGACTTTATAAGCCTTTCAAATAAGCACCGAACTTCTCAACCTTTCAGTAGTCGCATGTGGTGTATTTTTGGCATAGCTTTGAAATCATGGCACGTATGCTTTAGAAAAGCAAGATCAAATTTTAAGAAGGGACAATTTAGTCAAACAACATTCAAATAATAACCAGAACTTATTTGACTTTGAACTTTCCTATGATACTGAACTTATATGGCACCCCCTCTTTACCCCGTTGGGCATTAGATCCAAATTGCGAAGCAGCCGTAAACTGTACGTTGATGGAGATGGCTTGCTCCACTTTTAGAGCTTCACCAGAATTAATTTGCTGACTTTAGTCTTAATGTATGCAAATTTCCATTATTCAATCTTTCATACACATTGATCTAAACGTCTTGTTAGATAATATTGTTGTTTTAGACATATTGTATGTGCTGGGTATGGGAGGCGGTATGGGGCGGCAAGAGTGTAGTAGGAATGGCGTCGATAAGTCATAGAGGCTTTGATTTGGTGATGAAGTCCATCGTCATGTTGTCATGGTTGGTGTTTTGCAGGTATTTATGGTTGATGTTCTTCCATTATCATCGGCCTTTGGTAAAAATTAAAGTTGGAATGTAGAACCTTCCTCCTCGTCTTCGCGGTTATCCTCTTTGGGGTAAGGGCGATGGGGGAGGGGGCTGTAAGGTGGGGTGAGGGGTGGTGGCCCGAGCAGTAAGGGGTGCAGTATAAAAAGTTCGGGTGTGGAAAAAGTTCAGGTGCCATCAAATAAATCCAGGTGAATTATTTGAATGTTGTTTGACTAAATTGTCCTTCTAAAATTTGATTTGAGAATTAATGAAAGTCTCTGAAGTCTGTGATTTTGAAAAGTTCAGTCATAAAATGTAGCGGTCTCTTGAAAGGTTGAAAAATTTAAATCTTTTTATTTTAAAAGGTTAACAAAAGGTCAGGTATTTAGATGAAATTAACCCAACTTAAAATATCTCGACTTGCGAAATATAATTACCTTGTGGTTTTTCTGAACTGATTTTTTTTTTTGTAAATAAAGAATTAGTACCTACTTATGTGGTAGATTTCCGTTCACGGCACAATAAATTAATGAATTAGGTACATAATCTATTTAAATTCTTGTTCTCTGGCTAATGTTAATGTTGTGCTTGATATCATTTAAAAATATGACAATCACGTTTAAGTTGACTTTCTAGAGTTATTCAACGTCCTAGTACGGTAGGTGAGTGAGATATATGATTGAATATGTTCTAGTTGGACATTTTCAACCTACACCTATTATTTGCAATCAATGCAATAATGTTAAATGTACCCACATAATACTCCGCAATAATCTGATGTATGCTTGTATTTTATAGTACCCACCAGGTATTTTTTTATTGTTTCAACCGGGCCATGCTTTACATATTAAACGAAAATGATATCCACTGGTATAGATTCGACCTTATCGAGCACAACATTATTTACCCACATTGAACAAGCAATTAAAGGGCATAGCTTGGATTAATTTATTAAACATAAACTTCGTGTTGACTATCCACCGTGAGACTCGCCCAGTGGCAATAGTACTCCAATTTAGGTACACCATAGTAGACTATATCTCGAAAGTTGAAAGCGATACGAATGCATGATGCATGGCAATTATAACTATAGACTATTTTGGTCCAACGATTTTTCATTTTCCTTTTAAGAAGACTTAAATTTATTTATTTGTCCCCCTAATTATTGGTAAATTGTTAGTTCGGTCCTTATAATTTTAATTTTCATCAAATTGGGAGCTAAAGTATTATTGTTAAGGAAGGACTGCGAGTTTTTTGACCATTTTTAATTTACATATCCAACTCATCTTTCAATAATAAGTTCAGAACAGGCAACGCATAAAATAATTATTTAAAATCAGAGGCGGTCAGAGTGCCGATAAGACATCTTTAAATGAAATTAAATTACATGAATAATCAATTTATATTTCTATATATAGAGAAAAACCTGCTTCGATATACATGTTTAATTTGTCTTTAATACTAGTTGATTCAAGTTATCAATCTAATACCATGGCTTTATCAAGAGTTGAATTGATTTCAAGAAAGTTCATTGAGCCCTCCTTCTCTACCACCCCACCACCCCCCGGGAGCTATAAGCTTGGCCTTAGCGATCAACTAATGAATAGCGTATACATACCCATAGCTTTTTTCTATCCAAACAAATTGAATAATTCCACTTCACTCAACAACATCCCCATTGATGTTCTTGAGAACTCATTATCCAACGTTCTAGCTTCATACTACCCTCTAGCTGGAAGAGAAGTTGATAACCTCAACATTGTTTGCAATAATGAAATGAGAGCTACTTTAATTGAAGCTACTATTGATTGCGAAATGTCTCAAATTTCAGATAACCCAAATATAAATGCCCAAGATGTTGTATTTCCTAGCGGCTTGCCTTGGAAATCAAAGGATGATGAAAGTCTTTTTGTTGCTCAACTAACACATTTCAATTGTGGAGGAAAAGCACTTAGCTTGTGCATGTCCCATAAAGTGGCTGATGGACTAACTTTGTGTAATTTTGCTCATGATTGGGCCGATGCTACCAAACAACAAGGTATTATTGTGTTCCTTATTTGATATGTTGCTTTTGACTAGCATATCGTCCATATTTAATGAAATTATTTGTTTGGTACATGCAGGAGATCAAAATCCATTACCATCTCCTCTGCTCAACTCTGCATCAGTTCTGCCTCCTATTGATGATCCATCATTCAAAGCAGAATTTGGTTCTTTTACCTCACAAGAAAATTGTATCACCAAAAGATTTGTTTTCCACTCATCAAAATTAAGTCAACTCAAGGCTAAAGTTTCAGGTGAAACAGGAATAACAAATCCTAGTCGTGTTGAAGTAGTAACTGCCCTCATTCATAAATGTGCTCATCATGCAGCTACTTCAATTGTGAATCAAAATTCATCCAAACCATCAATTTTCATTCAAGTTGTAAACATGAGACCTTTAATCAACCCTCCAATCTCATCCAATTCCATTGGAAATTTTACTAATTTTTTCGGTGTACCCTTTTTCGATACGAAAGATATGACGTTTCCAGGATTGGTTAGCGAGTTAAACAAGGCTAAAGTACAATTTTATGATAAATTCAAGGGGGTAACTGCAGAAGAACTCCGCCAAGAAATTATGAACTCCATTGAACAAATGAAAATGATGAGTTCTGGTGAAGCAAGTTTGGATCAGTATATTTGTACAAGCATGTGTAGATACCCTTTTTATGATAATGATTTTGGGTGGGGCAAACCTGAAAGGGTAATATTTGGAGCAAGTGGGGTTAAGAATTTCATAATATTAATTGATGGTCCAAATGGTGAAGGAATTGAAGCATTTGTTCCTTTGGATGAGAAAGTCATGAATGTGTTTGAAACGGATCCAGAGCTTCTTGAATTTGCATCTTTTGTGTAAATTTTTGAAGTAGAGAATTAGTTATGTGTTGAAGAAAAAGATGCATACATTGTGAATGTGATCCAAGTTGTTCTAAAGATTATTGTAATGATAAGAGTGTAATAATAATGTTGATTTATGTATGTTTTTTCTCATAAAAACGAGATGTGTATCATGATACATTTTCAATGATATATGAAATTTATTTTATTTAATTATTTACATAAAAAATTCTAATAAGGTTAAGATTAATCTCATAATAAATAATTCTTTATTTGTACGCCCAAATCAAAATATGTTGTGTAAAAGTACTTCGATCAATTTTAACTAGGACTTTGACTAAATAAACTACAATATGACACCGTTAATTATTCATATGTCATGTACTCATCTATGATAACACTGTTATCCTTCCTTGTTGACTTATATAATGTATGATAACACCATCATTATATTCTTTTCCGATTATCAAATAATCATCTACTAATATAATGTATGTAGAATATTGTATTGTACTATACGAGCATACGACTATGACTATATATGAATTCGTCATCTCAAATTGTTTGTAGTAACGACCTCATTATTTGAGGTGTGGGGCTGAACACAATTTTAATTTTGAGTTTTATATTCAATTTGAATTTCTATTTTTTTTTAAAGTTGGTTGTAATCGTTCAAATTAGTTACACTTAAAGTTTCCATATATTCGAGAAGTAAATAAAGTGAAACATTTCGAAATTTATCACTGACAACTTAAGCTCAACATCACTAAAATATATGAGGGATCATAACTGCAGCTCAATCATAATTTCAAACCAAATTGACATTACATATGTCAATAGCTAGGTGTATGATGCAATTGATCATAGTAGATCTTGCAGATGATATATCAAAAAAATTTACTCATTTTAACTACAATACATTTCACTTCATGTATTATTTTAGATTCTTCTTAGAGCTGAAAATACATAGATTTCAAGGAAATCCAATGCTTGAAGATAATCAAGTTATTCAAATCAAATGCTCCATTGAGACTTACAAGCAGATAAAAACAAACATTGCAAAAGAAAAACATTATAAATGACCACGAGTATTACTAGTAATAAAGATCTGGAGACAGACGAGGCGTGATGAGGATTTCGAGAGGTGCTGCTTTCCTAGTAATCACTCCAACAGAAGCAGTCATATCAACCAGCTGATCATCGACGGTAGACACATCAAAAGCATGCAACAAATTGGCTAAAATCAAATGCACATTTTGGATGCCAAGATTTAGCCCAGGGCAACTTCTTCGACCAGCACCAAACGGAAACAATTCATAATGGCGACCTCTAGGATCAATATCTTTATACTTTGCTTCAAGAAACCTTTCAGGCTTGAATTCTGATGGATCGGGATACGTTTTTGGATCTCTTTGTAATTTATATAAGTTGATGAAGAGCATGGTCCCTTTTGGTACATGGTAGCCTCCTACTATGCAGTCTTCACTGAATTCTCTAGGGATGAGAAGTGCACCTGGAGGGTGTATTCTGAATGTCTCCTTAACAATGGCCTGGAGATATTCAAGTTTGTTGATATCTGATATGTCAACTCTTCTTTCTTTTCCAACCACAGTGTCCAATTCTTGTTGAGCCTTTCTTAATTTAGTCCGGTCGTTTAATAGTAAGGAGAGTGCCCAGATGATGACCACTGCTGTAGTATCGCTCCCAGCACCTACCATGGCCTGTATTTAATTTGTTTAAGTCATTTTGTATTAAGAAATTAAACTAGCTATCTAGCAGCCTTGACATGACGATAACAAGGTTTTGTCAGCTAGCTTAGTATTATTACATTGATGATTTCATTAACTTAACTTTTGCTAGAGGAATCAAAATCTATGAATATAATATAATGTTTGACTATTTAGCTTAGTAACAAAATCTTAGCAACCAACCAAGTCCGTCACATTCATATAATCATATCCATTCCGATCAACAACTTGGAGTTATAAAAATGGCTGAATCTAAATCTACCACATTCATAATCTTATCTAAATCTACCACGTGAACCTTTGTAGCATATTTTAATACCCTTCTATACTTATTTCTAGTTCACAAAAGGGTCCCCATAGTAAAAGGAATTCACTACTTTTAGTTAATCTAGTAACTTCCTCAAGTATTTTCCCTATAGAACGAAAATCAAGAATATGCTTAATTCAATTCATGAGAGTATGGAGACAATTTTGTATGTTGTCCTTAGATCTAGCTTAACTAAAGTCGACACTTATTAGTATGTGTTTAGGTAAATTAGTTCTTGTAGTTACATAAATATTGCACATACATTTATCTCGACTTCTTTAAAAACAGGGGACGGTTTGTGTAATTATCTATGGAAATATGAAAGCTATCAAGAACTATTGAAATCTTACCATGACTGTCGCTTTAACGATTGTGTAAGGACTATGCCTACCGAATTCTGCATCACCCTCTTCAACCGCGGCTAACATGGCATCCATGAAATCGCGTTGAGTATCAGATTGATCGCCATTAGTCTTGTTGGCTTTCTTCTGCATATGTTCTTTCAACCAAACATCAACTATTTCATCCATTTCTTTACTAACCTTTATCATCTCCTTTTCAACACCACCTATATCGAACCACTTTAGCAATGGGATCGAATCACTCAACACCGGCATGAACATCAATCTCATTGTGTCCTCCATCATCTTCTTCCATCTTCTTCGTTCTTCCTCATCCACATTGTTGGAACCTTCAGAAGTTTGTTTTCCTATGTATATGGAACTAAAATTTCAGTACCAGGGCAAAAGATGTATTGTCTTCATTTTAGAACAGTCTAAAAAATAGGTATGAAAGACCATATGTTGTTGGGTTGTTACTCGCCTACATGGTCGCATGAGGCAGGGAAGCGTTCGAAATTTAGGCGTGGGTTGATGAAGAGTTACGTGGAGGGAAGAGTTCGAGCTTAACTGGGATTATGAGTTATTAGTCGACTAGGATGTTGTTATATACTCGAGTTTGAAACCGGATTAGGATAAGCTTTTTCTTATATATAGTAGTCGAATCAAGCCATGCAAAATATTATTACATTGATTTGAGCATACAATAGTTGGTAATTTAGGTGAGTAGTAGAAGTTTGAAGATTGTAATCTTAATTCTATTATTAATAAACATAGCTATTATTATTAGTGGTGGAGGTGAATCTGAAACACATAAAATAAAATTGTTTTTTAGATTCGCGCTTATTTGATCGTAGTTAGCGATCGATAAATATATATTCGTTGATCGATTAATTAGGGTTCGAGTTTATTAGGATTTTTCGATAGACCTGTGATAGTCATTAATCATCCATTAGTTCCAATATATGTAGTAAAATATAAGTAAATGATTTTTCACGATCAGCGAGTAGAAACACCACCCCAGTTTCAGTATAAAAGTGGGTGAAAAGATAACAAAGACTGCAATATCATAATCAAGAAATGAAGTGTAAAAATTATTTTGTCAAAAAATATCATTAGAATCCAGAAACCAAATAATTGAAGCACTTTGATATACCATTACCTATAACAGTTCTCATCATAAGGTCCAAAGCAATATCAAGAAGCCATTGTTGCATATCAGCAATTCTGGCGTTACCCTTTTCATTGGAGCAGAGGTTATATAGATATTTAATTGATGTATTGATTTCTTCGGCCGGGACATTCTTGGCCATCTCAAGGGCGCGGTGGGAGAAGAATTCCACTGCGGTAAATTTCCTTAGCCATTTCCAATATCTATCAGGAGGTGTAACACCCATATTGGCATAGCTATAAGCTAAGTGTTGGCTTGCTAAAGAATTTGGTCTAGTCAATATGAAATTGTCATGTGTGGTGAACAGTTCCTTGGCCAGTTCGGTACTGCTTACAACTACGGCTCGAATTGATCCGAGCCGTATGTTGTAAATGGGACCGAATTTTTCGGCCAAGGATGTGAACTTTAAATGGAGAGGTTGATCTCCTCTGAGGGCTTGGTGGTGTAGGTGCCCGATTATGGGTAACGCAACACCAACTTGAGGAGGGGTCTTGGTGCTAGGAGAATTTCTACGGTTAAAAAGAAAGAGAATTGGTATACAAAGCAATAATACTCTAATTATTATCACCGGTGTTTCATAGTACGAGTCGAAGAAATCCATAGATAAATTTTGTGGCGTAAATGGAATCTTGGAATTTTTGGTAATATGTATTTATGGAAGTTGATTATGTTGATGATGACGAAATAAATATATCAACTTTAACTTTGGGTGTTACTTATACTGCTCGAATTGCCTTGATTTAGTCATATTTGGACAACGACGTGAAATAAGATTAAATGATAAAATAATACTAGGACGTAGCATGTCAAATTGAACGAAGTATGGGATATCAATCAAATCAAATAAATGATATAAAATAACAAGTATCATGTAAAGATGATTGATGTTCGAATCGTTTCTATTCCGAAGGTTAATCGAACCAACTTGCATCCAGAATCATGTTTGGATTCGGTCTAGTTTGAACCAAAGATTCAATTTTGGTTTGCAGTATATAACTTTATAGTTTTCTCAGTATTTTATAATGAGAGAGAATTTTAATAGCTCATGTGATCTTCGAATTGATTTTTCACATTAATGTGTCGAGAGCGATTCGATTGCACCACCTTATTAATAAGAAAGAGCCAATCAATGCCGTTCATGAAATTTTTGGTGATGGACTTGATCTTGATAAGGTGTTCGTTATTGGGCGAATCGAATCTAGACTTCGTTACCGGTGGATATTCATTTAGTGCTTGGGATAGAGAACTTTTGAATCAATGGCTTTACTGAGCTTGACGGCGATCTCATAAGTCGTAGTTTATTTTAGTGATGCTGTGACCAATAAAGGCCATTCAGAGCGATCGAGTTAGTAGCGATTCAAATAAGGCAAAAGTACTAAGAGATGAAATTTTGTGATGCTTGAATGATGATGAGATAATACTTGACATTTATAGGCACTTGGTCTGAGGCTTTTGTATTGCAGAACTTTGGTGGATGGATATGTGATCGCGACTAGAGTATTAATGGACAAGCGTAGGCAGTGGAGATAGTGCAGATTCGGCGAGGCGTGGTGAGAAGCCAGTCATACTCTTCCGTACCACTCGCTTCTGCCCATGCTCCGATTAATCAACATTCTTGTTTTCTTAAGAATGGATGAACAAGGAATAAGTCCTGAGTTTCTTGATAGATTAAATCCGGCATTATACGATCAACGTGTTTATGTGAGAGAATGTCCTTATTCCAAAGCTACTTGAGCCACTTTTGAACCTCAAAATTGTCGGCGAATTCATTCCTCGAGCTTCGTTGTGATTTACACTTAACTTCCTCAGCGAGGTTCTCGATACCTCAGTGGTACATTTGGAGACAAAGGTAATCTCGAAATCCACTCCGAATAATGATGATGTCAGGGTTTCTCCTGCTATAAAAGATCTTTTCCTCTTTACTTGTACTTCCCTCTTCTTCTAATTTTTTTTCAAGTACTTCTTTTTAAGTCCATAGCTTTTCTACCTACTCTCTGGCCAATTGTTTTTTAATTTCGTTTCTCTTTTTAGCCGGATTACGTAATTCCTCGCCTCTAAAGGTATGTTACCGTAACATGCGGTTTCTCCATGCTTGTCCAAATTTACGCAAACTTCATGGCAAGAATATGAGCGGTTTTTCGTGAGGTTTTATATTCTTTTGGGCTATTTTAAGGATTTTTTGGGTGATTATCTTGATTATTGATTGCATGTGTAGTATAAATCTTGTACGTAGTGGTTTTACGTGTTATCAGTTAAGGGAATTTGATTACATGGATTAGCTACCGAAATGTCGGTTTTAAGGGCCATTTTGGGGAGTTGAAGATGCCGGTTCAGCTCCACGAGTTGGGGCTGATTTCATCTTATTGACTTGAGCGACTCGGTGGATGTGTGTTTGACCTTTTGGATTTTTTGTTCTTGGAAGAAAATTTGATATTTTGACTACCCGCTTTGATTTTTCTTGATTTGCAGTTGTTCGTATATCTGTTACCCACTTTTTCTTTTGTCCCGGCCAGATAAAATGTCCTGTCTTTTCGAGAATCAAATGGACAATTATGTATTGTTTCCTCGAACAAATCCAAACCACAACGAGACTTCTAGAGCTGGCGAGGCGTCCACTGCGGGGATGCTTGAACCTACGGTTCGAGAACTTACCATTCAGTGACTCCGGTGCCAACCCAGGTATTATGGCCTCACTACACTGCCTTCGCTTAAGAAATATTTGCCCTCCCAAATAACGATGGATCAATTAGATGGATTTTTCATTTATTTTTTCATTCCTTTTGATAAAGTAGATACTCGCCTTCCTTCTGGTGACCGAGCCCGTATAGAAGCCGAGGTTCACGGATCGACTTAACTCACGACTTCTGCTTCGTCATATATGTCGAGTCGTTTTCTTATGGCATGCGCCTCCCTTTTTCTTCCTTTCTAAATAACCTTCTTATCCAACCGAGCCCCAAGTCGGTAAAACCCTATGGGTGGGTGGTTAAGCGTGACAATTTTTTGAGGTTTCTTGTAGAATCGTAAGGGGTCGAACCTACGTTACTTTATTTTTAAAACTTTTTATATAATATAAGCATGACCTTTTCCAAACCACTTTCCGAGCTCGTCGCAAAAGAAATATTTTACCGGGAAGAGCCTAATAAGGTCCACGACACGCGATTTATTTAAAGTGGTTTTTGCTCGAGGAGGAGGAGATAACGATCGGTGTTCCTTGTATTTGGACCCTTAAATCTGAAGCCAAACCTTTTCCTCCATATACCGATACGGATATAGTTGGCTAACAAGATTGCACCGTGCTCCTGATCCGCAGAGATAATACCATGATTGCCTTGGTGATGGTTTATTAGGCAGAGTCGTCTTGGTATTGGCGGGAATTACAGTCCCGCATTAAAGAATTCGATCAGGGCAAAAGATGATCACTCCCAAATTGGGGTATTAGCTTTTTGACCTTTTCTTTCTAGGTTTGAATTTGTACCTAACTTTAACATTGCACTTTTTGTTATTTCACGTATAATTTGTGGGTCATCATCTGCCAGTCGGCGGGAGGATGTGGATGTTGGAAATATGAGATAATCGTCTCATTAAATTCGTTGAACAATTAGATTGATCGACGATTTAAGTATTCAAAGAGCATAAGTTTCAATCTATATTAATTGTTTGACAATTAATATTTAAAATTCTGAGGTATCGACATTTAAGGGGGTTATAATGGGCTACTTGAGGGTCATTTCATAATCTATATGTTAAGATGATAATCGATTTGACAATATCTAATATATTCTAAGCTTGATAATCAAACTAATAATAAGCAGTAATTATTATAACTTCTCGGGTTTAAAGTGAAACATGAAGGAAATATTGGGGTTTTAAATGGAACTATATAAGGACTTTGGGGCGAATTTTCAATTGTTGGAAATAGCATCATAGTCGACTAAGATGGGTAGGAGACGTGGTTTCCGGAATCTTCTTCTAAAAGCATAATTCTAGAATATTCTATCTAGCATTTTATGTGCCTTGATTTAAGGAATAAGAAGTGAGATAAAGTGGAACTTCTCCACTTTCTATCATGATGGAAGCGAAGATGCGCTTCAAAGGAGGTGGAAGAGTTTTGCTTAAACTCTCCACAAAAGCCTAAAATATAGGACATTTGATGCCTATAAATAGACCATCTTTTTGGAGAATAAACTTGCTCATAATTTTTTCAACTTTTTGAAGTTAGAGAATTCTCTTCTATTCCTCGTTATTTCGTAGCCCTACATGAGTAGAAGAAATAGTTTTTCTCCATTTTATTGTTTCGGTTTCACTTTAATCGTTCTAGTAAAATGCACGGAGGAGTTTGGGTCAATTACTGGTGTGGATACTCTTGGAGATACTCTACTTTGGGTATATGAGCTCATCCGTTTTCCGCTGCCATAATATTATTCCAGAAGAAAGGTACACACTTGTAATTCATGATTTATTATTTTTGTATAATCCGTAGCATCTGGGATTCACATCCGATTAGTTTAGAACTAGTTAGATATGAATATAAAACACCAGGCCTTAGAGCTCAGGTTACGTGATTACAATTATGTAAATAATATGTGAAAAAACATTTTCTTTGAATTATGGCCGATTTGCGTATTTTAAGTTGTGTTTAATGATGTTTAGTTCCTCTGAAGAGTTATGTTAATTAGATAAATTAAATATAATTATTTTTTAATTATTTTTTGAAATTTATTAATGTAAGAAAATGCTAAAATAATATTTCGATTTTTGAGATTTTTTGAATTTTCGAATTAACTCTTCCCTTATCGGAGTTTATTAATTGAAACTATAGTAAAACCATCGATTGATGCAGATAGAGTATCCAGACGAAAAAGGGCGGAAGTGGCGATGCCACGTATTGTGGCGGCGTCGGCATGGCGTCATATGATCAACAAAGTCAACCGAGGTTGACATCGGCGAAGAAGATGGGGATGGTTGAAGGTTTGAGCATGAGCGAAACAACCTAAAGGAGGAGGTGGGAACCACAACCTCAGTATCATGAGACAGCTTGGAAGATAAGAGGACCTTCTTGCCCAGGCTGGCTAAAGAAAGGAGGCTGCTAAGGTTTTGGGATCTGAGAAAGGATGATCAGGCAACTGCCGGGGACTCGGTGTAAGGAGTTGGAGGGAAGCCAAGGTGATGACTTGAGGGCGTCACGGGCCCTCGATCAAATAAAAAGGGATACAACAGCATGCGTGGCCTTGAGTGGCCAATGCGGCGACTCGGGTGGGGAGTTGCTTGAAAGTTACCCGATATGAGGCTAAGATTCGCGGTGTGCCGGCTCGCTGATACTTTGTAACCAAACAATGTTTTTAAATTTCACGTTTAATTCTATTTTACCTCCTTTGTTTTATTTACTTCACGAGCAATTTGTTTTTAATTCTCGCTTTGTATACTTACGTCTCTTTGTGATAGTTGCATTCTGATATCAAGAACGTCGCGATCTTTACTATCACCGTTTAATGCGATGCGTGTGATTTGGCTTATCTTGAATATTATGCTTTTAATGCCTTCTTAAGAAGGGACTTGGCGTTCATATATGAATTATCCTAGTTTTAAAGGAATTGCGTTAGCGGCGTTTAACCTAGTTTTTAAAGGAATTGCATAGCGGCGTTTAACCTTTTAAGGGGAGAATTCGCATAAGCGAATGTTTTCCCATTTTTGCAGATGTGGTACCTTCCTTTGAAGGGTTTTAAGGTATCCGTTTGGGTGAATGTTACCTTATCTGGATTTTTAAGGTGAATGATCAGTTCAGCCTTGTAATCATATGATTTTCAGAGCAATCAATTTATATCATATAGATGGTGGTGGATTGAACCGAGCCATGAGTTTTTATTCATAAAGATATGTGTCGAATATAACCGGACCACGAGTTACATCAGGGGTGGTAGATGTACTCCAACCACGAATGTAAATTTTAGGAAGTGAACTAAACATAATCTTACAGTTGGAGGCGTACGGTCACGAGAGTTAAATGCCATTTAATTTTTCAAGCTCATATGTCCCTGGTCCAATCATTTTGCTGATTCGATATGGCCCTTCCCATTTGGGACTCAACTTATCTTTGTTTTTGGGATGGGTGATAGAGTACAACCTTAATACGGTCTCAGCGTTGAATTAACATTCTTTACTCATGGGTATAGATGCGAGCCATAAGATACTTGTATTTACTGCGCATTTTTGTATAAGGCTTTATATCATGACTCATCCACAAAGTTAAGTTATTCTCTCATTCGCTGGTCATTTTCTCCTTGGGTGAAATCTAATTGACGAGAAAGATGGGTAAACCAGCCTCGCGAGGCACCTACGAGACACGTATACTAGGGAGTGAGAGGGACTTTCTCGTGGTATGCGAGGAAGTTGTTGTGAGGACCATAGGACAGCGGGAGTTCATCAGCCGGACCCACTGCTTCGACTCACTCTAAATTATATTTTTCTTAATACCACTTGAAGAGTATAGATTCATCAAAGCTCAGCTTGACACGTTGCTTATTTGCGGATAGTAATAAACCCGGTGAGAATCGGTGTTATGTGTATTTTAAGCGAGAACTTTGCCAACTCTTCGCTTTCAAATTGTGGCCCGTTATCAGAAACAAGGATGCGAGGTACCCCAAAGCGAGTGATAACATGTTTCCCATAGGAACACTTCTTATCTTTATCCTTTTACATTTTCTTGAGGAGGGGCAACTTCGACCCATTTTACTAAAATAGTCCACTTGACTACTACATACTCAAAGGCTCCCACTTGCCCGCCAGGTAATTTTCAGCTGGAATTGATTTCCATGGCGAATGGGACGGGGTTTAATATTGGGGTCATGGAAGTGAGTAAGTTGGTGTTGTGCGATTCCGTTCTTTGGCGTATCAATAAATATTCACAAAGTCGTGGCATCTTTGAGCAAAAGTAGGCTTAAAAGTATTCAATTAGGTGGGTATACTTGACTCACTGAGGATCTTCCTCCCGATACTAAACTCCCATGCGCCGCGATGTCCTTAGGTAAGTATTTTGGGGATATCCTGCTTGTGTCTGCTTGGCTAAGTAGCGGACCGTCCCGTACTTTTTATCTGATTTCATCATACATGTAAAATCTGATTGCGATTTTGATCTTTAGATTGCTTCAATTACACTCTCGAGGGGATTGACGGTAATCAGAAGTATTCTGCCTTGATGGGGGGTTCTCGATCTTATTTCTTCTAATCACATTGCATGCTTATGATGATTGCTTCATGGGTTGGTTTCTGCGTAAGTCTCCACATAGACTCCTTTTAGCGGCTTCGTCATAATAGGTGGTTGAAATTCGGCGAAGGTGAAGTCAGCTTCTTCATTCTAGACCGGGTATGTGTGTTAAAGATGATTTGCTTTCGAATCCTTTGGTAGCAGACTGACTCTCGCATGGTATTTTACCAACGGTTCATGTCTTACCCCACATACTCCTCTTACTTGGTCCATGATCGACAGGTCTCCTTTTTTATCAAAATGCGATTAACTCCCCAGATTTAAATATGGAAATCTTTACCGTAATGTATATTCCGAGGATCATGTCATCGAGGACCCACGAATTAGGATTCAGCGCGACCCGCTTCTCATTTCCCAGCCCCATCTACAAACATCACCCACTCAGGGTTATTCATTATTGGTTCGCAATTATTCGATCCGCTGACGATTTGAGGGTTTGAGCTGTGCATTCAATCACAAAATCATTAAAGCACATTGCCTTGATCTTTAATTACGAGGGACATAAAAATTTCAAACTCAGCTCTATAGCCCAAGTTGTTAATCTTCTTGCGATGGCGAGTGGACTTGTGATGACTTTCTTCATGGGGGCGATCCGTCGCAGCTTGAATCGGATGTGATTCAAAGTATATCTTTAATTTGCGAGCTAAGATGACTAGGGCGAAGGCAAACTTGTCTATGATGGGGTAATTCTCTTCTGCTCCATGTAAGGCAGACTTACACTTGTAGATTGGACTACTTGCCGTCCACTCGGTTTCACGGATCGGCCAGCGCTGCCACAACTCCGTTTGACACGGCGAGATATAGCGCAAAACTTCCTCTTGATACGGATTTGTGGTAGCTTGGGTGAGCTTAAATACCCCTTTAATTCTTCAAAAGCTTTATTGCATTCATCATCCCAATAAAACTTGGTACTTGAAGCTCGCCTAAGATTCTTAAAAAAGGGCAAATTTCTCTCTCCAGACTTGGAAATGAACCGACTTAAGGCTGCGAGACATCCCGTGAGTTTCTGAATATCTATATATTCACGAGGGGGCTGCCTATCGAGTATAGCCTTTATTTTGTTAGGAATTGAGTTCCCATTAGATTGATCATGTATTCTAGGAACTTTCCTGAGTTACACGAATGAGCACTTTATGCGGATTAATCTGAACTTTACTTTCCTCGAGTTGGTCAAATGTTTCCCTCAAATTCTTGATAATTAGCACGAACCTTAATCTTTACTAGCATGTCATCAACGGATATTTCCATATTTGACCAATGCGATTGGAGAATATGGAGTTAACCGATCTTTGATAAATGACACATTGTATTCTTCAATCCAAAGGAGATTATCTTCCAACAATACAATCCATACTCTATTATAAGACGATGCTTCTCTTCGTCCACCAAAGGTACATCTTGATTTGGTGGTACCCTCGCGAAGCATCCATAAAGTCAAAGACTTCGTGACCCGCACTACCATCCACGAGTCTCGCAAGGCAAGGTAATGGGTAGAAGTCTTTGGGACATGCTTTGTTTAGACTCGTGAAGTCTGTACACATCCTCCAGGTTCCATTTGGTTTCTTAACCAATACCACGTTTGCGATCCATTCTGGAAACTAGAGTTCGCGAATCGCATATGCTTTTAATAACAACTCAACTTCTGTTCTAACTGCTTGATTCTTCTTATCATTAAATGTTCATTTCTTTTGCTTAATGGGCTTGTACATAGAGTCCACATCTCTTTGACATGTAAGCGGTATGTCATCGAGCATATCTTTTGGGCCCCAAGCAAATATATCTTTATACTCCCGAATCCCAAGCGAAGATGACCACTTCGTTGTATTTTTTTTCTCAACATCGTTCCCAGAGCGTTTTCTACGCTCTCTTTTTATCGAATGGAACCTTGACAATTTCCTCATGAGGAACCGGTCTCTTGAGGTTTTCTCGTTCTTTTGGCTGAATTATCGTCCTCATATACGAATCTCGCGTGCTTTGTGGACATCACCTCAGGATGATTTTCTCGACCGCGTTTCTTTGACTTCTCTGGATCTTTTCCTAAGGTGGGCGGGGTTAGATAACACATCGACCATTTTTCGGTGCCACATATCTCCCCGATGCTCTCACGTAGTTTGGGAACTTAAATGTGGGTGCCTTTGGGGAAATAATCGCTCTTAAAGCGTTTAATATGGGTCGCCCAATCAAGCCATTGTATGATGAATTAGGGATGTCTACAATTGTAAACTGGGCTCTAATCGTGGATTTCTTGTTGCCCGAGCCCACAGTAAAGTCCAAAGTTTCCATTCCCTTTGGGTGAACCCGAGATGCCCGGTAATGGTGTGTGCATTGGTTGTAGGATATTCTTGAGGTAGCCCCGATTTATCATAAGTGGATAGATACAAAATGCCTTTGAGCTCCCAGTATCCGCGACATCCTTCGAGGGTGTAATTCGCGATAGCGTAGCGATTACCACGGATCAGGTAACTCAAGGCCTTGGCTTCGGCGTTGGTTGTAGGATGTTTTCTTATATGATGAAAACTCTATTTGTACATACTTCACAAATGTCTTTTTTTTTCAATACTTCATTTTCTGTGATTCTAATTTGAGTACACAAAATAATCAACCCAAGACTCCTATTTATAGGTTACAGAATATCCTAAGTACCTAAACCGAATAGAAAAATCATGCCTAAAAGCCTTAATTAAAACCACATTAAAAATCAGCCGAATCGAGACTTCTATCCGGACCGTACCATTACACCCAATGGAGGTCTCGACTTTAATGAAGGGACTCTCCAGCTTGACATCAGATTGGACATCACCTCCCGATACGGTCCCGATCGGATCCCATTGGCTTAGCCGAAATATTGGCTTCATACTCCAGCACGACTACTAACTATGAAAATGTAAAGTGACAGACTGCTTTGAACCCTATAATCTTATATTGTTGATTGGTATATTGAAATCGACAATCGATCGCCTAACAGGCAAGTAAGTTGGTGCAAATTACCCATTCTATTGATACATTTGAATATTGTTTGATTGCATGTTAGTGTTCTAAATGTATAATCAAGTTATAAATTTAACGGATACGAATTCCAGAATGCTACGAATTGTACAAAAATAATAAACAGAATTGGTTACAAGTGTGTACCTTTTGGTCGAACAAATCAAGTAGGCACAATTAAATCGCTTCTAATACCAAGCGCAGTATCTCTAAGATCGCTCACACCAGAATTATCCCAACTCTTCCGCACGCTTTACTTCAGAACGCCAAGTATAAACTAGAATAAAAGATCACCCTTTCTTTTCCTGGGGGTCATTTGACGTAGTGGGAGAGAGTTTTGATTTCTTGTAAATCAAAATATGAGCATTAGTTTTTGTTGTGTTGAATTAAGCCACTTAAATAGGTAAACACTTGAGAGTTTTGAGGAGATAAAAACTCCTCAAAATCTTATCATCTCCACCGCCCCAACCGAGCTAAAATCGAGTCCTCGGGATTCGATTTTCCGTCCCGAATGTTTCCTTCGTGTTTCACTTCATACTCGGGAAGTTTATAATACATTTATTATATATATTCGGCTTCTATCGCTTCATACAGGACCTCTTATGACGAATTGATAAGAGTAATATATTAAACAACATAAATCATTATCAGATAATATATGTGACATGAGCTACCCCTAAGTAGCTATCAGAACCCCTAGTGTCAATACATTAATCCTAAAATACCAATTGCCTAAGAATTAATATATTGAACTTACATATATATATGTATATATAATTTGAATGAGTAAATCGGTTGTACAATCTAAATTGTTCAACTGGCATTTTTATGATCGAATTTCATATTTCAACACTCCCACTTGCTCTCGACGATTTATGATATCGTATCAATGATTCCTTCGATACGTGATTTCCCAAAGGTCGCTTGGTAAGAAACGTGTCACCAAACTCTTACACCCGCATTTCGGTAATGGGATGTTAATGTGATATTCAACTCATAGCCGGTAGTGGCTACCAAATCACTCTTAACTCCCCAAGATTACAAAAATTTACCGATTTATCCGTTATATGAATCCCATTGCATCTGTGTTCTCATTTATACTCAGAGTATTCCCCGATCCTTAAACGTTATGATCTTCTTGTTACAAGTAGCACGCTTGGCAAAGTCAAAGCATATTACTCCGGCATCTACGAAACCCTATTACTCGTGTCTAAGAATCGCCATTCAACATAAGTTCTGTGGATAATCTTCGGGACACGTATAATTTATCTTTCAAGTTCTCACCGCGGTCATTATCCAAGACTACGGCTTCAAATTGCTTTTAAGGCTCAAACCATGTGTGGATTGACAGTATTCATACTCCCTTTTGATCCAAGAAAATGATCAACACAATCAAGCACATACTAATCAAGCTTATGTTTGATTGCTCAAATAACACCTAATTAGGACGCAGACAACTGTTGTTTTCATGGCTGTTAGAGGTTTTCTATTCAATCATGTATCCAAAAACTTCTAATAACATTAGATTGTGATGAATCAACAAGGTTCGTTATTAAAGTAACGAGCAGCAGATAGCCATACAAACATCATTATCCATAGTAATGATGTAAGGTCAATCTTGAAGCTTAGATTCAAGACATTGTCACATAACGGTCGCTTATTTATTAATGAGACTTTCAGATATCACTCTCCCACTAAATTTAGCACCACTGAAATGATGGGCAACCACATTCCGGGTATCTAGTTTAGTTGTTGTTCTTTGTCCTCAACTTTATGTACATATGCACTTCTATTTTCAACTATTGAGAGAAGTGTCATTGTCTAAGTATATGTTCAGATGTAACAATGAGATCTTGATTCTCCAGCTTCAATAAGCCATTAGAGTTAACCATCTTTATCGCGACACCTGATTATGCAACAAGATCATTCAACAATGTTATAATCCGACTTGCTTTTTATTCACAACTTTTCATATTGTAACTATACTCAATCTCTATGTTCTGTAGTCACTTATTATGTTTATACTTGTTACTTGAACAAGTTGTTCACAACTTTGTTTATCAGTTCATGTTAGTCCAACTGAGATCGACGATCGTCTCTGTTGGTTTGGATAACGGATAAACATAATTACTTTTTCATTGCTCTTCTTTTCCATTAGACAACTTTATGATGTGGGGGGAGAAAGTTGTTTACTCTGGATAGATTCTTTCTTTTAGATATTCATCTTGGAACCCTTGTTGAATGCATTATCATTATAAGCATAACTCAAGTAGTTGAGTTCATTCAATTGAGTCTTTATGAATTCCAGAAAGATTTGAGCCATTTTTGTCCCTTTATACGACCGGATGTCATTGCGGTCATTTCTATCATTAGAATGTCTTATACATGCTAACCTGCACATGCTAGGTAGCTCCCACTAACCGACCTTCTTGTCTATACAAGAATCTAATTTCTATTAATGAATTCAAACATTTTGAACTATTCATTAAATCATGTGTATATGTCAACTATTATAGATCCGGATGATCTAAAATATTTGTGATTAATAAGAATTTCTCCAGTACAAGAATCACCTTGACTTGGATGAATTCTGTTTATCAGTCGAATCCTGTAAACATGGACATTTCCATTTTATAATCATTTGTATTATAGTAGTTATTTATTCCTTGATAAAACTTGTTATCTTGGACGAAATACATCAATATCCAAATATGCATTTGGTATATTTAAACTATCTCCGGATCTCATAAATTATCATCATCATATTCATGGTTGTATCCCCAGCATCACATTTTGTTGGGGATTACCATCAGAAGTAAACAATATGTTCAAGTTCACCTTATAATTTTGTCAGCTGATTGACTTGGGTGAAAGTTTTATAAGATTTTGAACCTAATTATTATGGAACAGTTTCCATATCACATCTTTATGTGATGTTGATTAGTTGAGTTATACATGTTTGTCAGCCATGAATGGGACTGGGTGGATATGTAATTTGTACTTCATTAGGTGAATCTAGTTCATCTAATGTATGTGTATGTCTTTAACAATTTTAAAGAGTATTAAATGTTTATACAAGCTCTACTTCAATTATTCTAGAACTATTCAAATAAGTTGTTCCCTCAGATTTCTAAGATACAGTAATAAATATGGACATTCATATTTTACTAGGTCATTGTACTAGTAATGAGAGTGCTTGTATTCTCATAAATCTCGATTTATGATTCTGAGCAAATATTTTGATTTTAACATTTAATTCTAAATCAATGAAAGATTAAGAGATTTTGAATTTTAAGAGTTAGTTCATATTTTGATCATATTTATTCGAAGCATATGATTCCAAAGATTCCATCTCAGACGCATCTTCGTTAATGTGATTATACTTTTTATAATTTTTATAGTCTTAGGAGACGAGATTTCAAGTTACTTTTTACTTGGAATCTATACATACTATGATAAATTCATGTTGGTCTAACTAACATAATGAACATATTATATCATTTGTAGCTTTTACGTAAGGATTAATAAACAACGAATTGAATTAATCTCAACGCATAAAAGCAGAAACATCCATGTTCGAAACATAAACGAAATGTCATTCCTGATCAAAACAGAAAATAACTAGACAATACGTGTAACGAACAAGTAGTTCAAAAACAAACGATAAAAGGTTGGTCCTTCCGGGTGTCGCCTCATAACGCCTCCGTGGTTCGCACCATCTTCGCGAATCTTCACTCGACCGCACATTTCAAAAAGTGTCGTAAGATAAATATTAATGTCAACATCATTATCATATCGAACGAAGATTCTCAAGTCATAATATGATTGCATTCCTCTCAAGATGGATCTCGCGATAGTATCAATGCCCCAAATCCGTGGAAACGCCCTCTGGCATATTTTGTCTCCTATGGTGAGCTCGCACATGTCCGCCATTACGTGATTGCCTCGTCCATCTTCCCCCCGCTTTCGAACCTCAAATGCCCTGGAGCGAAGCGTAATCTTTCTACATCCTTTTCGTATTTGTCATTTATGATGCTCTCTATAACCGAAACAAAGCAAAGGTGGCTTTCATTGATCGCATGCATTCGATTCCGTGAGTAGCCTCCTGATATATACGCCGAACGATATCCTTCGCCAACACCCCGGTATCAAATTCCCAGTACCGGAGTAGCTCGACCAACTTCATCATAATGCATATTTAGGAATTATGTTCATTCAAAGTCAATCCACCCATGTAATATTTCGAAACGTGCTTTCACTCAAATCAGACAAAGTCGAAGCCTAACCGATCGAATATGTCTGGTTATGAACGCCGAATCTCTCCTTGAATATGTCGTCATGCAAATTTGCATTACGTATCTAGCTTCAGATACGATCTAGCTTCATTCACCTTTCAAGCAAGCTTCGTGTATTCTTTCTTAGTTGGCTGATACCTGCCTCAAGAATCCTCGAAATTTCCCTTTCCAATACATATCCTTTGTCCTCAATTTGAAGGACTGTTTTGAGCCGTTGCGACCACTCATCAAATTCTTCCATCATGTGGATTATCGTGATAGGCAAGGAGGTAAAGGGTCACTTACATCGAAATTTCCATACTAATTCATCAGAGAAAGTCCATAAAGGAACAACTTAACCTATATGTCATAAAATATTCTATAATCGGAGTAATAAATACCATATTTTAGTATTTACAATCCCAATTAAACACACGAAGTATTCCAAGAACTTACACAACCTAAAAACGAACATCAACATCGCATAATATTTCGCTTTTAAATCATGTAAGCAACCGCATTTATCACACTATTAAAACTATCATAATCTTAAATCGGGCAAGAGTTCGTTGTAATTATACTGGGTAATCTCTTATGTCAACGGGTCCACGCCGCATATCGAAATCACCAAAAAGCAGCCAAAAGTATCAACGTGAAATTCAGAGCAAGGTGTGTTTCGAAGTTCTGAACAATAACTTAGACTATTCCATTGGTATGGCCTCCTAGACACACATCCGCTGCATCGGGCAAGGCCCGCGCATCACGTGCTCGATCCATTCGACTTTTACATTTACATGACATTAATCAAGTATTTATTGTGTAGAATTTATTATATTTTATTAATTTTTACGACCATGTGAAGTCTATCAATCAAACAAGCCAAAAGAATACATCCATGAATCTTAAGAAAAATATAATACTTTATTGGAAATATTTCTAAACTATACTTTAGTTTCATCAACTAATTTTCGGTTGACCTATTCATTAAGGTGGATTAATATTTTAATAATTAATTATTATGATTAATTATCCCAAGTTTTAATGCATTTCTATAAATACAAGACTAAAACATCTTAAGTAAAATAGTATTTATAGGTCATATTATCTATATAATATAATAATATATCACAAGGTCCATGACATCCATTAAATATATCATATTATATTATACATGGTAAATAATCAACATTATATTTAAACATACACGGTAATGGATTTAAGTCGATAAGACGTAATAATAATATTGCATGTCAAGAACAATCATCAAATAAAATGAACTATTTAATTTATCTAAGTGTAAAGTCACCAGTAATCTAATTCTAGTATTTATTTAATATTTAATATTATAATGTATTTAGCATTATCCAAAAATACATATTTTACACTCATGATGATTAATCCTTAAATTATGTTATAATTCGAACTCCAATTATCTGATAATTTTAGGTCTCGATCCTAATTAAATCAAATTCTAAATATTACGATTAAACCTAATCGAGATTAGAATTTAATTGGCCTAAGTCCATTAGCTTTAATTGATTCCAAAAAAATAATTAACATTTAATCTAATATAATTAGAACTAATTTTAATGTGATTAAAATAATTGATTAAAATAATTTTCATCAAGAAATTAAATTAATTCAATTCAATCAAGCTCCACAAATCAATTTTGGCAAAAATCCATCAATAATTGAGTTGGGATCAAACCAAAATCAATTTGTCTATTTAATAAATCAAATGGACCGAAAGAGCAGCCCAAACCGTGTGGCCCACCAAATCGGCCCACTTTGGTCCAACGTGTGGCCCACCAAATTGGCCCACTCCAAATTTAACGCAGAACCCACATATTCGATCGAGTTTTGGATCACAGTCTAAACTTCCAAAATAGTTTGACGCTCCAAACCATACTAAAGTCGACAAGTCCGCCATCGCCATGCCGACGTGTCACCGATTTGCACACACATGGACAAGTTTTATGTATTGAAGTGAACTAGAGGCGTAGGATCAATGTTCTCTAAAATTCTAAAAAAAAATTAAATTTTTATTATTGAAAAATAAATTTTTTTTTCATTAATTTATTCAATAAATTAAGTTGTCTCCCCCCTCCCCACTACTAAATTTGTGTATTTTTTTCATTTAATATAATATTAATTGTTTCGTCCCCTAATATAAAATTCATGGTTCCGTCACTAATTATAAACATCCATATGATATAATTATATATTCTCCAAGAAAATATTACTATAATAGATAATAAATCGGATACTCATTAATGATAAAAATTAAATAGTATATATAATGAGTCATTTTAATATATTTTATTATCTTCGAGAGTAATAAAATATAAATCTTTAATTCCAGAAATAGGATATGGAAAGTCAAAGCATATTACCATGAAACCTTCAATTCGGAACCTTGTAGGACGGAGAAAATATTACTACAATAGATAATAAATCGGATACACATGCTTTCTAACATGATATACTTTGTTTTTTTTGTTGTTATGATTTTGGATAAAAATTTGCACAGATCTTATCCCATAAAGTTGTTTAATTTTGATTTTTTATTATATTTTCGATTTTTAATTATAAATATTTTTATTTATATTATATAATACTGATTAATTATATCAATCTAAAAATATTTTTAAACTCATTTTACTAATATATTTTTTATCAAATATTATAGAACATAAATAAATATATTTAAGCATCAAAAGCTCAAAATTATCACTATAAAAAATGGACAATATTTATGGAATGAAAGAATATAATAATGGTTGTGATTGAGCAAATAATTTCTCGTTGACTGTCGCTAATGGATTCGAGAAAAATACTTTAAGATATTTGAACTTGTTTTTATTGAATTGTTTAAATGACACTCAAACCCCATGGCAGATCTAAGCATTTTTAAATGAATTGTTTAAATGACACTCAAACCCCATGGCAGATCTAAGCATTTTTAATTGAGTGTTCAAATTGAATACTATTAATATGAGAGTTAATTGGTGAAATAGTTTCGTATAACGGAAGGCTAATCGGCCCCAAAAATTCAAAGTTGCGATGCACTTCCGATAGTGAGTGCCGTTGCTGGTCCTCAGCATGTTAGGCTGTTGTGTCTGTCAGTTAGGCCGAGCGATTGTAACTCACATTCGCAAGCAAAATTGTTATATTTCACTCACATATTCGATTTCGATTTCCGCTAATTTTGTAGAGTCATTTTACCACATTCTACTTGCTCTCCATCCAAAATAATCTCCTTCAAATAAACTTACTACTACAAAAATCAGCATTTGCATTATTTTGAGAGAAAATAAGAGAATAGAAATAGAGGGAAAAAATTGGTGGAAATCAAAACGAGAGTGCCGAGAGCTTTTAAATACTTAATAAATTTATCGGAATTCGTGTTACACCGCTCATTTTGTTGTTAGTTTTAACAAATACAATCAAAACAGGACCAAAACACAACCTAAAACCACTATCAGCTTAATTACATCCCAACTTTAACTTTATTTAATTCAATTCGCAACTTTATTCCATTATTCCCATCATTTTTTCAATTAATAACTCAATATGGTGCTAATCCTATACATCCGTGTTAGTTATTATAAATATAACTACTAATAAAGTAGATGTAATGCAGTAGTAATAATAAACAAAGTTTATGATTTATTATTTTATTGCTTTAAGTTTTATGTGTGTGTATATAATACAATAAGTGTCTATTTATAGGCTTCCAATATAATATACAAAGTAAGTTACTTGGTAAACAAGTAACTTGGAAAGCAAGAAATCTAATTACTTCCTAAGCAAGTCATCTCCTTTTCTTGGTGGACAAGACATCCATAATAATATTTCATAACACTCCCCTTGGATGTCTAATTAACTAAAATATGCCTCGTTAAAACCTTACTAGGAAAAACCCGGCTCCTGATAAAAATCTAATACGAAAAGAGTATTATTCTCAACATACACTTATATTATCATTTCATTAAACCTTATCAGAAAATCCATTTGGGACAAAACTTTGACTAAGGAAAAAGAGTACAACTCGTATTAACTCCCCTCTTGACCACATTACTCGATATCCCTTACGACGAGTCCCATGCTTTTGGATAAATTTTTAGAATGTCGAGGTAGTGGAGTGATTTAGTGAATATATCTACCGCATTACTCACAAGATCTAATTGGTTGACATCGATTTCACCATTCTTTTGAAAGATCACGCGGTTAAGAATGTTCTATCTCATTTGATATATCATTCTTTAATCGCTGCATTACACGCTAATTATCTTCATGTAGGTCGCCGACCAATCCTTCGATAATAATCCAGCCACGTATTTTGGATATGATGGATCACGCTTCTTAGCCAAACGATTCACTTAATTTGCTTCTTGTATCGCCAATATTTCAAAGATGGTTCACGACGAGTCGAGATGGTTTGCTTTACAGACGCCATGAAATAACCGCTCTACCATTAAGTGAATAAATATCCGCATCAGGATATTCCATTACGGGACTTTATAGACATCCCGCATCAACATATCCAATTAGCTCCACTGAGGTAGATTAATAACAATCCCATATCCATTGCACTCTGGCTGCACGAAGGATTTGTTTAACTCCATTCCAATGCCTTCGAGTTGGTGTAGAACTATATCTTGCTAATAGATTAACAACAAATGATATGTCCTGGGTCTTCAGATGACTGTAAGATACATTAGTGCTCCAATAGCACTTAAATAAGGTACTTCAGGACCAAGTAGTTCTTCATTATTTTCTCTAGGCCTGAATGGGTCTTTGTTCATATCTAGTGACCTCACAACCATCGGGGTGCTCAATGGATGTGACTTATCCATAAGAAATTATTTGAAGACGTTTTTCACATAAGTTCTTGACATACAAATATTCCTTTACTCAAGTGATCTATTTGCAGTCCAAGACAAAATTTTGTTTGTCCGAGATCTTTCATCTCAAATTTCTTCTTTAAGCAGTTTACAACTTTTGGAAGTTCTTCAGGAGTTCCAACTATATTTAAGTCATCAACATAAACTGCAATTATTACAAACTCTTTTCCTGATCTTCTCATGAAAATGTGTGACATGTAAGATCATTTTTATAACCCTCTTTGGTTAAATATTCACTTAGGCGATTATACCACATTCGCTGCATCAACTTAATCCGTATATGACTTATTCAATTTTATAGAAAATGTTCTCGAGAATCCTGAACCATGTGCTTCTGTGCAAATGTAATCCTTCCTGAGTTTCATATAAAATGACATTTTGGTGCTGCACTATACAGATAAGTCATGATAACGCCCATTAGACGCAAATCGAGTCCTTCATGTACGCTGTGCTAATTAAATATCGAAAGGTAGTTTCATCCACCCCGGAATATGTCTCTCATACTCACGTCGCCTTTCTGAAAAAATCCTCGGGGTTACAAGCCTGCTCTCTGCACTCACAATTTCACCCTTTTCATTTCGTTTTCGCACAAATACCCATTTATATCCCACTGGCTTTACACCGTTTGGTGTACGGACTACAGGTCCAAAAACCTTTCGTTGTTCAAGTGATTTCAATTCCGACTCGATTGCCTCTTTCCATTTTGGCCAATCATTCCTGCTGCTTGCATTCATCTACAGACTTTGGTTCATGATCCTCATTTTCATCCAATATATTCAAATAATATATTATATGGTATATTAATAACCCCGAAAGCACATCACAAAATCCAAGCACATCACAAATCCAAGCTAAGGAACCCCGGCACCGTTAGCCTATATGACGCCCTGGGGAGGGGGAGTGGGGGCGATGACCAAGAGGTCGCTGACCGCTTTTCGACTTATACAAACTTAATTCAATTTCACTTTATTGTCATTTACTTTAGCACTTTGCAAACAAATGCGGAATACGCTTAAAGTAGTATTAACACCTCAAATGATAAGAAATAAACGATCTAGCAATCATTATGTGCAATAAACATCCGTGAACTCATTTGATCAATATTAACATTAAGCCTATTCATGCATAATACGATTAAGTCCATTCATATTTCGATCAATCCTAGCAATCTATTAAACATACCACAATTCAATACATAGATATACTAGGGGCGAGCTTAAGATATTCTTGATAACAAGTTTAATTATGATTTGATCGCTGAATATAACAATTAAGTCTATCGATCAAATCAAACTATCCTAATCATGAATACTGAATTAAGATCAACATAGGATATCTCTATTTTAGCCCGATTAAACTTGACATATCAATTTAATACACAATTCAATTATATGCCGACATATTCAATAAGCGTATAAACTAGCATAATCGGTCCTAACAATTCTAGCATATATATAATATGTGCAATAAAAGAAAGAGTGTGGTTAAGACGCAAACTCGACACGCTGCTTTCACGAGGTTCGCTAATCACATCCCTACCCAAGGCTCCTCACCTTAGGTTTCACTAGAATCCACTAGATGGCGCTTTCTTCAAATGTTGGTGAAGCCCAAACCAACTTACAACTCTTAGCTCATAACTTCTCAAGTAATACAATTCACTAACCCAACGACACACCCTGTGATTTCAACCCAATCAAGCCTGATGCAACTCTCTACCTCGAAAGCACTCTTACGCCCTATCATCAAGCTGAAAGACTAGCCTCAACACTACGGCAATCTACTGATTCCTACTGAGTAAGCCTCACAATTACCTCTGACCCTCAACTTCCAGTACGGGGCTAACAAATCCTAACTTAACGGGACATCTCTTTATAGAATGTAGATTTTTGTTTTATCCCCATTCCAAATGCTCCTCAACGAGCTACAATAGATTACAATTTTGGCACAATTTATAACTCCTTACATTGAGTAGATAATACATCAAGCTTGTTCAACTCCTTTGTCGAAAGTGTATACGACTCTCAAGCCTTTAACTCTACTGGAGCATTTCTACCAAACACTCAATACTCTTTAGTTTCCCATTTCTCATTTCAAAGTTTAGCACAAACCAAACTCACTCTCTTGATAAAATCACAACTAAAGCTCATGCGCTTGAGAGATTTGGTGTTTTAAAGATGATAAATGAGTATAAAAATATTTAGAATTGTTCGGGGAAAAGTCGGGGAAGAGTTTGGGAAATATTTGCATTTAAAGCGGATGAGAAAATGGAGTTAAAAGGACAAAACGGTTTGTTTGACACCCATCAGAGCCTAGGTCTCACGTGGGGTCTAAATAGAAAAACAAAGAAAAACGCCGATCATCGAGACCTCATCGAGACCCCGGGGCTCGACACTCGGGTCTCATCAGTCTCGATGAACCAGCTTTTTGCGAAACTTGTAACCGTATTTCCGCTTCGTTATAGTTCTATTTAGACGATTCAAAAGCTGAAACTCTTTTCAAAACCTTTAATAAAATGAATTCAAACCCCAGTTTTATACACATTAAGATTTCAAAATATTTTCTTTGACAAACATTCTTAAAAAATATTGAAACTAAGTAAGATCTTTTAGTCAAAAATGATTTGAAAATATCTCCCAAATAAGAACTTCAATCAAGATCAAGGAAAGAAAGTAAAGTAAGATTCAGTTTACAATCTTTACCTAATATTTGGCTTCAGATCCAAGACTCGCTTCTTCCGATCTTGGATTCTTCAGAACTTTTCTTCTGATCCTTTCATGAGCGGGAAATTGAACGATCTTCTTCTTCATCGCCATTCTTCACTTTGAAGATTTGTATGGTTGATCTTCTTCATCTCACCTACCTATTTTGGTATCGCAAAATCACCTCAGTTCACGACATTTCTCTTCATTGCTCAATGCCTCTCGATATTGTGCTTGTTTGATATCAATGTCAACTTTGCGTCCGACAAGCACCTTTTCTCAACATACCTATGAATTAAATCACTTACACATATGTTGGGAGTAGTAAATCAATGTTTAAGTCACATTAAACAAGTGTGTACCTGACCGTAGTCCAACAAACTCCCTTTTGATGATGACAAACATTGATGCCAAATACATCCATAACTAATATAAAGGTTAAACACAAGGACATGGCCAGCATGCTAGATAAAAATAAAATATTTAAGCATACTAGCATGGCATATTTTATGAAGATCAAATAACATTCTCCCCTTTTGAATCATCAAAAGGTAATATACTGTTTAACGGATACCATATAACACATGTCTCATTAGAAAAATTAAGCAATAGACATGGTTAAAGAGGAAACCTGTTAAAAACATATAAACATGTAAGCATTATTAACATGGTTTCATACACAAGCAAAGATATACAATGAAGCATATCAAGAAGTGTATACACATCACACATAATCCGCTTCACAATAAACCAAAAAGGTGCAAAAATTTGAACAAGTGATGTCGAACATATGTCATCTAAAAATAAATTTAAGAACATTGACATATGATAAAATATTACTTCAATTCTCATTATCAAAAAGTTTAAAAACTCAAAAGAGAATAAGTAATAGGATCGTCCCTCAAACAAAGTTATCATCGGGAAAAAAGACAATCATGAGTTTATTAATTTTCCTAACAAAAGTTCTCTTTAGGACGGAAAAACAAGTACAATATCACCTTGAACAAGAAGTTATCCCTCAATCTACGGATTTCATCAAAACCATTTAGAACAAAGATGATATGTACTCTGCGTATTATACCATTTTTTGAAATAACAAAAATATTTAAAATCATATATATGCATACACACATGGTTTTAAACAAACAAAGAAAAGTGAAAATAAGTAAATGGTTTTGTTAAAACAAGTTGGACTAATAATCAATGTCTCAAGGATAAACGATTTGGACATCGAAATAACTTTAATGAATTAATCCTCCCTATCGAAGATAAAGATTTCTCCCTTTCTCAATAGAAAGCCTAGAAAATCATTAAAAGGACATAAGTCTAGAGCAATCACAATAACTTCCAAACACTCAAGTTTAAAGAAAAGTTTAAAGCATATCTTGAGCGGAAAGTTAATATTTTCAAATCACTCAATTATAAAGCAACGCTGAGCACGCTGTTGAAAAGTACCAAACCCAGGCGCATAAAGGAAAAAAAATTTTAAAAATCATGAAAACAATCCATCTGACCAGCAAGCCAATGAGAATGATAAGACGAAACCATTATTACAGAATTTGTCATCCGAAATGCATTTAAAACAACATATACAATCTTGAAGACAAAGGAATTTTAAAATACACAGTATATGCACATTTAAACATTTTTGCACATGCTTCTTAAAACAAAATGTATTGTATTTTCGAAAAATTCCTACTACAACCATCTTGAAAAGATCAAGAATGCTCATGGTTGAAATAGCTTTTTACAAACGCAAAAAGCAAAGCTGAGAAATAGTTTTAAGCACAGTGACCCTCCACGCTTTTTATCGTTTAATCGAACAATAATAAGAGTATGAAAACATGATTGACAAGTTAGTCTAAGATTATGAAGATTAAAATACGATCAATTGTAGCCTTACATTAATTAGCACAATATAAAGCTAAAGTATACAATACATAAAAATTTCTTCATAGCCAAGAAATCTAAGATCTCCATTATTTGAGAAAGCTGCTGAGTAACTCACAAAGAGTTTAAAAAAAAGGATTTATAATCACGCTTTTAACCCAAACACATATACTTATGGTCAACAAATATGTGTCAAGTCCACATATGAGCTAGAAGACGCTCAAAGTCTTTTTAGGTACAAACTCCCGCACAAGTGGCATCAAATATTTTAAATAGCCTATGAACACGGCTCCCTCAACTATCGCATATAAATGATTCAACACATTCGCCTTCATGTTACTAGAATGCGCACCTTGAATTTCAAGAATGTAGAATCATGCACGGAGTATGAATACCAAAATATACTCAAGTTCAAAGAAAAGTATGAAAGTTATTATTTTAACTTGGAGCGAAAAACAAGAACACGCGAAACATCTCTCAAGAGCATTATCTGCACACACATGTCGGAGAATTTTGGAACTCTCAAACCCAAAATATATTCAATAAGGAAATTAACATTTTTCATATTGTAATATACGCCTGCGACATACCACATGTGTGTTAAAATGAAGTCAAGATATATATCATCAAGTGGTGATAACGAAGAAAAAACATAAACACGAGTAAGTATCCCAAACATATTTGAAATCCCTTTACAAAACATTTAACATTTGTGAGAGAGGCGTGAGCAATTTAAAATCGGTTTTAGCAAGACGCAATCCAGTTTGTTGTACCATCCATTTAAAAAGCAACACATTTAAACGAAATGATGTACAACGCATGATAAACCTCATAAGCAATAATTATTCAAGCTTCAAGTAGGTTTATCAAAAGACTCATTTTAAGGATATATACAAGATAATCCAAAGTTAAAACAAGAGTATATCAAGTTTAAGATTTATAAAACACACATAACGAATTGTCCAAATCAAGCAAGCTATTTGAAAAATGATAAGTCGTTTAAGCAAAGTCAAATAGCCTCAAGTTAAGCACATATGAACAATTTATGTCCCCTAGTGGCCATCCGAGCCATCTACAGCACATAAACACATTCCACAAGATCATCCGAACAACAACTAAGGACTATACACAAAGGCTAACTGAGCCTTATTAATATCAAGTACAAAAAAAAGATTAGAAGAAACACCCGATTTGCATTCCATTTTTCTTTTGTGCATTCGTTGTTTAGTCCACATGTCAAGATAATTCGTGGCTCGTCTTCAAGGTTTATCTCCGGCTTTCACATTTGAGTCTCACGTTGTCCAAGCCATCTCCACACTTTTCATAGTCCATCGTAGACCTACACATTTAAGCTCAAGTGGAGTATGTATCCAATCTTTTTTTGGATCCTTTTAATAGTGATAACATATTACAATTAGGCCCTACCGCCCTATTTCAATCACTAATCATATATAAAATCAAGTTTTATGAAATATATTTTTATACACATTTTGAAATAAAAACATAACATATTTCATTTCATTCATGATGATCACATTTAAGAATATCAATTAAGGCATAAGTGATTCATCTTAACCCATTTAGGAATAAAGAAATTAACATAACGGGCTTAACGACTCAGACCCAGCATATCAAACATCAATACCGACAGATATTACAATCGGCACATGAAATCTTGATTTTCACATTTTAGGCACATTGCTTCATTTTTCATATGACATGTAGGCATTTTAAATTATGAACATGCATTAAAAGCCAAACAAACCGACATGTCAATCAAGGTAGACAAAGATTCATGAAATATATTAACATATATAAATTTAAGATTCAATTTCATGAATATTTTAGTGAGTTTGAAATATTTTGTGCCATAATCGAAGTTGTGTCATACAATAAGCACAATGTAAAGAAGAAAACATTTCAATTATTTTTGAAACACACATTTTCTTCCTAACCAATTCATACAACTCAATAATCAAGTTAACTCACATGTGTTCATAGTTTGCATTAAAGTCATGTCTATAAAAAATAGACAATCAATTCATAAAGGACATGAATTAACAATTTAAGCACTCGCAAACATAAGAACATATAACACTTAAAAATAACCAAATATTTAAATATACCAACTTTGAAGCTCATCTTTGGCCATCCATCCGAGGCATGGTGTGATCCAACCATAATTCCTTGATCGCTCTATGATCATATCTTCCAAGCCATCCTTTCCCAACCTAAGCATTAATCAATTTAAGAACATGGTACCCAATTTTTGATTCCGTTGTTGTTCGAAGTCCTAAAAATATAATTTTAGTTCAAATACATTTTGGCGGAACTCAAACGCCAAATGTCCATTTTAACCACAATCAAGCATATAAATCAATTAAGTCACAAGGCTGAATCAAGGCATACGCCAAAGACATAATTATCAAACACATGTAACACATATCACATTCACCTCAAACATGATTCAACATCAAATTAAAACATATAATCATGTTAGCAAATAATCGCACATTTAGTCGTTACATGCCAGAATCCACTCTACGAGTTGTTAGACTCAAAATGTAGACCCTGGGCCTCGATACCACTTGTTAGCCTATATGACGCCCTTGTAAAGCACAGTAATTTCAAGAGGTTGTTGACTGCCGACTTTACAAACTTTAATTCAAGTTTTCCCATTAATACGAATTTTGTAATTTGTAAAACAAATGCTGAATACGCTAAAGTATTAACACTCCTCAAATAAATGCTTAGATAAAAGATGAAATAATAAACGATCTAGCAATCATTATGTAATAAAACATCCAAAACTCATTTTGATCAATATTAACATTAAGCTCATTCATGCATAATAATGATTAAGTCCATTCATGGCAATCGATCAACTTAGCAATCTATTAAACATACCACAATTCAAAGCATGATATAATGAAAGTAGCTTAAGATATTCTTGATAAATGTTTAATTATACTTGATCGCGAATATAACAATTAAGTCTATCGATCAAATCAAACTATCCTAATCATGAATATCAATTAAGCATCAACATAGATATTCTATTTTAGCCCGATTAAACTTGACATATCAATTTAACACAATAATTCAATTATACGCCGACATATTCAATAAGCGTGAGTAAATCCAGCATATAATCGAATCCTAGCAATTCTAGTAATATATATAACATGCACAAAGTAAAGAGTGTGGTTAAGATGCAACTCGACACGGTGTTTTCACGAGGTTCGCTAATCTACATTCCCCGACTCCAAGGCTCACCTGTGGTTTCACTAGAATCCACTAGATGGCTTCAAATTTTGGGCGGCTTCTCCAAACCAACTTACAACTCTTAGCTCATAACTTCTCATTGTTTACACCACTAAAGAACTCCAAGGACACACCCCAAGTGATTTCAACCCAATCAAGTAGGGAGATGCAACTCCTCTACCTCGAGCACTCTATGTCCTATCAAGCTGAGTACTACCAACACTAGGCAATCTACTCGATTCCTAGTCAGTAAGCCTCACAACACCTCGACCCTCAAGCCTCTAGTACGGCAACAAATCCTAACTTAATTTATCTCTTTATAAAATGTAGATATTTGTTTTATCCCACCTAAATGCCTCACCAGCTACAATAGATTACAATTTTGGCACAATTTATAACCTCTTACATCGGTAGATAATACATCGTTTGCTCAACTCCTTCTTGTCAAAGAGATACGAAGCTAAGCTCTTTAACTCCCCATTTCATTTCAAAGTTTAGCACAAACCAAACTCACTTTGATAAACGCCAACTAAAGCTCATGTATTTGAGAGATTTGGTGTTTTAAAGATGAGAAATGAGTATAAAAAACATTTAAAATTATTTGGGAAAAGTCAAGTTAGGCTCAAAGATTTGTATTTAAAGGCGAAAATGGAGTTAAACTGACAAAAACGGCTTGTTTGACACTCCATCGAGACCTCATCGAGAGCCTAGGTCTCTGCATGGGGGTCTAAAACAGAAAAGGAAGAAAAACGCCAGATCATCGAGAGCCTCATCGAGACCCCTGGTCTCGGACAGTCTCGACAAGAGTTTTTGCGAAACTTAAAATCGCATTTTCCGCTCTCGTTATAGCTCCATTTGTGATCTATTCAAAAGCGCTGAAAGATCTTTTCAAACCTCTAATAAAATGAATTCAAACCCCGCTTTTATACACATTAAGATTTTCAAAATGTTTTCTTTTGACAAGCATTCTTAAAATATCAAACGTTAAGATCTTTTAGTCAAAAATGATTGGAAAAATATCTCCCAAATAAGAACTTCAATCAAGACAAGAAAAGAAAGTAGAAGTAAGATCTGCCATAACTTTACCTAATATTTGGTTTCGTATCCAAAGACTCCCGTCTCTTACGATCTTGATTCTTCGTGAACTTTTCTCTGGTCCTTTCACGAAATTTGGCATTTGAACGATCTTCTTCATCTATTCTTCACTTTGAAGATTTTATGGTTGATTCTTCTTCTATTTCACCATACTCATATTTTGCATCAGAAAATCACCAAGCTCATGACATTTCTTCATTGTCTTCAATGCTTTGATATTGTGCTTATTTGATATCAATGTGAACTTTGCGTCCGACAAGCACTTTTCTAACATACCTATGAAATAAATCACTTAAGCGCATTTGTTAGATAGTAAATCAATATTTAAGTCATCATTAAAATAAGGTGTACGGACTCGTAGTTCAACAGCAATATCACAACCAAGCACGCATCTGCAAAGTATCACTCAATTGTAGACATGCTTAATGTAGTGATATCAAAGTTTGTAAAGTAAAGAACATAGTCCAACTGCCGACTTTATCAAACCACTAAGTCAGCAAAGCATTTATGAGCATGCACGAATATGTCTTAGACGACGTCGCAGCCGGTGTTAGGTTGCTGGAGTCGGGCAGATGCATTTATTATGTTACGTGAATAAATATTTGAATATCATGTTTCTTATATTCTCGCATATCTGCTTGCCTGGCCTATATGTTTTAAATTTACATATAATATACATGTATTGTATCATCACCTAATGAAAAGTTAAATCCCTCAGTTAGTCTATGTTTTTCTGCACAACATGAATCATAATTATACCTCAAGCCTAGAAACATGATGCCCAAAAGTGCCTCGGGTCGATGTCGATAGTTAAAAGCAATAAACATCATACGACTAACATGGTGATCGGGACAGTGATCAAGCTCAACAAGTACCGCAGGACTGGGACATCAATACCTCACGGGCCGGTCCAGGACCGGGAGTCGGGTATGACCGAATGAATTCATAGGAAGATATGTATATCCGTGTCCTATGATATTTGTTTAGAATTTTAGGTTCGACAATTCTTAGACCCACGATATATAAACTATCCGTGTTATATAAGCTTTGTACTTGACTATGACCAAAACGCCCGCCTTTAAGCGATTATAACGGCATATGTTGGGTCACAATAAACAGTATAACGATAGATGCCGATCTATCAGAGATTTATCCGCCCTGATATACAAGGAAGACCCTGTGCCTCCTTTAGCTAATACTGGGTAATCGATTAGTTTGGCGAGACGCCATAAATACTTATTCGCTTCATACTGAGTAAAGAAAGTTGTGGGTGCTCATGACACACTTCTTATGGTTAGCTTACCACTGTAGATCAGCAGGTTAAAGGAATTGTATGGTAATCGGCCCGAGGGAAAGCTGGAGCGCTGATATCAATGAAAATGATTCCCTTTATTATGCCCGCTGCTGGCTAACAATTGTGTATCAATTCATTTACCGTGTTGAAGTTAAATGATTAATCGGAACTTAGTGTTTACCTTTAGTAATTATATATATTGCTAGTACGGGTTCTCATGATAATTTAAGTTGTTATGAACGATTGCTAGATCTTACTCATTAATCGATATAATAATAGTAATTGGTCAATTATTATTATTATACAACTTACTATTATCTAAGCCTGGAAGGTCACACACATGCAGTGATATTCGAATTATATTTCATGCATGAAATTAAACGAGACTTGTATACCGAGAGATTTATCTTTCAATATTATATATTTGATGGAAAATATATTGATGAACATCAATTGGTTAAACTTGCAAGTTTAATCAATTAAGCAATTGAAATTGATGAATAACTTGATAAGTTATTCGATAGTGACTCGTTAGTATTTTAATTGACTTGTCAAGATAATTAAAATGGAACAACTCACTAGTGACTCATTATTTGATTAGAAGCCATAACGGTCTAATTAAGTTAACGAGTTAAACTGATTTCTTAACGAGTTGCTTAACGGTGGAATTAGGCATTGGTATTTAAAGAAAGAGATAAGGGTTTTTCATTTCATGAAAATCAAACCCTTGCCTCCCTCTTGAAAAGCCGCCCCCCTCCCTAGTATTTGGAAGAGAATTTCTCTTTCATTTTAGTTCCTCACAACTCTAGCAAGTTCAAGCTTTTCGGATTCGATTCTCCTCCCTGCGCGTATAATCTGTAAGGACATCGCTTTTGGTGTTGACAAAGAATCGGGAGAGAGCCAGGGGCATCTATGCGCTTGTTGGCTTGAGGAGTTGGTTTCATTTCGCCTTCCGCCGCAATGTAAGAACTTTTCATTCATATTGCAATTTATGTGTTTTAGATTAATACATTATTTCGAGGGATCCCAGATGTATGAATTGGGTGTTTTATCACTTGTGCAAAATTCATACTAGATTCTAGCAATTTAACATGTTCTGGCTGTATGCTTCAACATCAATTCCCACCGACAAACAATAGTCATTAAAGCTTCGAGTAAACCTACGTGCATTATCAAACAAGATCTTCTTGATTGGATAATCAGGGAAATGTGCCCTTAATCGAATGATTTGAGCAAGTAGTCTCGCAAACGCCAAAGTTACTTAGTGTATTAATAGGATACATGTGACCATCTGTTGACGCATCAGTCATGGATTATGAAATACCTAAATGTTCCACATGTAGGATGTATCATTCCTGGCCATATCACCTTGTGCAATGCTCCAAAAATTTTGGAGATTCATTTCCCACCTTTGTCAGCGAAGTTCCCATAATGAGTTTACCTTGAGAACATTTAAAGACATACAAATTCTTTCGATTGGAGAATTGTCACTCTTCAATGGGCGTCTAAAAAGAGTTTCCAATTATTTTTCGTGATCATAATTGATCCGATGGTCAACCGGTCATGTCAAACAATGAACTCATCATAATTCTCAAACTCGGCTCGATAGACACGTGTTTCTATACTCGAAATATGCGTAGCATAACCCACATGACAACGCTGGTAACTTTTTCTAACATGGTCTTTTACTGTGATATTCTCGCTGCAATATTGAGATATTCCATTCCTCCTTCACTTGTTGCCTCAATGCTGTAGCTTATTTTGGCGTGATGCCTTTGAAACTAATTAAGTTTCGAGATCTCAGAGGAATACAAAGGCATCTTTTTTAATATGATATTGTGTTCCTCCATGCAATAACATGTTAGGTCTTCTGGAGCTTTCTATCAATTTTGGACTGCCTAATATTGTGATAACACTGGCTTCTTTGTTATCAAATAAGAAAATATTTCTTATCTTTTTAGGATGGCATGAAGTTGTTGCACTATCTCGCAATACATATTTCTCCTTTATCCATGTCAGTTGGTGGACATCCTCACCAAGAGCTTAATCGTGTTTTATAACGTGTTATAAATATAACTAATAATAAAGTAAATAGACAGAGAGAATAATAAACAAGGAGGATGATTATTTTATTGCTTTTGTTGATGTGTGTATACAATACAATAAGTGCCTATTTATAGGCTTCCAATATAATAGCACAAAGTGTTACTTGCAAACAAGTAACTCGAAAGCTGTTAAAATCTAATTACTTTCTACAAGTCATCTTTTTCTTGATGAACAAGACATCCATAATAATATTTTCATAACACGATCCTTTTTCTTGAATTGTTTAAATGACACTCAAAACCATGACATTTAAGTAACAAATTAACACTAATGAATCAACTAAAGTTTGGTAACAAATTCAACACTAATGGTTCAAGCTTGGTCTTCTAAGAAATAAATTCAATACTGTACTAACTACAAAATAAGTAACAAATTCAATACTACTAAACTAGTAAATGACACTTCTATGCATTTAAATCTTTTTACTTATTATTTTAACTTATTAGATTTGTTATTTATGTAATAATCAATTACTTAAAAAAATAAATTAAATTTTCGGTCAAGCATGGGACCTGTGATAGTATAAATAATCTCGATGATAATATTATTTCAGAAAATTTTTAGAGCCGACTACATTTATAATTTAGTGTTTTTGCCATGGAAAATTTTATCTTGAAATCGGGTTCGCTGAGATTTAAATAACATGTTTTATAATTAACTGAAACCGAACGAGACTCGAATTTTTTAAAATATCTAGTCATGCTTATCTTACACATCATCATTATCAAACAACTTCATCTTCTTCCTTCATGGCTCGGGCCGAGATATTCACCCTCCCCTTAAAAAATTTCATTTTTCCATTTCTTCGATTGTCGCCAAACTCACATCGGTCAGAATATATTTCTCCCATCATTTCTCTTCGAAAGTTAAGTGAAGGAAAGTTCAAGTCTTTGGAGATATTTCTTGGCTTCGGCACGTGTTGACTTTTTAGTTGACTTTTTCATAATTCAATTTTATGATGAATCTTAGTCGTTATGGGTTCTCGTGACGTATATGTTGATTAGCAATACGTAACTGAACGAAGCAATACTGAT